>PYAF01006099.1:316987-340363 GCA_007407185.1 Glycine tomentella
TTGGTAAGACCGCAATAAAGTGGTGGCAGCGGTGCGTCTTCCATATCAGGCCTGCCCACCTCATCATTTCATCATGCCAACCCTAAATTTTACTGCTGTCTCTCTTTTTCTCTTCCACCCATCAAATCAAATCAATCCATTACTCTACCTCTTTCTTTTACGTAATCATTCCCACCCTCCCCTCTCATGTTCACACACAATGGGAAATGCCAAATGCCAAAATTAATCACCCTACCCCCTTTCTCTTGCTTTTAACTGCCAAAGCCTTTATTTTTAACCACATCACCTAAAACAACAAAAAGCAGCTCTATTGCTGGTCTTCAGATTTGAGAATGAAATTACTTCTTTTTTTAAACATATGGCCTAAATTTAACAAAATTAATTATAATTGTTGATTCATTTATTCTTCCATCTCATTTTCTATTATAATGATTCACATCTGAATTAAAATCATTTAAATAATACAAAATCAACTAATGGCACTTCGGTCTAAATACGAAAAGTGTTGGATCTTTCATCTAATTTTTCTCCATCTAAAAAGTCCAAAAAGTTACAAAAGCCTATAATTTAGGTTTAGAGGAGAAATATCTAGTTCTGCTGAAGATTCGCTGTAACCACAAGTGAATTACTCATTAACTTCCCCTTTTGTTCCAACAAAAAAATGGTCTTGAGCGAAATATTTCCTCCAAATTCTCAACTAAAATGAAAAAAATTTAACTTCACCCTTTGTATTCCTTCAGCCTACTTTTGTTTTCACCGTAATTTTTTATAGTTTACACGTGAGGAAATTAAAGTCTATAAGAAATATGATGAAAAATAAATGATGAATGAGAAAAAGTGAGAGTTGAGAGGCGATTCCAAATTTAGGAAACAGAAGATAATGGCACAAGAGCGCAAACCTGTCGGCGAAACCCCAGACTGTCCCCACCCCTATTTATATTCATCCAAACCCCCTCACTCACACTTCCAATCCCATCATTTTCCCCGATGCCTGTCCACGCGCTTCCATTTCCAAACGACTCTCCGCCGCCCAGGCCCAAGCCCAAGGAGGCCCATTTCCGGGGCGTCCGCAAGCGTCCCTGGGGCCGCTTCGCCGCCGAGATCCGCGACCCCTGGAAAAAGACCCGAAAGTGGCTCGGCACCTTCGACACCGCCGAGGAAGCCGCCAGGGCCTACGACGCCGCCGCCAGAACACTTCGTGGGCCCAAGGCCAAGACCAACTTCTCCTACGTCCTTGCTCCCGCTCTCCACCTCCCTCCCCCAGTGCTCGCTACTCCCGAAGCCCATGCCCTGGCCCAAGCCCAAGCCCAAGCCCAGAAGCAACTCGCCAGACAGGTCGAGTTCTGTGGCCCGCCGTTGTTCTTTGCAACTGATGTACCTTCCACCGCGCCTGTGAGGTCGGAGTACAAGGGTTACAAGTTAGAGAATATCGCGGGGTTTGTGGTGAGCAAGGAGGAGCGGAAAGAGAAAAAGAAGCCCTTTTTGTTCGACCTTAACCTGCCGGCGCCACTCTTCTGAAGCCGCCGGCGGAGAATGACCACGGCGCCGGGGGCTTAGCGTTTTTATCTTAAAATGTCTTTGAATTTGTCTATATGACTTGTTTTGAGGGGGAATTTTAGGTGCTACTTCGCCCTTGTTTTGATGTACAGTTTAGTTTATTATAGGTTTCGAGCAGCAAGCGTTTTGGTTATTACGGTGGGCATAGGTTTAAAGTTCATTTAACGTTGTTTTTGTTTGTCGTTTGTTGCTTCCTTGGATTCTCACTGAATCTATGTTAATACGTACAGCTGCATATGCAGTTCGAGGTTATATATTACTATATGATATCCAACTCTATAAAGTCTAAAGTTTTCTGGAGTTTTTTTTTCTTTTTTTATCAACGAAAGCCTATGTTAGAATGTTATCTGCTTCATGCTTGAAAATTGAAATCACAACTGGTTTCGCTGGTGCGATGGGAGTCATTTTGCATGAATCAATCGTGTTGAAGAAAATTGTGAATCCGTTGTGACCGGTGCCACTGGGGTGGCTTAACGGACGGAGGAAGCAAAGAAAAATGAAGACTTTGTTTTTTTTTTTTTTTTTCTTTTTTCTTTCAGTTGTCTGAGTTTGAGACTTTGAGTAATAAAACAGCAAAACCAGTTTCGGTAAAGGTAAACCTTATAAAAAAGGAGTGAAGGACAGAACCGAATGGATTCAAATTTCACTATTTCAGACAAATATAAAAGAGAAAAAAAAAGGTAAGAAAGTTATGGTTTTGATGTTGAGAAAGTGCGGAGTACACTTCGAGTTCGATGTTCAAACAAAAGCACTTAGCATGCTTGCTTTTTATTTAATTTTTAAATGATCATTTTAGTCTCTTAATATATAAATTGAAGACAATTTATTTTCTGAAACAATAAATTTTTTAATTTAGTTTGTATACTTATTAAAAGTGAAATAATTACGTTTTGATATTAAATTTTGTACAATTATTTTCTTATTAAAAATTGCAATATTTAAAGGTTAATTTAAAATTATATGATAAGATAAAAATTTATCATCATTTTTCCAAACAATGAAATGAAATATTTATTTTGTTTTATTGTAAAATATCCAAATAAAATAATATTTTTATTCAATTCCATTTCAATCAATTTCATTCTATTATATTTAACCCATTACATTCTTCGTTTACCACGTATTGAATTCAAACATATCCCAAGTCTATCCCCACTTTAATAGAAAGAAAATCTTAAAATTACCCTACTACTCCTAACCTCTTCCCCTAACTCAGCCCCTTTTTTTGATTTCACTGTATAGTGAATAATATTTTTTTATTAATTAAATATTATCTTTATTTGATTTTTTTTAAAGTGTAAAGATAAAAGAAAAGTATTTATGTAATCATCCAAGAATCAATTAGTTTGTTTTATAGGAATTTTAATTATTATTTACAAATAAGATATTTGAAATTTCTAAAAACAAAATAATAAACTCTAATCCTCACGTATATCCCAAGTAGCATGTGATTTTGGGCCTGGCTTGTGTTTTGTTGCCACAGTCTGTGGAGGTAGCTATAAAAGATAAGAAAAAATAGTGCAAAACTCCAATCCAATGGGCTCAACCAGTTAATTGGACCCAGAACATATTCACTAGCCTTGCACGACTTGTTTAAAAATCCAAACGTTCGCCGGAAGTGGCACACGTTTCAATTATTGAGCCGTTCAAATTTGCACTGTAGCAGTAATAGAGGGAAAGGAAATAAATAAGTAAAGAAAAGGTTTTGGTTATCCATTTGGTCACCAAATTATTTTAGATTTTAGATTGTTCAATTTGTTCTCCAAATTTCTAAAAGGTTTAATTTATCTTTAAGTTTTTAAAAAGTAAATTAATTTGATCCTTAAATTATTTTAAATAATTTAATTTCATCCTTGAGTTCTTACAAATTTAGAGATCAAATCAATTTATTTTTAAGAACTTTAAAACTAAATTGAAGCTTTTAAAAATTTAAAGATCAAATTGATAATTAAACCTAAAAAAAGGAAAAACAGGTAAGAAATATAGTGAAAACAAGAGTTGTTTCATTTAAGAAAAATATAATGAAAATAGGGGAAGATAGTTGTTTGTTTTGAAAAAAAAAAAATAAGAAAAATATATTATAAATAAAGTTATCATTTTATAAACCTGTTTTTGAGCTTCTTCTTTTTTCATTCATATACGTGTTTCAGACTTTCAGGTCATATAATGATTAGCCATGAAACTACGATGAAGTATGATTTGCCCATATTGGTGTCTTTGTAGATCCCATGCTCTGTTGAGTAACCTACACAAACCAAAGAGACACTTCTACAATGAGAAACAATAAATTCAACGAAGCTTTCCGTGGCGCTTATTGAAATCTACAAAGGTTGTGGATTTCGTTCAAAACTCATTTCTCATCGTTCAACATCTGTAGCTTGATTGTCCAAATCAAATTCAACTTCCAAAGTAGATCCTGCAAAACGACATAACGGTTGTTAGCAAATTTGTTGCCTTATCCCCAAACATTCAGCAAGGGCCATGGTATTTCTTAATTGAGCCGTAACTGTTGTAACAACAATATAACAATTGGGCTAAAATGCACATTTAATCTCCTATTTTTGCAAAACCGTAATTTTTTAGAATTCGGAATTTTGATGCATCCGTTAAGTTAGACGCATGGACTGTTAGACTGTGATAGTTGACCATCATTTAAATGATGTGGACGATTAAGGTTTATTTTCAATTAATTTAGTAAATTAAAAATTAATTAATAAGAAAAACAAACAATCTAAACAGTAATCCAACTCTTACCCAGTTACCCCCTTCTCCAACCTTTATTTGATGACGAAGGACACCGTTTTTGCGTCGTCTTCTTCAGTTTTGTTCCATCGCAGTCAAAGGGAGAAGGACGCGACCCAGCGTTGGAGTCGACAATGGATTTGACAACTCTCAGATCCGGTTTCTAGAAAAAGGACACCAAATGGATTAACCAAACTTCCGTATTCTGAAAACAGGGGACTAAATGTAATAAGATCATATATTTTAGTTAAATATTTTATTTTTTTGTCATACAATTAAAATTAGATTTCCTAATATATTTAAAGAAATAAATTTTTTATTAATAACTTTTGTCCTATTTAAAAAATTATTGCTCAATTTATTTCTTTTTCATTAGTATAGTTTCAATAATTAAAAAATTTATTATAGGAAATTTTATCTTTTGTGAAGAGATAAAATTGGATTTCCATTATTTTATAAAAAAATTGATAAATTTGGTAGATACATAAAAAGATATTCTTTTTTTTTCCATCACTTTGACATGTATGAAAAAAATACATCTTGAAATTTCATTTTTTATGATATTTTTAAATCGATTATTTTTTATATATCAAAATGAAAATTACTAAAACCAATCGCAATTTTACAAATATAGTAGGACCATACAGTTTAGCCTAACAAATTTTGTTTAACATGAAAAGTACTAGTAGTATACTTTTTAATACATATTTTATTATTCAATGAATTTCATGTTAATTATACTTAAAAAAATGACTAAATTTTTACAATAAAATCAACATGAAGTTTACCAAATGATGAAAAATACTAAAAAAAAAAAAAAGGTGAATTAATGAGTTCATATGAATGCAACTACCGATTATACATACTAATTGATTTTATCACCGATCCTCATCCCCACCTCCCTAACTAAACAACTCAGTACCAAACTGACAATAAATTGTACAAACGGCGCTTGATCTTGATTCAGCTCTTTCAATGTAGTTCACGCATTTGTGGATTGTATTGTAACTTGGGGTGGTTGTGATCGCCTTCATAGGTAACAATTAGCATGGAAGGCTCTTCCAAGCACCTCTCAACATGCTTCCTAGCAGGACACCCTCTCATGCTGCTGCACTTATAGTATCCCCTGAGCAAAAAAGAGGAATTGGAGTCAATTCCCTCCAATATAAAAAACATACATTCCACATTCAAACAAAGGTTAATAAACTAAAACATGTTGCACATCAAATGGGTGTTAATGATGACACTTCCAAAATACAAGATATCAATTTCTCAACTCATGTTTTCACTTTTCAGAAACAGAACTACAGAAATGTCATAGGAAAATGTCTGGTAATTAATCTACAACATGAAAGAAAAATCTAGGACCATTTCAATCACTAAGGTAATGTTTTGATCTACCTGAATGTATCCTAAGAAAAATCACTAACTTATGCATGCAATAGCAAATTAGCAACTTCAAAATGAAACACAAACACCACCACCTATGCACCAAAAAAAATTCAGGCACATCATGATCGGCACATTTACTGGTAGAAAGAAATAAGTACAACCAAAAAAGCAAACCAAACTGCACTAGAATCAAAATCAACCACAAAGTGCGGAAACATTTCAAAATTAATACAGCAACGTTATACTCGGGTGCCACTTAAATCAGTCAAATATCAGAAAGAACTTGAACATACCTAGGGTGAGGTGATCCCTTGATTGGTTTCTGCCCATACTTCCTCCATGAATAATCATCGGGAGGGATATCCGCAAGTTTGTTACTGGTAGCAGGCACTTTAACTGATCTTTTCACTCTATGTTTCCTGCAGAGGACGCACAGAATAATTAATGGCATGTCAAAATGAACTTTAATCTTTGAGATAACAGTCATTAATCATTAATGGTTAATAATGTATAAGAGACTGTAACACCAGAACACAGAACGAGGGTGAAGTCAAATATGTTGAGGAAGAGAATTTAACCTCTTCTTTGAGCAATGACATCTTGCACTGCTCCCACAATTCACAGTACCCTCATCACCTCTGGCAGAACACTTTCTCTTGTGCTTTTGTGAATTCTGATCAGAAGAGTGTGCAGCTCCTAGTAAATGGAGTGCACTTCCATTTCCATCCATGTTAACCACGCTTCCATCAATGCTCAAGGAAGAAATGAAAGACCTAGTAGTAGACGACATTGATGGTGTACAGCTAGAGCTGTCAAAATTCAAATTTACGACCCTGTTGTTCCTTCGAAACATCATTTCTGCTTGATGTTTCATTTGTTGCTGTTGCTGTTGCTGCTGGAGGAAGTGGTAATGTGTTGATGAAGTTTGTTGGGTAAGGTTTAGAGGGCTTCTCTCATTGAAGCTCAATTCCAAACAAGGGTTTCCCAACAAATAGAGTGAATTTCTAACTGTTTGACCCAATCCCTGAACTGAATTGTCAGTAAAACTTGTATGAGGAAACTGCAGACATTTTGAATGATGATCGGTTTTGCAAATTTGTTTGTCCAAGAGAATACTTTCAGAAAAAGGGATTTGAAGTTTTTTGTGCTTCCTTACTCTTGCATGACCCAAACCACTACTTAGGAGTGAAACAACTTTCTTGAACCTCAGTACAGCCTCTCCAGTTTCCACCATCAAATTCCGACAATGAACTTCATTCCCTGGCTGAGACATCATACTCAGAACTCTATGACAGCTCTCAACAGCTGCTCTATTAGCTTCTTCAACATCCTCCATATTACCCTATATCTGGGGCAAAAAAAAGAGATAAAAGGAACTAAAAAAAATACCCCAACACACAGAGGGACACAAACCTAAGATAAGAACACGAGACTCCCTCCTAAGAAAACTCTTCTTTTTTTTCTTCTACAAAACAGTGCACATTTGGATCCATGTGGCAGATTAGGATAAAGTGACCCACATAGAGAGAAACCCAATTTTCACCAAACAATATCTGATTTCTGGTTCAAGTTTCAAAATTTCAGGTCATGAAAATGTTAATTATTGAAAATAAGCAAAGACCTAGTAGTAGCTGTGAGAATTATTAACTGGGTGTGGGAGTGGCCTTCTAATTCTAATATTAGATAAAAGTGAGCAAAGCAAGCAGAGATTTTTGTAACAAATGTGGCTACTCGGCAGAGAAATGGCAACCAATTTTTCCAGTGAGAAAAAGTAATAGTAAAAGCCCCAAAGCACGGACCTTGATGGACTTGGTGCTGTCAAACCCTAGATTCTCCTTCCATGGATTCGAGATTGAATGGACTTAAAGCTTTGCTTGACAATTCACATAGCCACAAGAATCCAGCTTTAATAAAATTGTATATATTAAATATTAAATTCCTAGTCTCCTCGGCAACAATGGAAAAAAATGTTACTAGTATTAGTTTTTCAGAAATTAATACTAAAGATGCTCCGACTAAAATACTAGTATTGTATTTCTAGTTTCAGAGAGAGAAAAAACAGTAAAAACTAAAAAGTTAAAATAAGATAATACGGTCTTTAATTATATAAGATTTTTGTAACTAATTCATATATGCTTAAAAGAAATAATTATTATATTAAATTTATCAATTATCTATATTATAATTTTAAACTTTTTTTCTATTCACTTATTTATTTTTCAATAATATTTAGAAAGAGAATAACTAATTAAGAATATGTAAAAAAGTTAATTAATATATTAAAAAATTTAAAAAAAAATTGTGAAAAGAAATAAATAACTTTTAAAAAAATTATAATTAACGACTAAAGGAATATATTGAGCAGAGAGATGGAGTGGGTGGAAGAAAGTGGAGTTTAGAGTTTAAATAAGCAAAGAGCCACTGAGCCAAGACCAAGACGAGAAGCAGCAGAGTAATGAAACTGTCGTGTCTGTCACAGATTTGATGGAGGGTCCCACTGACTCGAAGACATTTGATCTAATTTTTCCCCCAATGGCCAATCATTTCAACTTTACTAATCGATTTTTTTTTTTTTTTACTTCATTTATGAAAGATAGTAACATTTTTGCATTAGTATGCATTAAAAGGTTTATAATATTAATTTTCCTTTAGATAATAGTACTATTAGTGCATTACTACTAAAATGTTAAGAAAATGTATTTAGTATTTTATATTTATTTTAAATATGTTTTAGCATCTACGTATATACTATTTTTAGCTATCATAGTTTTCTCTGTTTTGATTTGATTTGATTTTTTATTTTTTACTATTTCTTTCATTGTTCTATAGTTTACTTGTTTTTCCATGTTATTAATTAAGAAATAAAAGTTATAAATTCATAAAAACTATCGACTGAATAATAAGACTTATATGTTTATAAAAAAATATTTCCAAATAAGATATTTTTTAGAAAATAGTAAAATGAGCTCTACATTGTTTCTTTAGTTATTGCTCTAGAGCAGGTACTTAGGGAGATGGTGGGTACTTAATGTCATTCTAATGTTTAAATATTCTAGCTTAGAGATTAATATATTATGATTTAAATCATAACAAGTAAAATGCTGCTTTTATACGTCATTTTATCTTAGTCGGGTTAATTACAAAAATGGGTAGAATTTTAAAAAAATTATCATAATAGATATTTTTTTAAAAAATTATGAAAATAAATAAATCATACTTTAATATACGATTTTACAATGAATAAAGAGTATATTAAAGTATGATTTCACTTTTTATTTGTTTTAAATTTTTTTTTACGAATTAAAATTATATGTTAACATATGATTTTAATTTTTTAATAAAATAGTATATTAAAATATGATTTCATTTTAACAACTTTTTAAAAACAAAATAACACTTTAAAAAACAATTTTTTTATGATAAAATTGTATTTTAAAACACGATTTATTATTTTTGTAATTTTTTAAAAATATACTCATATGTAATTTTTTTTTAAATTACATGGTGCAATAACCATCTTAATCTAAACTTGTGTCACTACATAAAAGAATAACAGAGCAAATGAAGCATAATCTAAAGTAAACCAACCCCCAAAAACAATCGTTTAATAGCTATTTTGTTACCATCTCTATTATAAAAAAAAAATGGAAGATTTAGGCTTTTAATAAAGGAGTCAATCACCTAGCCTAATCTATAAAAAGCATCATATACTTGCACTTTGATTACAGCTCTTGACATTCGAAATTTGTACCCCGATTTAGGTAACTAAGATTTCAATCACGTTTGTACCTGTCAGACTAGTAGATAATTAGTTTTCATTTAAACTCAACTATTTCCATCATCATAAGTCAGTATATAATAGTATAATACTAAGGATATTCCATCTTTAATAAAATTCGCAATACTTATATTGAATATATTTTCCATAATATTTTTATAAATAAATAAATATTCAGCAAATGCAAATGCTTTCAGAATATAAACATGTATGTATTGACTGTCGAATTGTCGCGTTTTCTTTAGGTCCTAGTATGCTAGTCATGAAGTTTTGAATCCAAATTTATCTCCATTGGACTTTTGACCAAAAGGGGATATTTTTAGAATTTATTAAATGAGGATAATTTTATGACTTTTGTAATTTTTATTTTATTTTTTAACTAAATAAACTAAAGTTGGATAATTTTAAATGATTTTAAAGTCATGCTTTATTCTACGACTTCTATCTTATTTATATAAATTAATAATTTCGTATGACTTTAATAGTATTATTAATTAATTTTATTGCATAAAATTATTTTAATATTAATGAGAAAGTAATTTACTAATAAAAATACATTGTTAAAATGAAAAGAACATAATATATTAATATAAAATAATATAAATTAACCACAAACATAAAATTGAAAAATAGACATAATATTAGATGTGAACTTGTTTATAATAACAATTATTATGATTATACCTTTCAAATCTATATAATGAATATTTTTTAGATTTATTTAGAATTGATCTGTTCATTTTATTATGAAAATGACTAGTGATTGACCTTCTCAATGTATTATTTTGTTGTTTCCAAGTATCAAACATAATTTTTAAGGATTTTGTTTACATCATTTTTTTAATTTTCATTGTAAATAATAATTCATAATATTAGAAACAGAAATATAGAACATAAATAAGTTACAAATAATAATTCATAATTAAAAACAAAAATATAGAAAATAAATAAGTTAGAAGTAGTAGTAAGACAAGAGACATGACTTTAAAGAAATTTTGGTCTTTAGTTTGTTCAGTTAAAAAAAAATATTTGTAAAGATTGTGATATTAATTACGACTTCATTAAAAAAATTATAAAAAAAAGAAGTCACAAAAAAATTACTACTTTTAATCTTAAAGTCGTGGAGATCTATAGGATTTATATTCATTTGCAAATTAATTAAATTCGAAAAAAATGCCCCTTCTTGGTGAAAAGGCCTATCTGCCTTTTCATATCTGTGGTTCAATTAGAATTTATTTATAAAAAAATTCGTAGTAAAAATGCTATCATCAACAATCTATTCCTTTGCTATTAGAGATGTAGAAAATCAATATGGACATGTTTGGATACTACTGTAATAAAAATTTCTTTATATAAATAACCCATAATAATTCTTGGAATTTTACTTTTTCTCGTTCTAATACACTTCTAGTTTGAGTACAATATTCTTCTGTTTTTCCTCCTCTGTGATTATGTTTCCTAACATTTGCATAGTACAGCAAGAGAACATGCAAATTTCAGAATGGACTATTCTCCAATGAGTCAGATTTCTCATACATGCAGAATTCATCATTTCCAAGTCACGGGTCACTCGTGAGACTGAACCGAACTGTGATAAGTGAAATGAAATAACTCCAAACTTCACCACCCTCTTGAAAATCCTTCCCATCCGAAAAAACAAAACAAAACAAAACAATAAACAATCTTCATATTCTGCTCTTGTAGTTTCTTGTTGTCACAACGTGTACTAACACGTAAACAATAATCAATCATGCTCATTTTCTTACTTACTTGACCCATTCGCAATTTTTAGTTAATAATAATAATCACAATTATGCGTAGACAACAGCCGCTAGTTAGTTGTAAACTTGTCATGTTGCTGCTCAGTGGGACCCCAACACACTCGAATGCCCCATGGGATTTCATGGACTCGCTGGCATCGTTGATTATGAAGTAAACGACAGCGAAAACACGAAACACGTCCTTTATTTTCATTTTTTTTTTTATAGCACAACATCTAAACGACACCGTTGATTCCACCACACAAAGTACACAACTTTCTCCTGAATCTTCCTCTTCTTCTTCTTCTTCTTCTCCTTCATCTTCCATTACCGGATCTATAGTTTCATCAATTTAGATCCATTTAACCTTAAACTTTCCAAGTTCCAGATTTTGAATTTGAATCTCTCTACATGCGATGACGTCAACGTCTTCTTCAGCGCCTCATTACAGTTCTCTCCCCTCGCCCTCATCATCTAACTCCACTCCCCCCTATTTCGTCACACGCCCCGCGACAACCACGCGCTCTTCTTTCGCCACGCGCCGACCATGGGAAGAGGTGTTCGCGCTCTACTCATTCACGCGTCCTTACTCGATCGGCGAAGCGACGATGCGCGTGAGGCGCAACCTCAATCACTTCCGCGTGAACTACTTCATGATGGTGCTGTTCGTTTTGTTCCTGAGCCTCCTCTGGCACCCGGTCTCGATCATCGTGTACTTGGTGGCGCTCGTGGTGTGGTTCTTCCTATACTTCTTCCGCGACGAGCCCTTGGTGGTGTTTGGCACTGCGGTGGATGATAGGGCGGTGGCTACGGTTCTTGCGGCGGCGACCATCGTGGGATTGGTGCTCACCGGCGTGTGGGTGAACGTGGTGGGTTCGGTGATCATTGGGATTGTGCTGGTGGTGTTGCACGCTTCGTTTAGGAGCACGGAGGATTTGTACGTGGATGAGCACGATGGAGGGTTGCTTTCGTTCGTTGGGGGTACCCCTACGAAACGAACTGGAGGGTACACACATATATAATAGGTCATTCATTTGCTATACTTTTCTTTTCCTTCGTAAAGCTGGTATTTCCTCTCAACACTATCTAATTCATATTCAATGGTCACACAAAATTTGAATATGCATCACTTAATTAAGGAACGGAAACCACTTCTCAATACTGTTACATTTATTTTATGGAAATGTTAGTATACCATGGTTTTTTTAAGCATTTGGGTACAGGGGAAGAGAATAAGTGTTCATGCATTAATATTCTCAAAGAGACAAGTGGAGATAAAAGGTTACGTTATTTATTCTGCCTTTTGATGTATACAATTTTTTTTCACAATATGTTTTGCAGGGATGGGGTTTTGGTTTGTAATTTTTTTGGATTAATTGAAGGGTTTCAATTGTGTAGTTAGAGTTCCAATTACGGTGTATCGTTTGCTATTTTGATTTTGATATGCTCTTGCATTGTAATATTTGATTTTTTTTTTTTTCTGTAAAGTGAAAATGTAGGTACCTTTTAAGTTTCCATTATTATAGGCTACGTGCATTTCAGTTTGCAAATAGTCTCCCGTTTTTTACTAAGATCTTCATTTTCAGTTAACATCCGAATTTAATTTTGTACTTCTATTCAACCTCTTGAAAGTTATTCTAAGCGTTTATCCTGTCTAACATCTCGATGGCATATAGCTAGGTATATCGTCAATGATTCAATACTATTTATGTAATGATAATAGGTTCATTTTGAATATGATGTTAGGATGCCTTTTTATCATTTTTGAGTAAAATAGTAGGAAGGGTTGCTACTTGCTAGACCATCAATGATTCAATGTTAGGCTGATATTGTGAGAAAGATTTCATCATGTCTATGTGTTTGCTCGTTCTGCAAATACGTTAAATGGTAGTTACCAGTCTAGTGGATGTTTTCTTGCTTTGGCAAAATCACCCTATATACAAACAGGTCCTTAATGATAGATTATACGCTGTCAGAAATAGATAAAGTTAAAGGGAATTTCTAAGAAATCCAATTAATAATAGATGCATCATGCATCTTTCAACGACTAAAAAAGGTTTACTAGGATAATTGTTAGCTGGGTGCTCCAAGCTGTGGCCAATTAAGAACATGGGTTCCTAATGGCATTATTTTGAGTTTGCTTTGGAGGGAAAGCGTGTGCCTTTTGGAGTGGTCCGGCGGCTACTTTTGTTTGTAGTTGTGATTTGTTGATTATGACTCGCATTTGTTGTTCTCTGGGAAAGCCTGGCCTTTTCAGTCCCCATGTGAGTGTGAGTGGAGTCTTCAAATGGGAAAACAATTTAATAACGGCAAAACAGAACCACGGAACGCCAATTCTTTCCAGTAGTCTCTAGTGATCCCTAAGGAGTTTTTGGAACATGTAAATCTTGATATCTCAAATATCTTGATTCTTGGATATTTAGATAGAAAAATGAATCAATAACCTTACAATGAACCATAACCACAATTTTTTTTAATACTATGGCTACTAGCTAGACCATAAAAGTTTGATAACCATTATCACTGTGTTATCTAATGATTAGTTGATGAAAAATTGTAATAATATATTTTTAATATATATTCAATGATTACATATTTTTCTTAAAATTATTAAGTGTCAAGCAAACATGTTCATATTTCAAACAAACAAAAAAATAACATGCTCATATATTTTTAGGAGGAGAGATTAACATATACTAATAGTAACTTTTTTATTCTTCATTCTCATTATTCATTTTCTTAAAATATAATAGATAATATTATTGACTTATTTTTAAACTATTAGATTTTTAAAAAATAGATGTTAAAGATGATGAGTAATTATAACTGTTGGAGTAAATTGATCCTTTTTTTCTGAACATAATTTTTTTTGAAAATGTAATTATCATATATGCAATATTATACCTTGAAGTAAATATCTCCTAAAGTCAAACTATCGTGAACGAGATCATGGTCCTTCCTCATGCTTGATGGTGCTTAAACCTGCTTGATGAAAAAAGTAAACTTATAAAGCGTTTAATTCGAATAAAAATAGAGCGGATGAAAATATGTGAGAAATATTATTAACTCTTGAAGTTTTTAATTTAGGAGAAATATAAAAAAATATTAATACATGACAATGCAATTACATATTTTAAAAATAAAAAATATATTAAAATAAAATAATCATTATTAAATAATAATAATATTACATTTTGAAAAATAACAAATAATGCAACAATGCCTTTACTATCAATACTAATAATTAATAAACTATATTATTAGATTGGAATATAAAAAAGATTGATTTTTAAAAAAATCAAATAAATTGTTTAGTTAATAATAAATGTGGTTTTTATTTATTTATTTGATAAGACCTATTAAAATTTAAAATTTAAAATTCAAATTCAATTAAGATTAGTTATATTTAAGTAAAAATGTTTTTCTAATAAAATACTTTAAAGTCACATGACTCATTAAAAAAGATACTCACAATAATACTTATATTTTATAATATATGAATGAATAGGCTTCAAGGGGAAAAAAATATGTTCTTTCCAGTTCTTTTTTTTTTTTTTTTTTTTGGTTAGAAGATATTTTCATAAACTAGAAATCTACAATAACCTCGAGTAAAAGTAGTATTGTATATCCCTATTAATCATTAATTCGATCTCAAAGGTCAACAAATCAGAATCTTGTGATGTTGTTCAATGCTAATGCATTCAGAGTAACCTTACTTTACTTTAAACACTTTAATTTCTTCAAAATAACAGCCCTGGAGGAATGACCAGGTCAGTTAAGACCGGAAGCATATATAATTAGTTTACTAATTTTTATAATAATTGTTAATCGACAATATAAAAATCTTTACACATTACAAACAAATTAATCTCTTTTTAAAAACTTATTTATTCTAAAAAGTTTATTCTGCTCCGGTGGAAAGTGGAAACAAACAGATATAGTTTATAAACGAGGAAAGTGGGAAGTTTCGGCTCATTGTTTGCGTTTGATGGCTATTGGGAAACAAACAAAAAGAATAAAGGGTAAAAAACAAAGAATCCTCTTGATTCAAATGTCAAATTCTCAACAAATGGCCTCTTCTAACCAGGAGGCATGGTGGCCCGTAGCTTCTTATATCTAAGTCACATGTGAACTCCAAAGTATTGAAATATGCGAATTTAATAAATAAAAAAGATGGCATGAAAAATCAGGATGTAATGAGCATTACAGCGACTACCAGATCAGGATGCCTAGTGCCTACATTAATGAACAGAAGGGTATGTTTTTATGGAGAGAAATTATTTATAATTTATTTGGCCTATCTTATCCTATCCAGTATCCTTCACGGTGGTGATGGTAAGTGACTATGCTATGAAGAAGATTTTCAAGGTGCATTAAAAGTATGACAGGGGAAACATGATCAAGGGTGTGGAACCTTCCGAGCATAAGCCAGGACCATGACAAAATCCTTTGCTGAGGACCCAATAGTTGCCGGAATTCTCTGTGACGTGGACGCTGTATCCAGCCACAACTCAATCAAATTATATAGCTGCAATGTAGGGAGCACTGGTTGTCCCATACATTTAATCTCAACCTACAAAATCAGTTAACTCAAGAATGAGGAAATATATAAACTGGCAAAATCTGCACAAAATAAATAAAATAATGAAAAGAGTAATGTAATTCAACTTGCCAGGTTATTGGTATAAAATACTCTATCTGGTCTCAAATACAAACAAACAAAAATTAATTCATACTAGTTAAGAAAGTTAGTTAACATCATTTAATTTTACTAATCCTATTTAAAAAATGAGTCAATAAATTTATCATACATGATGATTTATGATTGGATGCCAATGTAAAAAAATTTATACTGTTAATGTATAGTCTATTTTCTCTTTAAAAAAACTTTATTACCGAAACTGCCCTTCATTAGAACTTAACATCAATTGGAAACAATCCCAATTAAATTAAGGGTATTTTGGATATGCTTTCATTAAATAGGGTAAAATTATATTTTGGACTAGCATACATTTTTTTTTCTTCTTATATTCAAGACAGGAGAGAGTACAAGTTAATGCAGTGCAGTTAAAGTTTGCAACAAATGGGTAATGCTTATTATATCATCGAACCATGCAAGTATGACAAAAGCTTCAGGACAATCAAATTGTTGATGCTTTGGTATAGCAAACAACAATAGCTTGGCCCGCACAGATAGACAAGAGTTTAAACAAAAGATATGCTTCAGATAAAAGAAGAACAAGACAATAAAATCTTTCAGTTCCAGTTGATTTTTTTGGAAGTATTACTAAAGGAGAGAATTACCTCTGTTTCACTGGTCAAATCCAGTTTCTTCATTAGATATTTTTGGATGAATGAAACTGATATGCTACCATCCCTGGGGCAAACAGAAAATACATTATATAATTTTCTAGTTTAGTTAGATTTCTACATCTTAAGAAGCTTTAGCAGCATAGATAGAGTAGAAATAGTTTCTCAAGTCATGAAATAGCTGGCTGAAACCATATATCCTTATTCAAAGCCTGAAGTTTGATTTACACTAATGCCCTCATGTCCACGACCAACACAATTGATATATAATGCCAAAAATCGTAAATTTCTTTATTAGGTAATTTTGGGTAAATGTAATGACTATAAGAATACTTTATATACTAAAAGTGGAAAAGAGGAATAATATCTTCTTTTTTAAAGGTTTGTACTTAGCAGAGTTTATATGAAATCTGAAATATAGATGGATAATCTACACATAAATAGATGTTCTTCCAATTCCCTGGCTATGAAAAGCTGGAAAATTTCTCAAAATCAACACATTAGAAAAAAGGAAATACTCTTGAGAGAAATCATATGGAAATTGTTAGATTTATTAATTGGGTGGGGGGAGACTCTAAGTATGACCGGAATTTTTAAAAGTCCACCCAGCCAATCATTTTTCCAAAATACAAATTGCTAACAGTAAGGTGAAATTCTCCAATTGTGGAAGACTTGGAGATGACTATATAGAGATAATTATCTTAGTTTCAAACAATTTATCTTAAACAAAATAAGAGGTTCAACAAGAATTTTCAGGGTTTACATTTAGAGTTTGTTAGATGTAATTTTTATTTTTTTACATAAAAAAAGTACCTTTTTTACATTTTTAAGCATTTGCTGATTACTATAAGTTAATAAGATGTCAAAAAAATATTTTCCTTCATAAGAATTTCATAATGCTGAATCATAATTTAATGGAAGGTCAAAATGATTGACTTCTTATTTCTCTCATTCAATATGTTGCCTGAAAGTTGAAACCCACTATAGGGAGATAAGCTAAACTAAGATAAATATTCATGAATATTTGTATAGAAATTCACATATATAGTAGTCAGTAACATGAGTTATACATTGCTTCAAGAATGACATTCCTCTGTTAAAAGCATGCAATAAATCAAAACTGAAGTACCAACAATGTCAATAAAGCCATAGGGAGCCCATAGGAACTTACTTTATTCTCAGATAACTTGCAGGAATTTGAGGCAAGGGAGCATCTCCTTCCCTGAAACATTAGTTTAATATTAGTACTTAGAAAGATATCCAAAAAAGAATGTGTAGAACATCTTTAATATGCAGAGGATTTCACATTATTAGTTATTTAGTTTCAAAGATTTGATATCTCACTGGTTTTCAGAAGCCACCAAGGAGAACCAAATTGGACCAGTCCTTGAGAGTCTGTTGCTGGCAGAATCCAACACAGCTTGGGGTGATATGCCAGATTCTCCAGAAGCAGGCTCCTTTTTCTTGCGAATTCTGCGCAATTTATTTGGTTTTGATGTATCTGAAGAGACAGGATAAGGGCTACTCTTTTCATCTTCAATTTTCGCCTTACGTTTATTTTCCTTATTTTTGGTTTTCTGAATGTGAGAATCACTCTCATTTACTTGATTGGTTTCTAGTTTAGCATCAGACCCTTGCACATTATTCGACTTGAAAGATTTACTCCTACTTGCAACCTCTACTAAACAATTCAAAGGTTTCCAAAGATCCAATTTTGCATCCCATGGTTCGGCACCATTCTCTGATCCTTTATTTGGTATGGATTGACTACCCTCACAAGGGGACATACTCTGCACCAGGAAAATAAATATGAGCATAATAATGAGTAAACTAATGCTACTATAATCCAGCATATCAAATGAAGCTAATGAACCATCATCAATAAATTTTTATAAAAAAAAAAAAAAAGATAGAAAAATATACAACAGGCTCAAAGAGACGAGTCGTCTCCTACTACCTGTCCAGAATTTTGAGCAAACTTATGTGAAGTGTCAGGTGAGCTTGAACTATCAGGGTGATCTTCCATCAAATCTTCCTCTTCTTTAATGGGCTTTTCAATGGAAAAACTAGTGGATCGTAGACCACTAGCCTTTCTTGTAGGTTTTGTTCTTCTTCCTGTCATAGCTGCTTGTGTAGATACCCTTGGAGTGCTGACTACCAAAGATGAAAGAGATCTCTCCTTTCTCCTAGCCGGTAATGTTACTGAGGTGACAACTTCAGGTGCCTTCACCTTTCTCCCCTTTAAGGGGAAAACTTTGGCCCTTACATCTTGCAAACTGTGGTCTGGCCTGGTAATCAGTAACATAGCATGCGACGATTCAAAAGATAATATCGATATCATCAGCTATGCGGTTTTGTTTGATTGTATTTTTTTGAAAAAAAAGTTTCATGTGTGCTTCATTACCAAAGTCAGATATATGGAATGATAGTGTAGGTAATTCATTAAAAAAAAAACTCCCCACCTTGTTGGTGTCAATTATCTCAGTCATTTCATCAATTAATTGTACAAGGATCATTTTTTTATACCCAATTCCTTCTAACTTTGTTTCCAACTATAACTTCAAATTAAAATTTATTAAATGCCACCAGCTGAGAGTAAAAGATAATTGTAAAAACTTGCAATTTTCTGTTACTTCAATTTTTTATTTCGCTTGAATTAAACACTTTACATTTATAACGCTATATATTATTAGACATATAAGGAAAAGTATTTAAAATAAATTACCAGCATTACTATATGTAAATGATCAACTAAATTATTGAAAGATGTCAAACTGAGAACATTTTATTATTTCGCTGTATACTATAGTTCACATTAATGTATTAAGCAGACAACTTTCTCATGAGAGGAGTAACAAATTGATATAACATTGTATTGATAGAAGATTTCTTGCAGACCGTCGCAACAGCATAATACCACCAAAGAAGAAGATCAGGGAACAGTATGGTCTAAGACAGCAATTTGTTTTCTTTTTTCCCTAAGCCACGACGGTGTTTCAACAGATTTTGAAAGATCAACAGTTCTCAACAGGTTTATAGCACACATCTCAACTAATCAACAACATTATTCATTTTCAAAAAGAAAGCTTCCGATTTGTAAAGCTATATCTCCATTTTAGCAACCTTGTAAGTTGTAACAATAATTAAGGTGTGGCTTGCAAAAAGATACTCTTATTGCGTAACATACCACGTTAAAGCAAACACCTTTCATGCATATTCAACAACTTAAAGTATAATTAACAGAGGCATTTCATTTATTTTTCTTTTTCAAGGGAAGAAGTACAAGAGTATATATATAAGGGTAAATAGGACATCGATTAAAGGCAGGGAGGAACTGACCTCAGTTTCTCGAGCGGAACACAACCCAAATCAATGTTGCATATTGGACAACATTCTATCTCCTCATCCGTAATTTTATCATAAATGCACTTCCTGCAAACTGAATATAATCCAGAAAAAAAAAAAAATCTATTAGTTAGTTGGCACACAACATGCCTTGTACTAAAAAATTAAAGTGCATGCATAGATATCAAATTAGACCAATTAAATTTAGGACACATAACAGGCAACTAGAGAACAATTATTATTCCACAAATGCAAGAACCAGCACGGTAGTAATAATAATATGCACGCCAATTTGTGTTGTGCAATGTGCATGCAGCAAGACGAGGATTGAAGCTGTGTTTTACTAAATGAACAGTGATGGGTGTAGTCAAAAGTTCAAACACCTTTTCCACAAGTGCACAACAACACAGAACCGCTGAATACGCGGCCAATCAAAACAACAATGTTTCTGACCAGCATTCACGTCCTCACTCCTCGACGGGTTTAGTCAGAGAGAGAAGAACCAAAAAGAAAATAGAATTATTATTTTAAAAAAAAAATATCAGACACGTCAAATTACGAAATACCCATATCTGTCTCTGGCTACGCAAAGTCCAGATGCTCCCCCAAATAGTGAAGGGAAGAAGCGAAAGGAGAAAAAATTGAGAAATTTCACACGGGAGAAAGAAAGAGGAGGGGCTCACACGTGTGAAGACATTCGGATATGGTTGTGGCTTCCCTGAACAACTTGTTGCAGAGTGGGCAAGTCATGCATGCTACAATCGTGTTCCTTCGCACTTTGACCACCTGATTCGACATGCTGCTTCTCCTTCCCTCCTCGCACGCTCGCACTCGCACGCTCGCGCTCACTCCCTGCTGCTGCATGCTATGCTATGCTATCACCGAGCCGGCACCTCCCAAATTTACGTCCATTTCGTCGCAATCAGGCTCTGCATTAAGAATACGAACGCGCGGTGTGAGAAGGAAAAGGAAGAAGCTAGCGTGCGTGGAGAATGGATGGAGGTGTTGGTAATGGTAGCGATCGGTGGAGATGGATGAAAAACGGAAATGGGTCGGTGAGATTCGTGAGGATTTGACGTGGGTTATGGTGGATTTAGCAGAGGAAGTTTCTGTTGTGTTGTGGATGATCTGAATCGAGAGGACCTCTTCGAGCATGAACCGATACCAAGTGTTGTGTTTGTGTTTTGTGTTGTGTTGTGTGTGTCTTTCTTCTCTCTTTCTTATGTCTTTATATTTTTACCTTGCATTTTCATTTTGTTTCTGGGGTGAATTTTATTTTATTATTTGCTTTTGAGAACAATATGGAGAATTCAAAAGGAAATATTTTAAGGACATATGTTCCACACTTCAACGAACGACAGCTAGACGGAAAAAAATAAAGGACAGCTAGAGGGTTAGGGGGTGTGATAACGTGCGCCGGGGTCACGGTGCACGCCGTTGGGCGGCGTGTCATGCGGTAGGGTCCATGATGATAGGTTATGTTGAATTGTTGATGATACAGCAAGTGCCAATGGAGGAATGTAAAGGTCCTTGACAATTAACATATACAATTATGCATACAACCCTTTGAAATGCTACCTACCAATTTTTCAACGTCTTATCACTATTTATTTAACATCTAAAATACAGATGGAGTGGGTTTTAATATGTTGAACCTTGTTTCTTAGAGGAGTCTTTTACTAGGTCTGGAATGTTTTGCTAGGTCTTATTAAAGAATTTAATTATAAAATAATGCACCAATGTCATTTAATTATGAACTAATATGTAATTATCACAAGCGCGTCAATTATCTAACGATAAATTGTTTTCATTTAACCATAAATGTCAAATTTTAATAAAAGTTTTGTCGCTAGGGATAACAATGATTAATGTATCCAATAGATACCTACAAAAGTTAATTACCCACAAATTTTAACGAGTAAGAGTACCTTAAGATCAAACCCTACCCATATCAACAACAAAAATAATAATACCAACAATTAAGATATAAATTATAATGTATAGTTGTGACACTTGATATGATAATTGATCCGATTAAGATAATGGATTAATGGATCAGTAATCTAATCGGTGGGTTAATAATTAGATTGATTTGATCCGATATATATTAAACTTCAAAATTATAAGTTTTTATTATATATAAGTATATAACTAATATTATTTGAGTAAGAAAAGTTCGTCTATGTTTTAAAATTCAAAATAATAATTAATAATAATCTAAAATCAAATTCAATTTTTTAATAAAAAATCCAAATTTTTTATTAAAAAAATTATAAAATCGGTCAAGTGAATCAATCCAATCAAAATTCACTAAACTACTTAGTCAAATTTGACCAAATTAATTATATAACCGATTAAATAGTAAAATAGGTCTAGTTAAACCACCAGACCTCAAACCGAATTTGACAACACTAATATCATGTTTCTAAATCCAAAAAAAAATGTTTACTATTTAGTAAGATATAAATCACATTTTTTAATTGAAAAAATTACATTCCTTATACAGTAGATCGTGATTTTTATTTACTTTAAAGATAGATTATATTCTTTAATTAAAAAAAATCACATTCCTTATTTATTTCTTTTCCCAATCTTCTCTATTGATGTTTTGTGATTCTCATTATTATGTTATGTAAAAGATCATTGAATGATTCTTTTTTTGTGATGTTTTATGAATATGTTCTTAAACTATTTTAAATGGGATTTTTTTTATTATTATTATGGTATTTTTATTTTTAATTAATACTTTATTTATCATGGTTTCATAACTAACTAAAATGTGGGTAATAAGTATGAGTAAGTATTCAGAAATATATTAGGACATTTAGGTACAAAACGAAAAAGAATATGGGTATTAAAGTTAAAGTTTAATGTTTAATATAAAATAAATTTATATTGTAATTTAATTGCAAATTATTATTTTACAGGTATATTACTGTATAACTTTTTTTTTCATTAAAATTATTACTCACACGAGTGTGGCACCTTTTTTTTTTTAAGTGCAAGTACAAAGACGTATATAATAATTTATTCAAACCTTACTCATCGGCTCATCGCTCCATATTTGTTGTTATATACTGATTCTACCAAATTTAAACAAGAATGCCTCCAACAAAAAGGATATTTGTGATATAAAAAAATTAACATCTAATTGACATTGAAAATTGATAATTTTAATAATAATTCTTTTAAGAGTAATATTTAAAGTAAATTTTAATTGTTTGGGTATAAACATTTTTACCAAGAGAGTCTAGTATAAATGGTTAAAAATGTACTTAAGTTGTAAACTTATTTTATTCCTACGGATAAAAATAATATAAATATTTTTGCAGTTTATATTTCAAAATTAAACTCTTTATAGAATCAAGGCTGTCGTGCACTAAAACTAATTCACTATTTATCCTTTTAAGTTTTGTTAGATCTAA
Organism: Glycine tomentella; assembly: GCA_007407185.1. NCBI lineage: Eukaryota > Viridiplantae > Streptophyta > Magnoliopsida > Fabales > Fabaceae > Glycine > Glycine tomentella. The sequence continues at coordinate 340,297 of PYAF01006099.1, forward strand.
CAATCTCATTAACGTACATACTATCAATATTTTCTAATTATTAAATAAAATCCTATATTCAATTTAC
>PYAF01006099.1:340463-350583 GCA_007407185.1 Glycine tomentella
CTCATTTACTAGACACCTCGTTTGAAATAACATGTTTGCACTTTTTTTTATAACTTTTTAATAATATATTTAATATACATATATATATATATATACACACACACAAAAAAAATACAAATAGTTTAAAATTAACTTAAACACCTAAAATTATAATTATATAAAATATTTTTTTCTAAAAATAAGAATAAATTTTATATTATTAAAACAATATATAAGCATGTCCTTTTAACAACTAATTTTATTAAACATTTATAATTTATATAGATTAACAACTTTCAACTAATGCTTTCCACTTAAAAATTATTTTTTGATTTTAAATTAACTTTAAGTAAATAATTAAATATTTTTACCAAATATAACCTTAAGGCATTGCTGCCACAAACACATACATAATGAGAATAGCTTTCATTTGAAAAACATGAGAGCAAAAAATCTTCACTATTATATTGAATAACTTTCATATAGAACATTTATACATGAATGGTGAAATCAAAAGTAATGTATATTTATATTTCGATCTTAACTATTTAAACAAGATTAAATTATTAATATTTTCATTTATTACAGTTTATAAATTTGCTCAACGAGTAATTTTCTCTCTCTATCTAACAAGTTGTATGACAAAAAAGAAAACACAATTCAAGAGACCTGAACGTAGTTAAATAATTATAGCCGTTTTAAAATTTATATAAACATCACTCCCAAAAAAAGAATTCATATACAATTCTCATGCAACTCTATCAGGCTACTTGCTTAGCTCGTCATTTGACACATTATTAGAGGTAAATAAATCATATTATACATTAATTTCGGTAAAGTTGTGATTTTTTTGGTACAAAAATTCTAATATATAAAGCCACTTTTTTAGTTACAACAATTACACCGTTAACTATTTTTTAAATATATAAAAAGAAATTCTGTTAGTACAAGCCGAATTATAAATTTTTTACACTATCAATTTATTATAGGTTTTAATTTGCAGCGTTATATTTTAGCATGCCCGGACTGATATTTTGCGTGGGAAGATGTTCCGCAGAATATTAGAGCAATATTTGAAATAGTAAAATCTTTATTGATCAATTTTAATCTTAAATCATACACTTAATTATATCAGATTTATTTTATATAAAAGTTTATTATTAAAATATTAAATCAATACATTTATGGATATTATAAAGAATGGATGGTTAGATATATAATTTAAAGCTAAGACTGCCCAATAAAAAATTGACTGTTCTAATCTAATGCAAGGCAATGGTTTGGTGACTCGTAACAATTTCACGAAGAAATGTTAAATACGTGTCCGAATGTCATTTGCTTTGCATTGAAGGTTAGTTAGGGGTACATTTATCTTCATCTTCCTAATCCAGCAAAAAAAAAGTTTAGGTGGGTCAATTGGAGAGTTCACATCAAACTCCAAAGTCAAAAAGCAAATTCAATTGGCTTTGTCGAAAAATGTGAGTTACCAAAGGAACATGTGATCTTCGTGTTTATCTTAATTGCAAATGGGTCCCTTACCCTTTTTTCTCATTACTGCATGTTTCTGAGTGTGTCGAGTTCAGACTTATGAGGACCTTGCCCATAAGTTGAGTTGAGACCTGAGACCATGCGCAATTGAGTATTTGAGACTCGAGCTTTGCGAAAAAAAGAAAGAAAAAAAACCATGCATCTCGAGAATAATCCACGTCAGAGGTTAAGAGAAAGTTTTGGGAGTTTGAAACTTGGATTTGTATAATATTAACAGTTAGTACCGACAAAACTACTTTAAAATTAACGTTAATTTCAGAAGTTCAGACTTCACATCCACACCCTATCTGGATACATGCTTCATTGTCTGCTAATATAACACAAATAATAACACGGAAGAAATGCTATGAATAGTTACATCTGTCTCTATTCTTTTCTACTACTAGTGCTTTTTAATAGTAACATTTATTATAGACAAAATAAGCCAATGTATAATCATTGGATCAAAAGTGGTGGAAAACGGCCCGAAATTCAGAAATTGTCGCAAAAAGTTGATAATAATAATAGTATGATTGTCGTACAGTAATTGATAGCCGCATGCGCATAATGGATTTGATGAAATACCTTACATTAATTAAAAAAGTGTATAGAGAGGATAATGGCAGATAAAATGCAGGTGACATCGGCTAAATTTCTCTTCAGAATCAAATAATTCTTGTCACTTGTACTGAAAGGAATTGGCTATTCTAAAATATACAAGATAAAGCAAGTGATATTAATTATTGATGGAAAAAACTAATGATTAATATTTCAATACACCCATAATTTTATCATCAATGATTGAAATTACTCATTCATTTACTATAGTACTGAATTGTTCACTCTAGAAGGAATATGAACTAAAAAATAAAAATAAAACTAAGAATGGTTTTTACAACTAATTATTATAAAAATAATAGTCAGTGCATTCATCTTGCCAACCAATAGCCATTTTATCCAAATAGCGAGCTAATTAGTTACAAGATAAAAGCAAATTACTGTAGTATTGTTTTGAGGCAAAGTGTCGAAATTGCCCACTTTTGACTTAACCTGATATCTCCCGACATGCATGCTTTATGTTTTTCATTTTTCAAGACCCAACAAGGCCTTTGCGTCGAGCATACGTTACTATGGATAAAAACAAGGATGCACAAACCATTCCCCCAAAGATCACCACCTAAAATTATATAAAAAAAATGAATTGAAAATAATCAGGTAAAGCTATATACTCTCTCACTCACTCACATGACACATACATAACATTCCTTTATCTGACAAAAGTTGGTCAGGATATTTGAAATTCCTTTCTCATATTGTTGCAAGTGATGTGTACATACCCATTTAAACACATGTTCGTGGCCTGGAACTTTCCATGTATATGGTATGTTCATACCAAATATTGCAGCCACCAATGAATATAAGGACATACAGACAGTCCCAGCACTGATGAAGAGCTCCAGCTGTCCCAAAGAATGATAGACATATTGATACATAACCTCATAAAAGTAGTATTAATTAATGACATCAATCATGGCTTTGGTAACAAATGTTTCAAAAATATATTTTTATGAATACGCATATTGATACATAACCTCATAAGGAGAAAACAACCACCTTGAAAAGCTTATACCTGAATCAGTTGATTTCTGTGATTGTCAAGCTGCATTCATGTGTGACATGTTACAAAGAGTTGTTATGCTATAAGTGGTGTGTTCAAATTCTGGTAAAAAATTCTAAACTTTTACCCCCTCTATTTCTGATAGTAAGAGCTTAAAATCTACAAAGCAGTTGTGCCTAAAGTTTTTACCTGTATGTTGATGTAATCTTCTGTGTCATCGATATATTCTCGCAACTGAAATGAGGGCAAGTATCAAAATAGCAAAGTTTATCACTTAATTAGTACAAAACAGAAATATAGTAGGAAACATTAAAAGAAAATGCAGTTCATACTGTGGCCAATTTATTTAATGTGCCGTCAATTTGCATGAAATAGGCCTGCAAAGGCAAAGCAAACCATTTGTTCAGTGTAATGCAATTCATTTAACTAATCCGGTAGTATCTGTGGCAAAATTAAAGATTTAAAGTTTTGTAACCTCAAGTAACATTTCGAGCTCCTCAACATCATTCTCCCTTTGAACTGCTGTTCCACTAACTCTGCTTGATTTGTGTCGTTTTGTACCTGTATTTGGAGACCCATAAAGCCAGTATGGAGCATCAGAGCTACTTGTTGGAGAGGATGAAGCATCCAATTTTCTTGATAAGTAAAGATCAGCCATGTCGTCATCATCATCAAGTAGGTTTTCTAGTTCGTCTCTAATCTACAAGAAAGCTAGCGAAGTAAATGCAAACAGAAAAATATGGATTCTAATATGTTAAAGAAAGGGACAATCAGAGACAGTTAAGTTAACTACTACTTAAGTAATGAAGACAGCAATGCCACAGAAGAGATTTTGGAGCACAGTTGTTAATTGTATAGCAAACAACACGTTAAAAGAAAGGAAAAAAGGGGAATTCACTTGTGAGAGGGAAGGGAATAAAATTGTTTTAAAAAATCTATTTGCTATTTAAACATACCTTTTGAACTCGAATTGTCAACCTCGTCATTGCACATTTCAATTTTCGCACTCTATCCAAATTACGACTGCTGATCTGGACACAAGTGTCATTCAATCAGAGTGATTGGAAGGGGGAGAAAGTGTCATAATTTTGTCACAACTCATAATAGATAATGGGAAATCAATCATCAATTAATAAACTCAAGGTTTTATGTAACAGATTTCGATATGGATGTGTAGGCAATCTAAGTTTTAGAGCAGAATTTTTTTTAATAGTATTAGGTTTAGTCCATAAGGATTATGTGCTGTCTTTCTGATAAATATATTTCTCACTCCAGAACCGCTTTGCTAGCATAAAATGGGGAGAATAATTTCAACAACATCAACAACACCTTTAACCCAAGTTAATTGGGGTCGGTGGTAGATGAACCTAATGATAAATCGTAAAAGAGACAGAAAGAGAACAGGAGAGGGGAAGAAAAAAGTAAAAATAAGATAAAAGAGAGAAAAAAGGGTGACTGGAACATAGAACTACTAATGGATTTAACCCTCTACTAAGCTTATAGCTTTTCTCCACTCCGTCCTTAGACATACCGTCTGCCAATCTATATTTCACTTCATTAGATCTTGTTTAACTACCTTTTCCCAGGGAAGTTTCGGCCGACCTCTAAAAGTACTCATAACTAAGGTTTTAAAAAGGTCTATAACCGTGACTTTGTCAACAGCATCAAGGTTTTTCAATTGTTTGTAATTGCAATTGTGGCCACATCAGACACATTTGTACATAATATCAATAAATGCAACTAATCGAGACCATAACCGCAGTTTAAAACCTTGGTAGCCATGTAACAAGTTCTTGTACCAAGGTGAAAAATCTATGAAAACCATTAAAAAAAACACAATTCTTATGCAAAGGCTTTACCTTAGAGGTCAGTTCGTCCAAAGCTGGATAAGCAGAAGTCTCTAGCTCTCTCGTTCGTGCGTCAAGAAAACTACAAATTGCCTCAAATAAAACTTCCAAAGCCCGTATCTCAAATGGAAATTCTACCAGTCATTAAAGCCAATTTTCCATTATTGCAACAGAAGCAAAAACTAAAGAAATCGAAACAGAACAACACTAACACTGTTTGATTATAGTAATAAATTAAATTAAAATGTTTTCAAAAAGCGCACCATTTTCGTCTCCACCTTCACCATCTTGAGCACAAGCCTCTTCTTCTCCTTGGCCTTGCTCAGCAGCACTTACTTGGGGTAACCGTCGTCGAAGTTCCTCAACAATTGGCACAACGTCATCATCCGTTGGGTCTCTTAGCAACACCTGCATTACCAAACACAAACAACACAACCTGCCAAAACTGAAAACCGATTCCATTTCCACTACATCACGTGTAAGCTCTCAAAGAACAAACAGTACCATTGGTCCTATTTTGAATTCTAAACGCTTATGGGAGAACTTTATTTCATTTTTTTACCAGCTTATTGTTTTTGGAAAAATTTATCCAAAGAAGATCATTCAAAATGAGAGACATATCATTATAAATTAAAATCAATGAATGAACTAATGAATGAATTTAGTGACCGAAAAGGGCTCTGTCACTAAATACTAGTCACGGATTGTTTAAGAATTCCATACAGATTTTTTCGTCGCTAATTCTGATTTTTCTAGTACTCTATCAACATCAAACGTACCTCATCTGCAGTGATGATAGCTTTAATGTGCTGCAAAAGGAAGAAATCAACAAGATGTTAAAACAAATTTAAAAAGCAAAACAAAAAACAAGTAATGGAAAAAAGTGTTTAATTTGCCTCTAAATTGAGAACAATGACTTTCTCTCTGCCCAAAATGGTGGAAGGATAAGATAAGAGAGGGTCGAGAATCCGAAGATCTCTTGCGTGAATTTGAACCAGGCGCATGATAGCATATTTATCCGCATCCAGAACAGTGCCTTTGCCATAGTGGTCCAGCAGAATCCAACTTCTGCAAACTGCAGTTTTCTTCTTCACTGAAGAGGCTTGAAGCTCTACCACAGAGCTAGCAAGAGCCATAGAGAATGAGGGTTCTGGGGAAGGGGATGAGAAGAAGATATGACAGTGATGATATCATTTGGAACAGTTATTAAGGAGCAATGAAAGATATCTTTGCATGAGTTGATTTGGTGACAGGTTAGTGTGGGGTTTTGACTGGCGGTAGTAGAGAGGAGGTTAAACATAAAGCAGGACATAATTTTTTATTGATAAATATTAATTATTAGTATATAGGTTTTGCTAATTGAATTTGTGACATTTTTTTGTTGTTGATATTTTTTCTTTAATTATTCAACCCAATTTATATCTTCAAAAGGGACACAATTATGCTTAACACACGGTTAGGTTTGAACTTTAGGAGGAATGAAGGAACAACGTACAACGTTGGAGGTAACTCTTGGCTGCACGTTTTTCTCTTGAGTTTACATCTGTCAATTTGATATTTGCATGAGGGTGGTCCAATCGTTGATTGGTTTTCTGCCTTTTCTTTTCATTTTTTTTTTTATATTGCCTTTTGTTTTTAAGGTGTAAAAAGGTGCCCAAACATAATGAAAGATAATATGTTAAAATCTCTTTCACTGTGGTAGATTGTAATTGATAGATGTAACCAAAGAAAAGATTATGGAATCGCCTGTAAAAATATCTGTACTTTCTTAAAAATCTGAGTGCGTTAAATTACACACGGTAAAGTTGGCTACTTCTAGTTCTTTTCTTGAAAAAATGGACTACCTATTTCTAGTCTTCCACCAGTTAACAAACGCATGATTATTAGTTTTTTTTATTATAGCTATGATTTTTTAAGTGTGATTAGTGTAGCCAACAAAACTTTTCTTTGCAATATACTACTAATATTTAACATAATAGTATATTCAAAGTAATTGATTTTTTTATTAATTTAAAATAAAATTGTATTGATTAATGCACATGCTCGATGGTTTTATTTTTTAAAAATAGTGAATTGTACTTTATAATTATATTTATGGTAGAATTGTATTTTCATATAATTCATGAAAACAAATATTATTATTTAATATGTTAAATGCGACAAATATACAAAATATAACTTTTTAAGAAAAAATGAGAAACTTAAAGATCATTTAACTCAGAAATCCAGATAAAAACAATGAAACTTAGAGTGTATTTGATAGAAAAATAGATGACAAAATTAGAAAAGAAATATGATTTTTTACATTTTTTATACTCTATTTTAGATCAAATATTTCTCCTCTATTTTCATCTACACAATCAAACAAACTATCAAAGTTTCTAACCAAATCAAGACTCATGGCAAATTATACAAGAATATCCGCAACCATATTGCAATAGACATGAGAGAATTCACAATTATTAAAACCCGAAAATTTCCAATGGCCCAAATAGAAATTGACAATGCCATGGACACACGTGTCAACACTATCTGCACTGATATCCATTCTGGAAAAGGACCCCTCATATAGGCCCAAATATCTCATCATTATACTCTTCTGTAACACTCGTTTCAATTTGTCACAAGCCTTGCTCGAGTTTAACTTCATAGCCATTAGGCAGGAATTCTTCTTGTCTTTTTTCAAATTTCCGTGACTTTAGAACAAGAAAGAGCTCGTCACTTTTTAACATTCTCTTTTAACCCATTTTTTATTGCTTAAAAGTATTTGGATTCAACTAGTTTGAAAATGAAATATATATGCCCCGAAAAAGTTTTAAAATGAGATCTACTAAATAAAGAATAAAATTCACACTTTTAATGAGACCATCCATGTAAATTTAATCAAATAAGAGTATGTAATAAAAAATATATTCAAGAATATGTTGGTAGTATTTTTGGAATCAAAATATATCAATTTCATACAAATATGGGGAAGTATTGTTGTTGTCACGATCATGAGTGTGTATTTATGTGGAAAAAAAATGTCTATAATTTTTTTCATAAAAAAAACATTTTGGGAAGGGGAATTAACTTCTCTTTAACTCTAAGTTTGTGTTTAAATATACATTAAGTGAAAATTGAAAATAAAAAGAGACTTCCAGTCATAAAATAAAATAAAATAAAATAAAGAGACTGAAAATAAGAATTGAACTAAGAAATAAAAAAAAATTGAAAGTAAATGAGTACGTACATTTAAGATTGGAAAATAGAACCTTATGTCTCATGACCTGGACTTAAATGTTGGCTCTATCTTTACCTGTTGTATCTAGTATTTATATACAATTCACAATAACTGTAAATAACTCTTATTAGTGTGAAATTTTACAATTTAAATAACTAAAAAGAATTTCTACATTAGCCTATCTTTTGTGTACCCATGGATGAAACTGTTTAGTCGTTGCTACATGATGATTGGACTTTTTATATTTTATATTTTATTTTACTCACTTTTTTACTCTCTCTCCTTTTTATTTACTTTTTATAAAACGTGCAATGCGCATACCTTACCACTAATTTGTATAACTGTTGTCGTAAAAGTTTCTAGTATGTCAATGTATAGCATTTTTTATTAATTAATTAAAAATATTTTTAATATAATTTTTAAAATAATTATTATAAAAGTAAAAAAAATTATATATTATAATTTCTGATTAAAAACAGTATAAAAGTTTATAATTTCTCAAATAAAACTGGTTAAATTTAAAGCATTACGACCGGCCGTCATGCAAGACTCACTTACAACGGGCCGGGTTACTGATGACGATATCATCTCCATGCTCCGCTTGTTGATGAATGAAAAACTTTAGCTTGAATTAATCCCTGTATGGGGTTAAAAAAGCTACTTTTATATAAAAATGTTTTAATATAATAAATTTAAATATTTTTAGGAACGTAAAAGTTAGTAAATAATTGTTTAATAATTAAATTTTTAAAAGATAAATGTTTAATAATATTAATAGTAAATATTCGTAGATTATTAATATTTTTTAACTCAAGATAGTTTTAATTGATTTGATAGTGAATAGTGCTTTCACCTTAAGTGGTATATACATGAATGTGTACACTCGACTACACGGGAACAACTGCCAAACTGCCACAGGTTGGAAAATAAATTGTCAAAATGCCATGCGGGTGAAATTATTTGGCATAATGCCACGCGTAAGAATTTGCTGGGGACCAAGACGAATTACATGGCGCCAATTCGCAGGCTTTTATGCCACGTGGCAAGCTGGGATTGGCCACTAAATTCGCTGGCTTTGACCGTGAAATACGTATGGTTGACCGGATTTGATTTTTGGGCAGCACACGTGGCAATCCGTGAATGGATGAGTAATTTGCAAGATTGGGCAGCGTTTTTGGTAGATGTGACACGTGTCAGCTTCCTCTAAATTTGGTAAAGGGCATAGCGAATTAGATTAGGGTAATTTGCCTCCCTGCCCAGCGATTTTAGTCCTATTTAAACCCCCACTTCTACCTCAGAAGATATCTTCTACTTCTACTGCTTATTTGTTTGCATTCTCTCTAAATTCTGGTTCTGAAAATTATTTTCCGTTCTTCTACTCAAGAATTTGATTTAATTATTTTTCAATTTTTATTCCGATAGTTTGCTTCCCTGCACAGTGATTTTAGTCCCATTTAAACTTTCCAATTCCAAATGAGCAGATATCTTCTACTTTTGCTGCTTATTTGTTTGCTTTCTCTGTAAATTTTGATTCCGAAAATTATTTTCCGTTCTTCTACTGAAGTATTTGATTTAATTCTTTTTAGATTTTTATTCCGATAGTTAGTTTTTGTAATTTATGGAAAATGAGTGCTAATAGAAATGGTTTAATAACCATTGTCTATTATAATGGGAATAGATACGTTGGGCCTAACGGTCAAGTTTTTGAAGGAGAAAGTAAAATGTTTCGTATGCCCCCAGGATGCAGCCACCGGGATCTGATGAAATTAATTTACAAGAAGTTGAGATTACAACGCGGAGAATCTGTGTCTCGATTGACTGCTAGATGTGCATCGGGCAACCCTGTGCAGTGGGTTGCTGTGGATATTGTAGATGATGACGATGTAGCGTTAGTTACAGACGCTTGCATATCCGATGGAGTAAACC
>PYAF01006099.1:356806-375211 GCA_007407185.1 Glycine tomentella
ATCTAACCTAAGGTTTATAATCATCTCCTACTCTAATGTATTTTGTTAATGTATCCTACAAAAATAATAATTATAAACTAACAATAAAGATCATCTAATCTAACCTTTATAATCATCTTCTATTCTAATGTTTTATACCTCTACTCAATAAATATTATTGAATACCTATAACTATTTACATATAAAATATATTAACCATACAATTAATAATTATAAACAAATAATAAAAAATCATCTAATCTAATGTTTAAAAAAAAATCCTTTAATCTAATATTTTAAATCTTCAACCTAAAAATATCATCTAATATCTAACTCTATTTAAATAAAAAATATATACAATATTTAAAATATAAACAAAATAAATTAAAAATAATATAAACTAACCTTATGAGAGGAAGACAGAAAATAAAAAATATATACAATATTTAAAATATAAAAAAAATAAATTAAAAATAATATAAACTAATCTTATGAGAGGGAAGATAGTAGTATGCAGGGAGCAAGGGAGCAAGATGAGAGGCTGGGGAGCAACATCAGAGAGAGGAGGAAATTTTTTTTACGAAAATGATAGCCCGACAAAGCGTTTTTATAGTGGGCCAAACCAAAATCGCTGGAGCCCACAGCGAATTACGCGTCCACGTCGGCCAGCCAATAACCCGCTGCCATGTGTGGCGACTTACCTATTTCGCTCAACCAGGCAGCGACTGCCGTGTCCCAGTCAGCACGACGTAATTCGCCCATGCAAGCAGCGGCTTATCCTTATTCGTCCATGCTGGCAGCGAATTTGCTTCGTCAGCTGTCCGCCCAATCAAGCCAATGCATGCGTGACACATCATCCACTGAATTCGCCAATGCATGCAGCAAATTATGTACAGTAGCATTTTGACAAAATTTATGAAACGCGTGGCATATTGACAAATTTTTTTCCCAAGAGTGACATTTTGACCACTGTTCCCGACTACTCGAGCAAGAGGATGCCTAGAGTTATTTTTAAATTTTAACTATATAATTATAATTTGATAATTTTATGATTTTAATAAGTATAATATTATTTATTTATTATATTTTATAATTAATACTAATTTTTCCCACACGATTAACCTTTATTATAATTTTTCAGATCTCAATGATTTCGTAAAGGGATTTCAGATCTCGCAGGTGGCTCCGAGAACCGTCACGACTCGGTGTTGTAGCCATGGCAACAGAAGAGGGAGGCGCAGATTTCACAAAGGTTTTGAAGGCTGTTTGTTGGAGGCGTTCGAGGAAGGAGCGAAGAAGGGTTGAAGGCGGGACGACGGCCATGCCATAATCTGATGTTGTAAAGTTGATGATTGTACTAGAGTTCCCTCTTGGTTGCGGCAGTGGCAGGTAGCGAAACATTCTTGGTTTCTTGCAACAGTAATTAATGCGTGCTGAAAGTGAAATTTAACAACAACACTTTGTGATCGCCATCATCACTGTCCACCCTCATCAAGGTCCCAAAAACCGAAGGATGGCCCCTCAAGAGCTTCTTATATATATTAACAAGTCTCTATATTGCACCAAATATTCATAAATATTTCTATGTGTTTATTAATTTTAAAAAACAAAATCAATCATCATCATTCATCATATAATATGGTAGTATAATACTGTTTATTTTTGTATAATGCCAGTTTATGTACTTGTGCAGTTATGTGCTAAAAGCATTGTGAAATCATAAAATTTAATTTTCTTATTTTAAAGTGATTGATAAAAAATAATTTCTATAAATTAACGGTTGTATGTGAGGTGAGTATTATAGTACTCATATATACTCATCGAGTATCCATTTATTGGTTTCTTTGTAAATACTTTAATTGTATATTCATTGATAGTAAATATTTTTGTCATTCCTAAATTCTTATGAAAAATAATTCTTATACAACCTCTAAAGAAATAAGAAGAGAGAAAAAATAAATAATTGATTTGTCTTATGATATAATGCAATAGAAAGAGAGATAAAAAAAATACTGATGAGATATTTAAAATTTATAGATGTTCAAATATAAGCAACTCGAGTCTTACTTACTTTATTTGACACAGGAGAATGGAGAAGAAAACAAATTAGAAATGATGGAAAAAAAATACTCGTAATCTTTTACCATTTGTTATGTTTCAAAGGAAAAATAGGAAAAAATAAATGTGAAATCTAAAAGATAAACTTTATGAAAGGTACTTAATTAGGTTATCTAATAAAAAGTAATCATCAATAACAATAGTGAATATTTTGCATTAGATTATGTAATGTAATAAAAAAGACAAAGTTATCATATCTTTATATAATTCTATTTATTATTATATATAATAAATTATTTTTAAATGTTCTTCTCCTTTTCCATTAAATAATATAAAAAATTATTTATGAAAAGCTACTACTTCTTAAGAAAAGTTGTAACAGAAAAAAGAAAAGGACGAAAGTCCATTGGCCATATATGAGAAACTAAAAACACGGTTAGACACGACCCTCCTATAATTTTTTTTCTTAATTACAAATTTTATCACTTAATTTTTATTATTTTATGAATTTTATCATTTAAGTTTTTTTAACAAATTTTACTACTTAATTTTCATTTTTTTGCAAATTTTATCATCAATTTTTCTGCAAATTTTACCATCTAAATTTTAATATTTCATGAATTTTATCACTTAAAATTTTCATTTTTATATATTCTATCATCACATTGGTAATAAAATGATATTGTTTTATTTTTTTCATTAACTTTTTTCTGGTGACCGTTAACAGTGATAAAATATATAAAAATTGTAAACTTAAATGATAATTTTTTAAAAATACTAAAAGTTGAGTGACAAAATTTATAATTAAGTGATTTTTTTTTGTGTGTTTTCATCTCTTTACCGTTTCAAATGAGATGACTATGTTTTTCGAAATATTTTTTGTTCTGCTAAATTTTTTCCCAACATCATACTTTTTAGCATATGCTGTGTGAGACTATCAATTAATGAACATTATATTTTTAGGGAAATTAATCATTATGTAAGATAAATTATTTTTTTTCATCAAGTGATAGCTTATTTCAAAATTCACTTTTATTTACGTATTATTGTGCATATTATAAATATAAATATATAATTCATATACTAATATTATTTTTAATTAAAACCCTATAATTTAAATAAAGGTTAACATGTACTATTTATCATTGTTTGGAACATTAACATTTACTAAGAAAAACCATAAATTCGAAGTTAGGTTTGCTTTTATTTCACAACCGAGATGAGACAAGCAAAGCAAAGCTTTCTCATGATGTTGTTGGCCTTTTCTTGAGTAGGTGAGGTTGACACATTTTGCCTTAATTGGCGCATCACGGGTACGAAACGGAACAAAAGCGAGACACAAAGTTATGAATTTGACCCATATAACAATCAACTATTTTTTTTGTTTTTGTTTTAGGCTATATGTCAAATTTTTAAAAAATCAAATTAGGATTATTCATTTTTTGGAGTAAGGATTAAGACAATATTGAAATTTAAGACAACTATAAATCAAGATTAAATCAAAGAAATAATATTTGAGGAGATTAAAAAATGTAAATTAAAAACAAAACAAAATCTCAATACAAAAGAATCCATATGACCTAGTAAGAAAATGAATAACTCTTAAAATGACATTTATTCAATAGTAAAGCAAGCGATCAAAATTTGAAGCACTTGTTATTAGAAAGTCTTCGTTTGTAGTGGCTTTGGTCCTCCCTCAAATGAAAAAAAAAAGAAGAAGAAGATTTAACTCCTTTACGTAAACACTATATTTAGATGACTAAAAATAAAAGAAAAAGGATACAGGTGACCAAAACAAGATAAAAATATTAAATACTTACTATTTATATAAGGAATAAAAATGATGTTATTTTTTCATGAGACCTAAAATAGAAAATTTCCTCTCAAATTGGAACGAAAGCAAGAGAAAGAGTTATTACTTTACTTTCCATTTGTTTGTATTTTCTAAATTAAATAGTTTTTCATAACATAAACAAATTAATAAATAATAAATATAAAATGAAAAATATAATAATATTAATAAATCATAATAAAACAATATAAATTTTATTAATATAATAATATATAATTTAATATTAATTTCTCTTTTTTACTCATTCTATCTACCCACTAAGATTAATTTAAATATTTCTTCTTTATTTTATTTTATTTATCCTTAACCAGATTACCTTCTTTTCACCTTGTTTTATTTTTATCTATTTCTCTTCTCGTTTATTTTTTTTCATTTTATCCTTTTCTCTTCTCACAATGAAACACACCCTTAGTTTTATGACTTTCATCTCTCTTCCCATTTTACTCTTAATCTTAAAGCATTAAAGTAAAAATATTATGTAAAATATAAAGAGTACTCTTAAAATTAATAATAAAAAAACACTCACTTTACACGTATTCTTATTAAGAGCTTAATTCCTTTTGCATCCGCAATATCAACTGCTACTAGTATGTTCAAGTACCGCTTTCCATTATTCCTGATTCCTACCCCTGTCATTCGTCAACCTGGCGGCACAAATTCCAAGACCCCCAAGGTATATAAATTTAACGCCAAGACAAGAAGAACTATTTTTTAATAATAACAAAAATATTTTATAAAAAAATAGAGAGAGAATTTAAACAAGGCAATTCATGGAAGGGCCGAACATGTATCATGGAGCTGCTTCTAGTTTCTCTCTCTAAAACGCGTAAAAGCGAGTAACTGAAACCCTAGCCTCTGTGTCTGTTGTTATTATTATTTACTTCGATTCCACGCAGCGAATTCAATTCTCTGAGATCTGAATCTGTGAAATCAATGTGCCTCTCTCGGAATCGTAGTGCTATTCGCAACGGTGACCGCCATCAACGATGAAGCAGTCACGTCGCTGGCAGAGGTCTCTGCTCCTCGCTCTGCTCTTTCTCTCCGTCGTTGCTCCGCTCGTTTTCGTCTCTCACCACCTCAACACTCTCACTCCCGACGGTAAAAACTCAATTCCTTCGCATGTGGATATTTCTATGTTCTGTGTTCTCTCTCTCTCTCCGTTTCAGTTGACTTTTTTTGCGTTTCGGTTAAATTGCGTTGCAGGACGACGAGATTTTCTTGAGGATTTATCGAGTTTTGTAAGAATCTTGCCTCTCATCTCAAAGCCAGATCAGTTTTTTTTTTTTTTTGTTTATTTCTTTTATTTGAATTGCTTCTATAGCTCAGCCTGTTTGGTTTCTGAGAAAGAATATTAGTTAGATAGAATGGAATATAGTGAAACATTTCTTTCTTCTTCTTCTTTTATTTTTACAATAAATTTTGATTTATCTGTGAGTTGACAAGTTTGCCGACCGATAGTTTACTGGAACTTCTTGTGCTTTCAATAATTTTAGTTTTGGATAAACTGATTTTTCATTTTTAATTATTTTAACTGGAAGGTTTTTTTTATGCTTAATCGGCCGCCAATTGAAATTCTACAGCTTCTGACGCTCTGTTGTGTAATTGGGATTGACTTTTTGTTTGTTTCTTGCAGACGCGTAGGACAGACCCTTTAAATGCAATTGAACAGGTAGTGGAACATGTTTTAAGTTTGTCTTCTTCTTCCCCTGGTGAATTAGAGAATTAACTTTTTCCTTGGTATTTTTGGCCCTTTTTGTGCAATTCAGGAAGGTGCTGAAGAATTAGAAGAGCCAAAAGAAATTGTTTATAAAGAAGAGGATTTTTCAAAAAATAGTTACATTTTGCAAAAGCCTAATGATACTGAGGGATCAAAAAGTGAGGGGTCCAGAAATAACACTTTGGAAAGAAATGGTTCGTATTTGTAGGTGCACTTTTGAATTGTTGTGGTTTACATAAAGCCCACACAAGTCTGAAAATTTTGCTGTTATCAAGTTTCAGAATTTGACCAGGACAAAAGACAAAACCAGGAAGCTCAACATAAAGGATTATTCTCCACGGATGGGGATGTGGTTTGTGCTATTTCCTTTGAATTACTGACTTTAAAAAATTGAAGGCCACATGATTGCTGTTTTTGTTCTGAAGGATTATATACCTTTATGTGTTTGATTGATGTATAAATGCAAATTAGATTGGTGAAATTTCTCTCTTACAATGTTATATTAATTTTTGAATTTGGTTTTATTTGCAGAATATATTTAATACAACAACAGCCACACATAATCAGAATATACACACTCAATCTCAAAGAATGACAGATGAGAATGTTGAAGTGACAGGAAACCAACCTGTTCTAAAAGCAACTCAACATCGTAAGAGTTCACACCCTCAGTCTCGGAGAGTGACAAATCAGAAGGTTTTGGAGATCAAGGATCAAATTATTAGAGCCAGAGCATACTTGGGGTTTGCTACACCAAGCAGCAACTCACACTTGGTGAAGGAGTTGAAGCTGAGAATCAAAGAGATGGAACGTGCAGTTGGAGAAGCTACTAAGGATTCAGAGCTGTCAAGGAGGTAAAATTTTCTATGTTATTGTACAACTTAAATTTAGTTGGACAGTTATTTATTACCTGTATATACTAAATACAATGTACATGTTTCAAGAGAAAACCAATGCTTTGGTCCTTGACAGATACACCATTTTTTCATTTCTTCCCACAACTAATTTCATCAATTGATTCCCTATATATTTCAATTTACTTATTGAAGCAAACTAAATATACAAGGTTTCAAAAGAGAAAATTAGAAGTGGTGGAATCATATTAACTATTAAGAAACACATTTTTCAGTGACCAAAACATAAATTTTGTTACAAGTTCAAATTCCAATCTGTGCAAATCTGGCAACTGCTTGTCTACAAGTATAAAAATAATGATGAAGGAGAATATTCATGTCTATCATTTTGATGTGATATGAACTGTTTAAAAAAATGGATGTTTTTCAATCTGAAAACAAGTGAACTTCACAGTGCTTTGCAGAAAACAAGACACATGGAAGCTTCACTGTCTAAAGCCAACCGTGTTTTCCCAGACTGCACGACTATGGCAGCTAAGCTCCGTGCAATGAATTATAATGCTGAAGAGCAAGTTCGTTCTCATCAACGTGAAGCAACACATCTTGTTCATCTTGCTGCAAGGACCACCCCAAAAGGTCTTCACTGTCTTTCTATGCAGCTAACTGCTGATTACTTTGCCCTGAAACCCGAGGACCGGAAGCTTCCAAATGAAAATAAGATTCATGATCCAAAACTTTATCATTATGCTGTCTTCTCTGACAATCTTCTGGCATGTGCTGTGGTTGTTAACTCCACTGTCTCTAATGCCAAGGTAAACGCATTTTTTTTAAAAGGATTAACTTTTTATTTTTCACTTTTGATTCAGGTGTTTTTTGCTTTTGCTTTTGGCTAATGTTGAACCCTGGTGCAACTGCTTAGAAAGAACACTGATACTAGCAAATTCAATATTAACAAATTTAGCCATCATTTTTTTCTTCAAGTTAGTCCCTTAGTGGATACATTTTAGACAGTTGATGCCCCTCAAGTCTCCTCCTTATCAGTCAAAACTGCTGTCTACCTAAATTGCAGTACATGTTTAGTACATGATAATTGTTTTAGACTTGAGGATTTTCTTCAATTTTTATGTTGTAAAAACCATTGAAGTGGGTGGCTATAGGATAGGCAGAAAGAATGCATGATTCTAACTCCAATTTGATCTCATTCTTATCCTTCCTTGACCCCACTTATACTTGGCATTTGATTTTTGAAATATGCCTGATTACATTGAAAGAGTTATCTTAGTTGCAGCTCTGGGCGCTGCAGAAGTTATGCAGAATTAAGAAGTCAAACCAGTAAAAACATGAGAGGATATATGATCTTTCATAATTGAATAACACTTGTAAATCAAACTTACTTTAAAATACTTCCCTTTTCCAACATTCAACACCTTACTTTCTGTACTGCTCTTTAAATACTGAATTTATATATTTTGCTTACAAAAAAATATTTCCAATAACATCACATCCATCATTAACTAATGAAGAAACTTTGATTTTCTAGTGAGGAGGAGTTCTTTCTACTTTATTAGCCTCTCAGCACTTTATAGAAGTGTCTAACTTGTAACTTATACAAGAGATGCAGTGAGAAGAAAGATAAGAGATCCCCTAATAAGTAACTCATTCCTATGAGAATGCAGTCTGATGTACCCACATCAAAACCTGTCACTTTATGTTGAGTTGATGAGGACTGGATTACTCTTATTTATTATTTATGTAAAATGCTAGCAAAACACTCTTTAATGCACTGTTTTAAACACACTATTATTGACTGAAATTTATTAGAATTTACAAATCACAGAAATTAAATTGTGTGGGTCTCACCTTATTTAATGAAACTCACTATTGCTTTTGTAGTTTCCAATAAATTTTAACCAACCGTAGAAAGTGTTAAAAATAGTGTTATAGAGTATGTTGTTAGCATTCCTTTATATTATATACAACATAATGATAGTGGCATCAATTGATCCATTTAGTAGATTTCACCTAATAAAACCTGGTTTGATTGTAATGTTATAATGGTTTATTTATTTGAGTTTGTGAGAAAGTTCTTATTGAATATGGAGATAATAGTTAAGTCTTGTGTATAGTGACGAAAAAGTATGACAATGACTTTTAAATTGCAGAAACAGGAGAAACTTGTTTTCCATTTAGTAACAAATTCACTCAACTTTCCTGCAATCTGGATGTGGTTCTTATTAAACCCTCCTGGCAAAGCCACAGTCCACATACAAAGCATTGAGAACTTTGAATGGTTGCCCAAGTACAATACATTCAACAAACATAATTCCAGTGATCCAAGATATACTTCTGAGTTGAACTACCTGCGTTTCTACTTGCCAGATATCTTCCCTACTCTAAATAAGATTCTGTTATTTGATCATGATGTGGTGGTGCAACAAGATCTCAGTGGACTATGGAATGTCAATATGAAAGGCAAAGTAATTGCAGCAGTGGGCACTTGTCAGGAAGGTGGAACCTCATTTCATAGGATGGATATGTTCATAAACTTCTCAGATCCATTCATTGCAAAGAGGTTTGATGTCAATGCTTGTACATGGGCATTTGGGATGAACTTGTTTGATTTACAACAGTGGAGGAGACATAATTTAACTGCTCTCTACCACAGATATTTGCAAATGGTATGGTCAAAGAAATGTCTTTATTTTGTTGTACACTTCTTTTTTCTCTGTTTAGAGACTGCTTTTTATTCCCATCTCAGAAAATTTTCCTACATCTGAATTTCTTCAAATCTTCAGTTTGGCTTCTGGCATTGATAAATTAGAGTTCAAAGGATATAAGCTCCCTTGAAATTGGATTGTATTAATCATAGTGCACAGTTTTCTTTTGCATTATTTAGAATGCTTAATCTAGTAGTTTTATGACTTATAAAGGATTTTTTTATCTGCATGTTGGACCAGTATTAAGAGGTCAAAGATTTGACATCTCCATGATATTTAGATTTGTTATTCAAAGCAACATTTTCATTTTTCTAATTTTGATGGTTGAATCTAATGAGGGAACATGTCAAAGTTTTGTTTAATTTTCCGCTAGATGAAACACAGATTTAATTTCTATTAAATTCTGATGCAACAATAATGTGACGTGTTTCTCTTTGATTAATTGCAGGGTTCCAAGAGACCATTGTGGAACATTGGAAGTCTGCCTTTAGGCTGGCTCACTTTCTATAACAAGACTAAAGTTTTGGACAGACGGTGGCACATTCTTGGCCTTGGTTATGACTCAGTTGTCAATAAAAACGAGATTGAGCGAGCTGCTGTTATACACTACGATGGAATTAGGAAACCGTGGTTGGACATTGCAATGGGAATATACAGACGTTACTGGACCAAATATTTGAACTTTGACCTCCCTATTTTGCAACGTTGCAATCTCCAGGCATAGCCCAAAATTTTAATATTATTACTCTACCTGGCAAGTTTTATTTGATTAATTTGCCTGCTTCAGTCGATTCTTTATTGTTCTTTGGCGATTCATCCTGTAAAGCCCTTCATAGATGCATAAGATTTCCGACATATATCTTTTTCAGAAGCTTAGCTAAATTGTAGTGACATTGAGATGAAATAAGACTCGCATAGGCATTTTAGCTTCTTGGAGATGCTATTGGTTGTGTACATAATATTCATTCTCGTGCTCTATGAGGTTGTGCTACCGCTGTTAACAATCAATTTACGCCAATTACTTTAAGGAACTAATTTATACACAAATTGTGGAAATGACGGTTGCAATTTGATTTGTAACGTTAATTATGCCGTGTGATCATTTTCCCTGTTAATGAATCTAGAACCCAGTGGGATTCATGGATTTTTAGTGTAATGTTTGCTTCTTCCGACTTATGTCTTGAATGTGATTAGGCACTCGTTGTGCTATTAGCAAAGTGAACATGTGATAAGAAGAGAAATAAAAAGAGAAATGAAGAATATTAGGTGTCTGAAAATGTGAGGTGTTAAAAAATCAGTGCTCATGATAATGTTCAGGTAGTTAGTACATAGAGCGAGGAGCACTGCTATTGTGTGTGAAATTTTTTACGCACGGACGGATACGAAAAAAATAACCAATCAGCTCCTTCGTATATTATTTTACGAAAACATTTTTGTAACAACAGTATTTTCCTAGTACTTATTACGTCGTTGTTACTAGTTGGAGAAGGGGTTAAGCCAATGAAGCTTCTATTTAGTGAAATATCGGATACAGAATGGATTTTGTGACACGTGGAGAAAAATTATTGGGACTTTGCAGATATGGATATCAACTGACGGGTTATCAACCTATCCATGGTGTGTGGTGTATGGTCAGACACTGCACCACCAATAATAATAATTTTTTTGAAATATTTGCGCATGCATATGAAATAAACTGCAACCGTGACAAAAGTTGCGTAGCAATAGCATACTCTTACTCTGATTCGTTAGTGAAGAAAAATGGCAACAATCATCGCCGGCACCCCAACTACATCGATCACTTGCGCAGGTCTTGTGCTCAAACGACCTGTTGGGGCCTCATCCTCTACCGTTCTTGGTAAGTTTTTTCCTTAAGAAAAATGATATTATGATTTAAGGCTTTTCCTTTAGGGAGATAATAATATGATTTCTTTCTAGTTCTAGAATAAAAGTGTAATTAATCTCTTTGCATTTCTGATTGATTTTCAAAACGTTGTAAACACATGTTAAGAGTTAAGACGACTAAAATAAAGGGGAAAAAGAATTAGCAATTTCAGAGTTCTCATTTAATTATTTACCACTAGGATATACCTAGGGT
Source organism: Glycine tomentella (assembly GCA_007407185.1). Classification (NCBI taxonomy): domain Eukaryota; kingdom Viridiplantae; phylum Streptophyta; class Magnoliopsida; order Fabales; family Fabaceae; genus Glycine; species Glycine tomentella. The sequence continues at coordinate 368,082 of PYAF01006099.1, forward strand.
CTTAGGATGAGTGAGTTGTTGTAAATCTGTATTCATTTTTTATTTCTATGGATAAAAAATCTATTTATTACTAAGATCAAGCTAATGCTAATATGCATGAGAATTATGAGATTATAAGTTCTAACCCTAGTGTTAATATTTAAAAAAGAAAAAAAAAAGAAAACAGAGTTCTAATATTTACACACTAGGGTCAGGCTAATGACAACTGACAAGTACCAGTACGCATAAGATTATAGGTTTTAATCTCAGTGCTAATACAATACAAAGAAAATATCATATTTAATGTTCAGATTTATAGTTGGGTTTTAGATGATGCTGATTAATGGATCAACCTTTTCCTTATATTAACTGACATCATTCATATAATATTGCAAACACAAATTGTATAGGATTGCCAGCAATGGCCAAGGCAGGGAGAGTGAGGTGCTCCATGGAGGAAAAGCCTTCAAGCAGCTCAAACTTAGGGATGGGGGCATCCTTGTTAGCAGCTGCAGCTGCCGCAACCATGTCAAGCCCAGCAGCCATGGCTTTGGTTGATGAGAGACTCAGCACTGAAGGAACTGGGCTTCCCTTTGGGCTTAGCAACAACCTTCTTGGTTGGATCCTGTTTGGTGTCTTTGGTCTCATATGGGCTCTCTACTTTGTCTACGCTTCCACACTTGAAGAGGATGAAGAGTCTGGATTGTCCCTCTAAATCCCCATGTGATGATGCATGTATTGTAGAAATTGCAAAGAGTTATGTCCTTTTCTGTTGTATTAAAAAACTACTTGTGTATCCAACTTCAAACTTACTAAGTTATTGATTTCTTCTCATCCAGAGCTTTCACATTGCTTATTCTAATTTCTACATATGCCTTTTTTTTCTTCTTATCGAGTTGCTTGTTTATTGCTACTGTAGCAAGTATTGAATTCTAGTTCTGGAAGTGGAAAGTAAGACGAGTGATCACATTTGGGTGCTTATACGAATGAAATAACTGAAGTAAAATCAGTATTTATGGGATAGATATATATATAAAAAGAATAGGTGTGCTAGCCACATATTGTTTTATCACACTTATTCTAACACATTCTTTAGTTCAGTATTCTTTTTTTTCTTTAATGAATACACTCAACTTTCACAAGAAACAAAGAAAAGATACATATAAATTAACCCCTCTATAAGAGATAAAGCTTACGACAGAATGTTAGAGATGATGCTGTGAATTGTAATGGAGATTAAGCTCTTTTCACGGTCCAAAAGCTGCAAAAGAACTTTCAGCAAAGGAGAGAATTTCTCTCTCGTGATATAACTTTCCAAAATAACAAAGAGATTAAAGTGACATTAAACAAAATTTTACCTTGTTCTTAACTTTCTTTGGGCGAATTTCTTGTGTCGCCATATATCAGAATATCTATGGAAGCCAAATCACACATTGTAAATACTAAATACCAACTAAACCCATGTCATGCTAAGTCTTTGAAGAATATGTCTGGTGTTATCCTTGTATGGAAACTTATATAATTATTATTTTAACTATTTTATAAAAGAATTATTAAGAATGTTAACCAACACAATATTTTAACTTTATAATACTAAAAATTAAATTAAAACATAGTTTTAAAGGTTTTTGACATTTAAAGTACATATAAAAATTTAAATCAAATATATTAATCTTAGGTTGAAGTTTCAACAATATGCATCAACATTTACTGCTAATAACAAGTTAAAATTTAAAATAAAAAATAATTTAGGTTTATTTTCATTTTTTAAGAAAAATAAAATAAAATTATGTATCAAGCATTATCGTTGACTCGCTATAAACTGATTTTTCACCGTTTTAAACTTATTTTTCCTGACTGCCAAAAAAAACTTATTTTTCCTATTAACCCAATTTTTTTTTTTACCGATTTTTCTTTAAGTCAATTTTTTGATTTATTTGAACCAATCACCTAACTAATTTACCGATTGTTCAATTCAACCGCCTAGTTCAGTCCAGTTTTCAACTGAATTTAACCTCAATGTAACAGTGGTCAAATAGTGTAACGGAACTGAAGTCTCAAATATTGAAGTGTTCCAAACTCTCTGTACCTCTCCATTCAACTGACTTTGCAACGCGTGCAAATCAAACAAGCTAAGCATATATAGCCTCGCGGGACATGTACATCTGTAATAATTTATTTGAATACTATTCCAACTTTTAAATTGATTTTGTTTTTACAAGCGTGGTGCTCGTGCAAAAATAGTACAAAATAGTCTTCTAAATTAAAGATGCAATATATCCATTCAATTATGAGTATGAGTATGAGAAGAGGCGAGGCCAAGCTCCCTGAGATGATAATCAATATCTTCATGTGGATCTTGAGCTATTGGACGATCAGCGAGCACCCAGCGTCCATCTTCAGTCTTGACCATGTTTTTGTTCAAGTCTTGCCTCCACCGTGGTGGCACCGAATGCTCATCTTTCAAGAAGTCACAGTCCTTGTTCACCAGAGCAAGGTCCCTCTCAGTTGTTCGCTCAAATCCACGATTCTTCCCATGGTATCTGCAATGCATACGCAATACTTTATTACTTGAGTTTTACCAACATGCATGCATACTATAATCAACTTTCTAATTGCATGCATGTATTATATATATATATATATAAATGGTGATGAAAAATTAAGATTCCACTCATTATTAATTAATTATTTACTTCACGTGCGTACTCACAAAAAATATTGTCGCATCAATGATCTATATCTTCATCAGAATTTAAAATTTATAATAAACTAGTAAAAGAAAAATCTGTAAGGACTGTCACTCTGTCAGCCGTGCTATGAAGTCTCTGAACGACGTTTGAACAGTGAATTTTCCTTGTGGTCCATTCCTTATCTTTGCCACCAAGGCACCCTCTATCGTCTATATATATGTTCTAACATAGTTTGTATTTATTTCAAGAGAAATTAATGTTACATTTCCACATAGTATTTTTTTACAGTTTCTTTTATTTTCTGTCTTTTTATCATCTCACTTATTTTATTTCATACTTTTTGAAATATATTATATTAAAAAATTATGTGGAAGTAACATTACTCTTGGAAGATATTTAGTAGATAAATTTTTAAATTTTCCAAAATTATTAAGTTGGTCACATTAAATCCTTATTACATTTCCGAATAAAACATTTTCATGTAAAGAAAGGAAATTCAAAATTTCCATAAATTAAGATAGAAATGTTTTCATCCATATACTAATATTTCGAGTACCTAGTAGTAGACAATGTTACAGTCCCTAATATAATATTTCCAAAATTCTTTTATATACGTAGCAAATATATTTATAATATTTCCAAAGAATAATAATTATTGGAAAACCTGATTCTCGAGAACCATCATATATATATATATATATATATATATATATATATATAATCGCCCATCCAATCAGAGTGGGTTGGAAATTTGGAATCCACAGAATACTATATGTATCTTTATAATAATTTCCTTTTATTTTAATTTCTTTCCTCTTCTCAAGTAATGAAGGGGCACGGCCTTCCTTTGGTACTGTACACTAGAAAACAGAGACATGGGCCTGCTGGTCCCCTCAAAAACGCTTAACTTTTCTTTATATAGATAAACCAATAACTCCAATATTTGCATCTGTTAGCATATTTATCTTAATAATAATTAATGTTGGCATCAGAACAAAAGAAAAACAATGATGATGATGCAGCAAATACTTTTTTAAGATGAATTATTTGAAATATTATAATTATTCAAGTACTTTTTCTTTGATTTTATTTATATTTTTTTACTGCATTACTATTATATTTACTGTTATTATTTTACGTATATCCTCTTGTTTTTTTATTTTTCATATCTCCATCCCAATTTAACTCAAATTGGATTCTTTCCGATTCCTAGCTCTGCAGCAGGTAAAAAAACCTCTTAGCCTAGTTCAGCTCCAGATCAAAATCAACTTAAGAGAGTAATTTTGTAGACCAATCAAAGAGAAAATGGGTGTGTGAGATTAACGTGTTATGAGAGGAAATGAATAGAATAACGAATAATGAATAGTAAGTACTATAACTCACCCATCTAGCAAGTGCAAGTGAGCCTCCAAGTTATGGGCGCATGAAGCATCCCCATCAGGGTTGAGAAACGGCGATTTCTTATGGTCCAACTGCAACTCCTCTCCAACGTGCAAGTAACACCACGGAAACCACCCCTCCACCAGCTTGAGCAACCACTGCGGCGAATCCTCGTTGAAAATAAACCCCGGCGACTGCGGCACCATGTCATGAGCATTATGCACCCTCAGCACCTTAATCCCAAGCTCCCCCTCCAACCTCTCCTTAAACCTAACATTCCCCACCCTCGGCCCCGAAAACGAAAACACCGAAACATGCGCTTTTCTCCCATCCTTCCCCACATTCACCCCCGTTTCAACAATATCAAAAGCACTCAATATCGCCATCGCACTCCCAAGGCTATGTCCGACTATCGTAACACTAACCTCCTCCTCCCTATACTTCTCCATCAACCGCTTCACCTCTCCCAAAACCTGTTCCCTCGCCGAGTACTTACAGTACCCGCACCCTGGCTCCCTGTCCGTGTACAGATCCAAGAAACCGGCCTCCACCTTGACGTTCCTGTCTGAACAGGGAATGTCAGGGGAGATCGGTTTCAGGAAATTCAGCAAATCCGCCACCCACTCCACGTGGGTGACGGTGCCTCGCCACGAGATAACGATGTCTCTGCGGCCGAGGCGCTTGCTGGTTTCATCGTCGGAGACGGCGATGAAGCCCGCCCAGTTGGCGTGCTTGCTCCACATCTTGTGGGGCCAGCGCGACTTGCGGAAGAAGTTCGGGAGGTTGATGTTGGCGGTCGCGTAGAGGTACCGCGTCATGGTGTAGCCCACGTTGGACATGCCCAGGGAGTCGAAGAATTCGGGCAAGGGGAACCTGCAGCTGCCGCAGTATTTGGAGTACGGGTCGAAGTCGAATGCGTCGTAGCAGGCCTGGGCCATCTCGCCGTAGCGGGTCAGCTCGCATCGCATAACCGGGTCCATCGGCTCCAGAAGCCCGGCCCAGTTGTCCTCCCCGTGGATCTTGCGCCACACCTCCTGCACGGGCTTTTGTTTTGGCTCTTGTTGCTGCTGCTGCTGGTTGCTAGTCTCCAGGGTGGTGGACAGGGTGGCCTTACATGTAAAAGTGGCTTTGGTTTTTAGGTTTAGGGTTAGGGTGTTTTGAGATAGGGATAGTTTGGGTGGATCTGATCGGAAGGTGCGGCGGCCTTGCAGGGTTTGGGGCAAGGCGACGAGTATGGTTGCGAGTGATGAAGCCATGTTAATGCTATGTTGATTGTTAAAGTGGCAAGTGTTGGAGCTAAGCGAAGGAAAGAATACAATATATGGTGCTTAATTGCCGATTGATTCTATATATAAATGCGTATTTATGGACAGAATGGGAGTGGGGCCGTGCCGTGTGAACTTCAGACTCTGCAATCTGCGTACACGGGGGAACGTGATGATATATGTAGCGATATTATTCTAGAAAGAATCATCTTCATCTTGTTATAAAATATAAGTTTTCACACCTGGCGTGTTGCATGATGGTATTTTTTTTAATATTATATTTGCAGTTAAGATCATCCTTGAACTTTAGGTGAGTATGTACTGAGAAGTGAGAACACATCACGATCTGTACAGCTAGGATTTGTTCCACGTTTAAAACAGGCCGGACATGCACATGAAGGTGGGAATAACCGTGCTTATCCCTAGAGAATAATTGCACAAAAATCTGATGCTGAGTCTCACTTTTAACTTATGAACTATCAACTATCAAGAGTTCATCGTCCTAGCTAATTACGTTTAATCGTATCTTTTTTTTTATCCCCTACAAATGTGCCGAAACAAAATATTTTATTTTATAAAAAATTAAATTATATTAGTATAATTTTTTATAACTATTATATTATTTTATAATTTTTAACTTGATAATATTTTCTTAAAAATTTACTATTAGATCAAATTTATATTTAAAGAGTCATTTACTATTAATTATACATGATTTACAAATGAGATTTTGTTATATTTATTTTATATCTTGCTGTTTATATTAGTATTTTTAAATAAAAGTTAAATTTAAACTGAAAAGCTATTTAATCTAAAGAGCGTTAAATTGAATCGAATTAAACTCCAATTAAATTTTGAACAAAACCAATGATGAATTAAAAAATTAGGATGGCTTTTAGTTTTTAGATAATTAATTTCAGCTTCTGTTTCGAGTTTTTACTTTTTTATTATTTTCAATCTTTAGAAAGCTGTTGCAAAATATAATAACGTGAAGTCAATACCATTTTCATTCAAAATATCAAAATACTATCTTCATCAACACCCAAACCGGGGCCAATTTATCAAAGAGGGGTGATTTTTTTTTTTTTTGTTAATTATTGATTGGGGATATTTTTCAAATTATTTACGAAATAGGGATAAGTCGTAAAAGATTTTACGACTTCTGGAAGTGAAGTCGTAAGCCTATTTATGACTTAATTTTTTTTGTTTTATTTAATTGAAGTTGTGTAGTTATTTATGACTTCTTTGGAATGATAATTTTTAAAATTACGACTTACAAATCTTAAAATAGAGTCATAAAGAAATATACGACATTAATCTAATTTTATTTTATTCCCTATACGACTTTAAAGTCGTATTTATTTTTTTAATGGAAGTTGTATGATAATTGATGACTTCCTATATAATTTTTTTTGGTGAAGTCATAAGTTAATATACGACTTTGCTTTTTTTTTTTTTGTTTATTGCTTTTAATGTTTTGGTTTTTGTAAATTTTTTAAACTTTTGTTTTGTCTAATTTTTAAAATTATTTTGTTTAGGAAATGTTAATAATATCATCTTATAAATAATATTCAATTACAAAATTAATTAATAAAATAAAAACTAATTATAGATTTTTTTAAAATATTTAAAAATATAATACTAATAAAATTAATTATGATAATTACAAAATCAATATATTTAATTACAAAACAAGTAATATAGATTTTTTAAATGTTTCATCTAAATTTAATTCTTTTCAAATATAGATTTCAAAATTACTTAAAAAAGTAATATAAAACTATATTAAATAAATAAATACGACTTTAAAGTC
>PYAF01006101.1:3217-20876 GCA_007407185.1 Glycine tomentella
CCAACAGCTTCAGAACAACTCTCTCTAGCTTCTATATCCCAATTACGCTGTGGTTCTGCGCCAAGCTCAAGTTCTCTGAGCTTTTCCCTCTGAGGTTTCTCTTCTCACTCAAATTGGGGTTTTCAAGGAATTTGAAGAAGGATTCAAGCTTTCTACTCGGTTCAATCAAGATTCTAAGGCTCAGGGAAGTGTTTAGGCTAAGAAATCAAGTCCTAAGAAGCTTAAGGACTTCAACAATGGAGGTTGGCTTAGAGGAGGAAGAAGAAATGGTATTCTCCTCCATTTCTCACGTTCTGGCCTTTAAATCCGGATCTGCCGACGTTCCCACGCGTTTCACTTGAACTCCCACGCGTTTCACTTGGGATGGCAGACAGAAATGCCATTTCTAAGCCACTTCCCATGCGACTCGCGTCGTTTCCCACGCGACTCGCGTGGAACTCCAGAGAAGACCATGATTTCTGGACCACTTGCCACGCGACTCGCGTGGATCTTCAAGTGACTCGCGTGACATGGCAGAGTCATCTGCCCTATATTACATATGGCGCGCGTCGCGCCGCACCCCAAGTGGGTCGCGCCATATGCCAGAACCACCATAAACTTAGATTCATGATTAACTAAGCTTAACATATACTTACGAATTCAATCTATTACATTTGGCGCCATCAATGCCAATCCTGGCGCACCGGCGCCGCACCCTTAACAGGGTTTTCTATCCTGAATCCCCGCGCTATCGCGCGGGGTTAAGCGCCGAAAATAAAAGTCCTTACACAATGCAACACAAGATTGTTTCTTGCAGTGCCATGAAATTAATGAACTTCCTAGAAGATGACAAGTGTCACTTGTGCTTTTTCTATCCAATTTGCATCCTGCAAAATCAGAATCAGAATAACCAATAATATTGATAGAAGCACCTTTTGGATACCAAAGACCAACTCTAGGTGTAGCTTTGAGATATTTGAGAATCCTTTTTACAGCAGTAAGATGAGACTCTTTGGGATTTGCTTGATATCTTGCACATAAGCAAACACTGAGCATTATAGCAGGTCTACTAGCTGTTAGGTAGAGCAAAGATCCAATCATTCCTCTGTACTTAGACTCATCAACTTTCTTCCCACTTTCATCTGAATCAAGATATGTTGATGTAGCCATGGGAGTTGCAGCATCCTTGCTTTTCTCCATCTCAAATTTCTTGATAATTTCAAGACAATACTTGGATTGATTGAGAAAGGTTCCATTCTTCAATTGCTTTACTTGAAGTCCAAGGAAGAATGTTAGTTTACCCATCATTGACATCTCAAATTCTTTCTGCATAGCTATGATGTTGTCAAGTGATAAATCTCTTGTTGTTCTCCAATCTTTAGGCACTTAAACAGGTGTTTAGCACTTGGTTCTTCATCTTTGGTTGAGGATTTGTCCAATTCAATAAATTCTTCCAGTTATCCTGCATCACCATCAATCTCTTTTTCCTCCTTTGAGGGATTAATTTCATCACAAACCACATGCACAGATTCTTCAATGCACATTGTTCTTTTATTGAATACTCTATAAGCTTTGCTATGTAATGAATATCCAAGGAAAATTGCTTCATTTGCCTTAGCATCAAATTTTCCAAGTGATTCTTTCCCATTGTTCAATACAAAACACTTGCTGCCAAATACTCTTAAATGAGAAATGTTAGGCTTTCTTCCTTTGTATAGCTCATAAGGAGTTTTCTTTAAAATAGGCCTTATAAGTAATCTATTCAAAGTATAACATACAGTGCTCATAGCATCAGCCCAAAAATACTTAGGCAAATTTGACTCATTAAGAAGTGTTCTAGCTCCTTCCTCAAGAGATCTATTTTTCCTCTCCACAACACCATTTTGTTGGGGTGTTCTTGGAGCTGAAAAATTGTGATTAATTCCATTTTCCTCACAGAATTTTTTAAAATGTTCATTTTGGAATTCACCACCATGATCACTTCTTATTGAGACAATTTTACAACCTTTTTCATTTTGAGTAAGCTTAGTCATTTTTCTAAAAGCAAGGAAAGCATCACTCTTGGATTTCAAAAACAGAGTCCAAGTGTATCTAGAGTAATCATCCACAATTACAAGTCCATAATAATTCCCACCTAAACTCATTGTTCTAGAAGGACCAAATAAATCAATGTGAAGAAGTTCAAGTGGTCTAGAGGTGGAAACAATGTTTTTACTTTGAAAAGAGTTCTTTGTTTGTTTCCCCTTTTGACAAGCATCACAAAGTCTGTCCTTCTCAAACTTGAGTTTTGGTAACCCAATTACTAAATCTTTTCTAATAAGCTTGTTCATGTGATGCATGTTTATGTGACTTGCTTTTCTATGCCATAGCCAAGATTCATCAATCTTGCTTATGAAACAAGAAGATTTATGGAAGAGTGCATGATCAATTTAAAGAACATATATATTAACTTTCCTTTTACCTATATGCAGAACCTCACCACTTTTATCATCAGAAATTATGTAGCATTCTTTGTTGAAATTCACTTTAAAGCCTTTGTCACACAGCTGACTAATGCTCAAAAGATTGTGCTTTAAACCATCAACATACAGCACATTTTTGATCTTTGCTTTGAAGCTGTCTCCAATATTACCTTCTCCAATAATCTTTCCTTTATTATTATCTCCATAAGTGACATATCCTCCTTCCTTGAGTGTTAAATTTGAAAGCAAGGACATGTCTCCAGTCATGTGTCTAGAGCAACCACTGTCAACATACCAAGTTGAAGATCTAGCTCTTAAACACACCTGCAAAATTCAAATTAGATTTCAAGGGAAGGTACCCAATTGAAGTTGGGTCCATAGGGGTTAGCATTTTTTTTCTTTTAGGAATCCAAATGCAATCACCATTAGGCACATAGAATCTCCTAGCATAGCATTTAAATGATGTGTGCCCCTTTTCCATACAATAGTTGCAAGTGACAGATTTGAGGTTTTTCCAAATCCAGAATTTTGATTAACTCTTGAGTTTCTTTACCACTTTTGATTCTTCTGTTTTGGAGGTACAAAAACTGTTTTACCAATTGATTTTGAACCATATTTATACCCCAAACTAGAAGTATCTCCAGCATATCTTTGCACACTTAACATTTCAGCTAAGTTACATTTTCCCTTGTAAAACTTTCTCAAGAGATCAATCAAATCACTGTTTTCAGCTAAAAACAACATATGTTTTTCACATTGACTTTGTTTATACTCATCAAAATCCTTTTGAAGCAATTTATACTTATCAACATTGCTAGAGGAAGAGGCACACACACATCCATTCAATTTGTAACTTGAAACAAGTTTTTCATTTTCTTCTTTCAAGTTGCAAATCTCATTTTGCAATTCAGTAATTTTTTCAATATGACATCTAAGATTTCCTCTAAGCCTATTATTGGATTTTGCAAGTTTTTGGGCTTCCTCATGCATTTCTTGAAAAGCATGAATAGCTTGATCAAGTTCAGAGTTTACCTCATCTTCATCACTTAGCAAATCATCATCATCTTCATTGATGGTGGAAGTGAGACACATGTTAGCTTCTTCATTTTCTGTGGAAGAATCTAAAGTTGTTGACTCATTATCTTCCCAAGCTATGTATGCTCTTTTAGCTTTCCCTTCCTTTTTCAACTTACCCTCTCCTTGTTGTTTCCTCAAGTAGATTGAGCACTCAGATTTGATATGGCCTGGCTTGCCACATTCAAAGCATGTGAAATTGTTGTCAATCTTCTTGTTGAGGTTGTTGTTGCTATTTTTGCTACTTTTGTTGAACTTTTTGTTCTTGTTCTTCTTCAGAAATTTGTTGAATTTTCTGACCACCAAGTTCACATCTTCTTCACTTATTTTCTCTTCTTTTTCAGCTTTTAAAGTTGCAACTTTCAAGGCAATGCTTCTTGTTTTCTTCTCTGCATCTTCACAAGATGTTAGTTGAGACATTTCAAGTTCATATTCAAGAAGCTTACCAAATAATGCAGCCATAGAGATCTTTGATAGATCCTTGGACTCCTTGATTGCTGTAACCTTTGGTTGCCAAGGTCTTGTCAAACACTTCAATATTTTTATGTTTAGTTCTTCAGTGTCAAAGACCTTTCCAAGACCCAAAAGATGATTTACAATATGAGTAAATCTGGTCTGCAGCTGAGAAATACTTTCATTAGTATTCATCTTGAACATTTCATACTTATGGATCAAAGTATGCTTCCTTGATCTTCTAACTTCCTCAGTTCTTTCATGAGTAATTTCAAGCATCTCCCATATTTCTTTAGCACTGTTGCATCTTACAGTCCTGAAAAATTCATTAGAGGAAAGTGCAGAGGTGATCATATTTTTTGCTTTAAAATCATATTGGGCAGCCCTTTGTTCAGCCTCAGTCATCTCATCCCATTCTTTGGGAATCAATTCATCTGCCACAGTTTTCTTTGGAATAAAAGGACCCTTTACTATTGCATTCCATGCTCCTAGGTTATTTGATTGAATAAAGATCTTCATTCTATTTTTCCAAAAATTGAAATGTTCCCCTTCAAACATAGGAGGTCTGTTTAAAGAGGCACCCTCCTTAAAGGTTATTTGTGAAGTATTCATATTTCTTTGTGAAAAGAAAAAGTGATCTTGAGTAACTTACAAGAACCAGCTCTTGATGCCAATTAGAAATGATAGGAATACTTCAACACAACCAAGAGGGGGGTGAATTGGTTGAACCTTGGTATTTAAAAATTTTGTAATCAGAGTTTTCACAGGATCTTTATCACTTTTAAAATTGTTTTGAAATCAACAATCTTATATTCAATCAAATTCCTCTGTCAAGAAAATCAATAGACAATTGAAATCTTTATGTGCAAATAATTTGATTCACAAAGCAAAGCAATAAGGAGATGAAGAGAATAGAATAAAGATCAGCCATAATTTTATACTGGTTCACTTCAAACACTATGAAGCTACATCCAGTTCTTCCACTCAATACTAGAATGGAGTTTCACTATTGCAAATTAATATTCTTACAAGATATTACAAGCCTCTCTTTATCAACCCTAGATAAAGTTCAAAGATCTAAAACACTATTAGATCCTTAGAGACCAACCCCACTGAGAACACTACTCAGCAACCCCTAGAGAAACACTATCTCTAGTTATCATGCAAGAAACCCATTTACAATAAGCCAATCTTTACAGAAATTGAATAACAGAAATACAACTTCAAAGTTTAAGGAAAGAAGTCAACTGATGATCCAATGAATGATGTACATATGAGTGATTAAATCAGGTTGAAAGTTGAATGAAAATTCAGAACATTACTTCGTTAAAGCTTTGAAAAGAAACTTCTTGCTTTTTACATCAATTAACAACTCATGAATGTTTTGTGAAAGCAAGAACCTTATGAACCCAGAGAATCACTAAATAATGTTTGGAAAGCCTTTTAATGCTCAGAAATACGAATTGGTCAAGTTAGAAAAACAACTGAGCAAAGGTTCTATTTATAACAAACTTTTTTAACCGTTGGTAATCGATTAAATACGCTCCTGTAATCGATTATTTTACTTATATAATCGATTAATTCAAGACTGTAATCGATTAATGTGTTCATCAAATTTCTGGGTATGGTTTACAATCAAAATAATCGATTATTCCGACGAGTAATCGATTACACCAGAAAGATGTTCAATAATGAAAGCACTGCGTAACCGATTACAAACTTTGGTAATCGATTAAACCAGGAAGATGTATAAGATGAGTTTGAACTATGTAATCGATTACAACCTCTGGTAATCGATTAAGCCAGAAAGCTTCTAAGCCAATAAATGTATTAAGTAATCGATTACGGATTTTGGTAATCGATTATGACAGAAAAGTATGTAAGCATATCATATGATGTAATCGATTATTATCTTGGATAATCGATTAAGACAGAAAGATGATTTTTTGTTTTAACTTATGTAATCGATTACAGCTCATTGGTAATTGATTACAATGTTCATCAAGGCAGTTTAAAAAGTGAATCAGGATAACATAATCGATTAACCCGATACGTAATCGATTACACTGTTCTTGAAAAGATTTCCAAAAAATACAAAGCATAAAATAATTGATTGTTTTCTCAAAATAATCGATTAAACCAGAAAGAACTTATTTTTCCAAAAACCTTTTGATATGTTTTAAAACTTAAGCAATTTTATCAAAGCCTTGTGAACTTTATTTCTTAAACACATAGAATCAATGAATGATATGAATGCAATGCACTTTGGATCACCATAAATGCTTTCTTCCTTTTACATTTAATCACAAATTAATCTTCAAGGCTTCATGGCATGTTGAAAGTTCAAAACCTTACTTCTTGAATCAATTTATCCTTTGTACTTCAAGCAGCTCCCCCTCAATTCAACAACCATATGCAGTTGTGTTGTTTAAATTTAATTTATAAAATAATTTTCATTATGATGTCGTTGTTGTCTGGACTAATTAATTTGTTTTTGTAATTTGTAGCTTGATGGCCCGGAGATGCTGTACTTTGCGAGTGGCGGTCAGGAGTGGCCGGGATTCACCATGGACTACTTGCACAAGGAGGTGGGTCGCATTATGTGCATGTTCCGACAGAGTTGTCGCTTGGAGGAGCCAGGCCCACATGCACCCCATCACAGCTTCAGCAGGACCCACAGGTGTATGTGGATGTTCCTCGTGGGAGACAGAAGGGACATGGACTAGAGCGTCGTCGAAAAGCCATGCACCATGTTCCTAAGCCCATAGAAGTTCCCAGGCCTCGCACTGATGGTTGGTTTAAGCCTCCAATGATAGGATCTACATACGGCGGCCAGCCTTTCTATTACCAAGCTACTCAGTAGGATGACATGGGGTATCAGGGGTTAAGTAGCCAGAGTGACATTCCTCCACTCGGCAGGACGACATGGTTGGTTTATGCTACTGCTTTGTCCATGGCATCAGCGGACTGTGGGACCATTAGAGACGTTCCTGCTACAGAGTGGAGTGTTGATGATATTGACAACTCGTTGGCTCAGGTTGATTATACTCCGGCCGATTATGGAGATTGGCCAAGACATGCATAATATGGCACCCCACCTCCTGATTATCCCCGCCCATCATCACCAGATCAGGGAACTCCATACCCACCTGCAAATGTAGGTCCTTCTTAGGCAGGCCCTTCTTAGCCAGGCCCTTTGCAGCCAGGCCCTTCTCAGGCAGGCCCATCTCAGGCAGGCCCATCATAGTTTTTGTTTTTTTTTTTTACCTTAGTGTTTTTAGTTTTTTTGGTTTGTAATGGACTTTATTTGATATTCAGATATTTATAACAACATTTTTGTGTAATGGATTAATTTCTTGTCTTAACATACCACAACCTGTCACATACAACATTTTTATGCTTCGCTGTTGGGCAATAAATATAAATATCACGTTAATAAACACACAAAAAAAAAAAATCAAACACTGGGCCGTTACAACTGAAATTAGATGCAAGACATTGGGTGAATGGATGTCTTTCTCATATACCTTTTTAGATCCAGGGGAAACTGAGCCCACCACCCTATGAATGATATCTGTAAGAGGTTAGTAAGTTATAAATTCATAAATGAACCATAAATTAAGTGATCGATAGAGGAAGATAACAGCTAGATAGACAAGGCCAATATAGGACACTACAGAAATAAGATTGCATAAACAAAGGATCAAGAAGTGTCAATTTTGGGGTTCTCTTTTAAGTGGCAAAGTGTATGTACAAAATGAGTTGAACTCTCTGATGTGGATTTCTAACCTTAGATTGGTATCTTTTGCATAAGAAGATGAACCTATAGTCAATGTTCCAATCCCGAATATAAATGTTGATCTTGAGACATCTCTCCACATGATTATATCAACTGAAGAGTGGCACTGGTGAACACTTGATCATGCTAGCATTATCTGAATTTCTGGAAATTACTTTCTCTACGCACATCCACTAGCCAATCCATCATTTCTTGATTCATCCAAAACATGATCCAACTCTGTTTTGTCCTTCCTAGGCTATATTACAACTTTTTTTTGAAATATATTTTTTAAGTCTATACTTCAACTCTGAATTCTAAAGATAAGGGTCTCTGAATAATGGGTCAGTTTCCTCAAGTCCTGTCCCCACTCATCAGCTTCTGTGACTGTCGCCTCCCAACAAATACAGCTGGACTGAACACGCCCAAATAGGACGTGACTGAACACGGCCAAATAGGGCGTGACTGAGCATGCCCAACAAATAAATAGTTATAGTAACGCCCAATTTAGGCATGACAAAAAGGGGTGTCACGCCTAAATTTGGGCATCATTGACCCTTATATAAGGCAGACCCTCCCACACAACATACCACCACAAACGAAATTCAATCTGAATACTATGACATTCTTAGGAGAAACAACCAGTCAGACCATTGGTAACTCATAGCATTCATTTTTCCAAATGGATCAATGAAACAAAACGAAATAGGTGTTTATTTTCAATGTCCTACTCCAATACCAATGTGGGTTCCTAATGAGTGTTCTTTTTAGACACTCAAGAGTAGGATGTGTGACACCCTTATGCTAACCAGTGACCATTTTCTTGATGAAATCTACTACAGACAGCCATCCCTACATGCAGGTCAACAATATTTTTTTCATTCTCTGCAACTCACAAATGATGACGATGTTTGCACAATGTTAATGTGCAATGAACAAATGTCGAGTGTTGGCCCTATAGAAATATTATGTACCATCAACAGAACACCCGATGGTATAGTCAACTTACTTCAATCCACCATCGTCCCAACACATGATGCAATGCTATATTATAATGGCAAGTGGAACATAGCACGACAAGGTGATTTTGTGGGTTATTCCTTCACTGGAACAAATCTAATAAGATTTGAAATTTCTTCAGGATGCAACATTGAAACACTGAAGGATGTAATCAAACAAGTAGTGTCTGTTGGGGTTCCCCCTTATGGAATTCACAACTCATAAGTGGTAAGAAAAGTGTTTTTTCGACAGCCAGCCCATTACGCTTATTCAGACAACACAATTGAATATCACATAAAAGAGTTGATAATCGATGAAGACGTGTTGAAGGTGTTAGCAGAATCCAGCAACTGGAAACATTTTTGTCCAATACACATCTTAGTTGTTTTTAGCAAACCAGTTGTCCAAATGGAAGAAGAGTTGTCTGTTGCACAACATATGTGAAACTGCTAATTAGCCTTGTTATTTTCGTATTTCAATTGTTATTGTTATTTTCATTTTATTAAGTAGTGTTTGTTAAGTGCAGTTATTTTCAATTGTTGTTGTTATTTCAATTGTCCGTTTCGTAATTTTCATTTCTTAAACAATGTTTATTATGCGAATTGACAAATGATGAAAGGCTCAACTTATTTGAAACAAATTTGTAATTCTGTAAAATGAAATACATTAACATACAACTATTTAAAGAAACATCATTAAAAAATCATAAAATTGCACGACGATTAGGACAAGCTCTCAGATTATGTCCAACAAGCTTGCAAATTCCGCATTTAGGGCATCTTTGACTAGTTTCTACTTTGTCCATCTCGTTACGTATTCTAGTGGATTTTGGACAACCCTTTCCACGCAACTGTCAAGTATCATAACTGGACCGTCACTCAGTGGAATAGTACCTTCATTACCAATTGGCTGCCATGGGAATGAGTAAGCCTGAACCAAATTGCTTACGAGGAATACATCATCCACAAAGTGAAAAGGATTCTGACGAACATGTAAAGCAGCAGTTACAGCGTGACTACATGGGTATTTGAAGGCCTTAAACTTGCCACACTGACAAAAATGCTCTCCAAGGTTGACTGAATATGACCTCTCGCAGCCCTCCTCCACCTCAAATAATGTTTGTTCAACATTATATGTGCACGTGGTGGCCTGTAGCAACGGACTGATTATGCCTTATAGCATCAACCACATATTTGCAATGCCGCGTTGAAGGATCAACCTCTAAATAGCCGCCTGACCCCTCATTACAAAATATTGAACCAATCTGCTGTACATGTGCTTCACCAGAGCAGTGATTGACATGTTTCTTGCTCCCTTCAACACCCTGTTGACTGATTCAGACAAGTTTGTTGTCATATGGCCAAATCTCCTCCCTTCTACGTCATATGCATGTGTCTACTTTTCCTTGGGGATGCTATCAATCCATTCTGCAACCTCAAGACTGTTATCACAAAATCGTGCAAAAGCTACCTCAAAATCAATCATATAAGGAGTATAACCTGCAAAAGAATCATACCATTAACACTGTTCGACTTACAGATATATCCATTTCGTATATTCAGAATACTTGTTAACCATACCTAAATTCATCAGGGTCTTCTTCAATCATTGATTCCTGAACTTTTGATTAAAATTACTGGAAAATATGACGAAGGCAAAACAGGTGATGAGCATACGATGGTTGCTAACCAGGATGATTTGCCACAGCAAATAGTATGCTCTGGTGCCTATCTGAAATGAGACATAAGTTTTGCCTTTGTGTAACGTGGAAACGAATGTTAGCAAGGAAGTATTCCCAGGCTTCCAAAGTCTCCCCCTCAACTATGGCAAATGCCAGTGGCAGACATTCATTATTGTCATCCTGAGTCGTGGCAATCAACAATTTTCCTGTGTACTTGCCATACAAATGAGTGTCATCAATCTGAATCATGGGTTTGCAAAAATTAAATGTCTCGCAACATTGTCTGAAAGTCCAGAACATGCGATGAAACACACGCTTTCCCCGTACCAGTCGATGTGCCACAAAATAATCATTAGTTTGAATATCATAAAAAGAACCTGGTGAAAAACGAAGCATGTAACCACATCACCTGGACAAAAATGCATAAGATTCTTTCTGATCCCCATAAATCATTGTCATTGCTTTCTGCTTCACATACCAAGCCTTCCGATATGAAACTCTAAATCCATATGAATGGCTGATCCTCTCCTGAACCAATGCAATCGACACAAATGGTTCCTCCTTAATCATTCCTAACAATGAAAATGCAACATTCACATTAAATTGAACAACCTTAAAGAACCATTATTAAAGACATATATAGGAAATTTAAAAAATACATACCTACTACAAGTGAAGCAATAACATCAGAATCAAGCTGTCTATGACTCTGTGTAATATGCTCATTCAGGCAATTGTGTTTGCCACCCCATCTTAAAACAAGCCACTTCTCACCGAACGCTGGTTTAATTACCCTAACCCTCCAGGGACAACCTTCGTTATGAGCAATACACCTCATGCTAAACTCGTTAGGCTTGCTCTCAACCACATATGCTTCTTGATGCTCCTTCATGAGATTCCGCTTAATTGCAATTTGTGCGTCCTTTTTGGAGGCAAATTCCTGTTTAACAAATAACTCATCCCCTAATTGCCATGGACCTTGCACTAAACCTGAACCGAAACCGATAAAAGATTCTTCTTCGCTTGGATAACTCCAATCAATATATGTGTAATGAGGAATTACATCCCAAAAAGGAACGACTTCAACACCTTCAAATACAAAATCAGTTGAATAAACATATCATGCAAACTAACATACTATAACATACACTTATACAAATTGTAGACCACTTCATCATTCATTTCAGTCATGTAACATACCTTCAACAGGTTTTTCTGATTGTGTACATCCAACGTCCAGATGATGACGGATTTCAGATGACCCCACATCAGTGTCTGCTTGGAATCCAGTCGCATGCGCACCAGCATCGTCATCATTATCTGACGCACTAGCATCCTCCTCAAGAAGACGATCTTCCATTGCAATGTTTTCATCATCGTCATCCTCTTCATCATCATCCATAACCCAAGTTAGGTCATTTGAATCTTCCTCAGAGACGTTTACAAATGGAGCAACATATGACGAGGAACTGACCTAATGGGTAAAACATCATCTGCTCCAATAAAGTCCACGTACAACTCTAGAAAATCTTTTCTTGCCAGCTTGAAAAATTTTTCCATTAGCAATTCTATGTCTTCATCATCCACAACTTGAAAACCCACATGTACTGTTCATGTTGCCATAATTTTCCAATAAGCAAAGTGATACGTTGGTTGTCTTGCAGAGCTAATTTTTGTCATATCTTCTTATGTAACTCACCCAGTGTTGAGCTTCGCTTAATACGTGTCTGCCTTTTCTCCCCTTCAAAAATAACACCCTGTCGCCCTTCAACTTTCCTTCCATTAAAAAATAATACAACATTAGCAAACTCCTCACCACCTGAACTCATTTCTTCCAATCAACAAAAACAAAAACTTCTTCGCAGAGCTTCGCTGTAGAGATAAATTTGAAAAAATTGTGTTACAATATGTTATTACCATTACTTATAAATAAATAAATTCATAAAACAACTTAAACGACATTAAACCCTAAACCTAAAACACCCTAACCCTACACCATACACCCTAGACCCTAACCTCTGAACCCTAAAACCTAAACCGTAACACCCAAACCCTACACCCTAATACCTAACATTTTTCTACAAAACTAAACTAAACCCTAACCCTTAAACCCTAAACTGAACTAAATAAATTTAGTAAAATACTTTTAATTTAACAACTAAACCCTAAAAACTAAACCTTAGACCCTAACCCCTTAAACCTAAAACACTAAACCCTACACCCTACACCCTACACCCTAACCTCTGAACCCTAAAACCTAAACCGTACAACCTAAACCCTACACTAAAGTAAACCCTACACCCTAATACCTAACATTTTTCTACAAAACTAAACTAAACCATAAACCCTAAACTTTAAACCCTAAAATAATTCTATGTAACAGTCGCTAATAATTTCACATGACCCTCACAATTTTATAATTCAATAATATAACATATTAACTAATATGCATAATTAATAAATTAACTTACTTGTTGGCAGAGCTTCGCTGCAGACCTAAATCACTCACAAACCTAAGAGAGATAAACTTCAGAAAATTTTAGAGAGAAGGTGATAGAGTAAAAGTGACGAAAACGTAAAAAAAATCTAGCGTAGAAAGCAGGGAGACACCATTTTAGATTAGGCGTGACTACCCCCTTAGTCACGCCTAATTTGAGCGTGTTTCCCTACCCCAGATTTGTAGTATGTTTCAAAACGACCCCAAATGCGTAATTTTATATTAAAAAAGTATTATATTGGTTTTTCTGCCTTTCAAAAAGTGTGGAAAGAATAACCCTTAGTTTTTTCCCTAAAATTTTAAGTTTCAAAATAAATTTATTTTGAAAATATATTAAAATTAGTTTAAAAGTATTTTTGTGTGGTGATAACCATGATACAAACGGTGGTGGTGGTGTTGATGTCATTGGTAATGACAATAATGATGATAGTGATGATGATGGTTTTTTTCACGAAAAACTAAAACTAATTATCATAATGGGTTTGTCAACAAAGTATTTACAAAAATGGGTGATTTTTGTGACATAGGAATGTAGGAAGCGTTGCCTTAAGTGACAACTTGTGTTTTTTGTTTATCCTATAGTTGAAGGTACTTCCTTGATAAGTTTCATCCTGTCAGGTATTTAGCATCAATCAAACTGAAGCAAAATACATGTAAAATTAAACATTTGCCTTTACAAAAATTTATCTTCACCTCAACCAATCATGTTTGTGTTATATTGATAAAACTATTTATAACAAGTATAAATGTATAATTAATTATGAAAAAGGATACATATTCTTATTAACAAAGAATGAAGTAATGAGAGTATGCATTTCTATTTCTTTTGGTAACTAAGAATGAAGTAGTAAGAGTATGTATTTTAGTATTATTATAATGTACTTCAAATCATGATAAATAAAAATCATTATATTTATATTATATATTTGTGTTATAATAAAGGAGTTTCATTTAGTCAAAACATTTCTTTATCTAAAATGTTATTATTATTATTATTATTATTGTTATTATTATTATTATTATTATTATTATCCATAGGAATCAAACCAGAAGAGATTTACAATAACTCATATCCTACTCAATCAACTGAGTTAGACTCTTGTGGTAAAATAATTATTTTATTAAGCAAATATATTTTTAAAATAAAGGAAAATTAAAATTATAGTTGTAACAGTGTTTCAATTATTGTTTAACCTTTCTCTATATAATTGTATTTCATTATAAACTTTGTAATTATAATATACTCTTCATTTTTTTACTTATATTTTATAATCTTAACTAAAAGTTGTAATAAAGATTAACAGAGTTTATATAAATGAAAAAAAATATGGGTGAGTTTATTTAATTTTTTAAAAGTGTTTTTTAATTAAATAAGCAATTTTTGTTTGTTTGTTTGTTTGTTTTATAATTTAACACGTATTTTGGGTTGGCTTAGTTGGCACTAAATTGTTTGTTTGTTTTATATTTTAAAACATGTATTTTTTAATTAAATAAGATAAATTTTAGCATATTTGAATGACAGTTATTGACATTTATTTATTGTTCATGCAAATTAAATTGATATAGAAATTTATTTTTACTTAATGGATGTAGCACAGTTGATAATTACCATTGAGTCTATGAGAAATGATCTTAGTTCGATCTCTCAAAATACATTCTTGGGAGGGACTAGCAACTTTAAGTTGCTTGAGTCTCACACCGAAGATTAGTCTCATAGTTAACCCAAAGAATTAAAATTTGTGAGGATATATTGGAGTCAGAGAGTGAAAGATTCTAATTATGGTGGTTAAAACAAGTTATCTTTCATGGTTGGAAAAACAGTTTTTTTTTCTCTCTTTAAGGTTTCAAGTGAGGAAGCATATTGAAGAACATAAAAGTTTTAGAAAAAAAGACTAAGAAAGAAAAAAAAGAAAGAATAGGTAGGAATAGTGTTGAGAGATTAACTAATTTTTATTATAGTATGGATTATTATGTATGTTGAGAAGTGTTAACCTCACACTCTTATAAATATATTTTTTTATTAGTTAAAATTTATTGAAAACTATAAAACCAAAAGAGAGAATCGTTAAATAGGATGTAGGACCCATAATTTTTTGCGATTTTTATTAGATTTTAACCAATAAAAGGGTGGAGTTTGCACAACAACATGGTGGTGTTGTGACATGTAGATCTGTCAATATGAGGTGTGATTTGGGTCGCGTGATGTTGTTGTTGTTATTGTTGTGGTTTGGGTGATCGACAACAACGATGATGTGATGGAAGTTGGTGATATGGTGTTTGGGTCGTGCATGATGGTGTTTGATGGTGGTTTTGGTTGACAATGTGTAGTGTACAAAAGGAGAGACAAAGATACATACATGGGTGCAAAAAAGAAAAATCACGAAAACAAAATTCTGTTATACAATAAAAATAGAATCATGATTTTGTTATTTATTTTTTTGCAACCTCTTCAAAAAATAACAAAAACGTAATTCTATTGTACAATTATACAACAAAATTATATTTTCGTTGTTTTTTTTGTGTGATTCTGTTATACAATTTAAGAGGGGGCTTAAAATAAACAAATGAAAATACAATTTCACTATACAATTATACAAAATTGTGTTTATGTGAAAAGAGTATATTTAGAAAAGAAATTAAAATTATTGAATAGGGACCAATAACAATGACGACGGGCCAACAGTAACTCCCGGATGATAATGACTTTCATACATAATTAGCCCAAGAGTGTTACTTTATACACTATAAGAATTTCTTATACACTATATAGCTACAGTGAAAATCCGAAACTGCCCTTCTAATTATTTTGCTTGAGGTGTTTCCGGAAAGCGTATTTTGTATGAAACGGATTTACCAATCCGTAAAGTGGCCATGGTGCATACGGATCAATTGATCCGGAAAGCCTTGATTTGGTCCAAAACGGATTATTGAATCCGTAAGATAGTATGGTAAAAACGGATCCGTTGATCCATGAAATGCCTTTATTGTAGGAAACGGATTTATTAATCCGTATTATGTTTGGGGAGAGGCTACGGATCATGTAATCCATTTTGGTTTCTCCCTTGCTGCGATTTCCATTTTGCTTGGTCCCTTGCTGCGATTTTGTTGTGCATTGGAGCTGTTGGTGTTGGAGGAGGTAGGTCGTGGTCGGTGGTAGCTGGGTTGAGCTGAGGACTTGTCGGAGACGCCATTTTCAGCTGTGGGTGCAAGGTAAGTAAATATGTTCCGTTGGTGATATAGTGTATATAATACGAATCAATGGATCCGACAGTTGGTCAAGTAAGTTGTTCATGTTACGGATTAATGAATCCGTGTAAATCCCACGGATTGAATAATCCGTATAACAAAGGCCTTGGATTTCTCACGGATTGAAGGATCCGCATTGTATGTAATCGGTGTAGGAAGTGTGTGAAGCCGGATTACCAAATCCATAAAGAGGCAAGGAATGCTCACGGATCCATTGATCCGTAGTAAGCAAAGGAAATAGGAATTCGCACGGATCCATTGATCCGTAATAGGCCAAGTTAGATTTGTAACTTTGTGCATCTTTTGTGAAATAAGTTTCCAAAAGCAAAACACGGATTCAATGATCCGTAATTGACCAAATGATGGGCCATGGAATGCGCACGGATTCAATTATCCGTAATTGGCCAAATGATGGGCACGGATTCAATGATCCGTAATTGCCAAATGCTGTTAAGAAACCCAAGAGATATAGTGTATAAGAACAGCAGTATACGGAAGCGCCTTATGTTTTTCAAACATTTTTTATTTAAGCAAAATAATTAAAAAGGGCAATTTTGGATTTTCACTGTACGGATATAGTGTATAAGAAATGTTATATAATGTATAAAGCAACACTCTTAGCCCAAAGAAAAAGAAAATGGCCAAGTTCACCCTGGCAACAACTGCATTATTTTCAGTAGACCCAGGCATTACGGTAAGTAAAAAAGAAGCCACATAAGAAGAAAGGGCATTATGGTAAAATAAGAGAACTCGATCCTTCACTCACTGCAATCTGTATCCATCTGTACCAATCCAAAAAACTAATAACTTTTTTTCTCAAATATCAAAATTCATTCCCTCATTTCACTTTGATCTGATCTCAATTCCTTTCATTCGTTCTTCTTCTTTCACCAACAACAAAGAAAACAGAGAAACTTTCATTTCATATATTTTCATCACCGTAGCAAAGGAATCAATCAATCAAAAACCATGGCAGGCTTCAGTGGCGACGAAACCGCTCCTTTCTTCGGCTTCCTCGGTGCCGCTGCGGCCCTCGTCTTCTCTTGTTCGCCTTTCTCTCTATCTCTCTCTTTTTATTTAATTAACGATAACAACAATAATACTAATAATAATACCAAGCTCTAGCGTGAGTTATTGAAAACTTTCTGGTATCTGTCTTTGTTACGGAATCAAAAAATATGATTTATTCCGTGGCTTTTTTTTTAATTTATTTTAATGGTTGGTAGGTATGGGAGCGGCGTACGGAACGGCAAAGAGTGGGGTGGGGGTGGCCTCGATGGGCGTAATGAGACCGGAGCTGGTGATGAAGTCGATCGTGCCGGTGGTTATGGCGGGAGTGTTGGGGATTTACGGTTTGATTATTGCGGTTATTATCAGCACTGGGATAAACCCAAAGGCTAAGTCTTACTATCTCTTTGATGGCTATGCCCACTTGTCCTCTGGCCTCGCCTGTGGCCTCGCTGGCCTCTCTGCTGGAATGGCCATTGGGA
>PYAF01006101.1:20976-41337 GCA_007407185.1 Glycine tomentella
TTGCGGTTATTATCAGCACTGGGATAAACCCAAAGGCTAAGTCTTACTATCTCTTTGATGGCTATGCCCACTTGTCCTCTGGCCTCGCCTGTGGCCTCGCTGGCCTCTCTGCTGGAATGGCCATTGGGATTGTTGGTGATGCTGGTGTCAGGTAATTCTTATTCATTTTCATCATCATGATCATGTCATGTATGCCTATAGACACTTCTTGAATGTTAGGTGTAGTAAGTGTTGGAGATCTTTATATTGATTATTGATATGGCGAAAATAATGTGTATAAGGGGAGGGAATGAATTTCAATATTTCGATAGTAATGAAATTGATTAGATTGTTGACTCGTAAAAGTCACATATTTCTTTTTGTTAGCCATTGCTATTTTTTGTGGTGACTGGTAAGTGAACTTTCATATTGGTTCAGGGTATTAAAATGTATTCCGTTTGCAAATTTTGTTTAATTTGTGCTATTATATAGTTTAGTACTTTTCCCTTTCAAACTCGTTTTCTGTTGATCCTTAAAAATGTTAGCTAAAGGAGTATGAAACTATGAATCATGTTTGCATAATTTAGGTGTTGAATTGTAAACTTAATTAAAATCAGGGACTAAATTGTGAGTAAGAAACGTTTTCAAGAACTAGTGCTATTTTACTTGTGAATGCAGTGTTCCTCATCACTAAAGTTAGAAGCATTAACAGTGTTCCTCGTCTACATGTTTTCACCTGAGCATTCTTTTTTCGTGATGTGGAAATTAGTAATTACTAATGCTGGCTAAATAGGCATATTTAACTTCTTCAAAATATCTGCTTGTGGAAATTGCTGCTCAGTTTAATTCCTGCCGCCAATGTTGTGTGCTTGCAATTCATTATATGTTGTTGGAGTGTAATATGCCTTAATGTATGTTGTCTTATGGACTTATAAGACAAATGAGCTAATGAAATTTATCTGTAAGATGCTTGCTTTTAGTTTTTTTAGAGTTTTTTGTTTTAAGACATCTTCTATGTCTCTTTCTAGTCATCATTTTTTAGTGGAATTGGAAAGGGTAAAATATCATCAATCTAATTATGAGGGTTGACCACTGTTATATCACTGGTGTTATGTGAATGAAGTCCTACTTTCGCCTTTCCGGTGATTGTTATTAGAAGGAAAAATTCATAACTATATGTGTTACTTGTGGAGATAGTTATCTATATTAAATCTTATTTGGAATTTTCACTTTTTTTTGTGTGTGAGTACAATGATGATAAGGCCGGGGGTTGGAATTCTAACTTTATTTCATGTTGTTTTTTCATTGAAAGAAATATTGAGTGGAAACATTTTTGGCTGCTGCCCCACTCGTTCTCCATTTATATATAAATGTTGACAATGGAAGGTTGATGTAAATAACTATGCAACCATTTTCAGATTCTTAATGCTTATTTGGATCCTGGGATTTATCCATTTGATGCTTAATTTATTGCCTTTTGGCTCTTTCGCCTAGCTTTTGTAGTTTTATGCCTTGCTAGGTTCTATCTTGGTTTTCCTCCTTCAAGTCGTGTTTTGGTGTGTTAGAAAATAGGTTATTATATCCCTATTGTACTAGGCTACTGATCTTCTTTTTGACATTTTGTATCTCCTTTGCTCTGAGTTTTTTGTAAAAGCTTCCTTGTAATTTAAGTTTATATATATATATATATATATATATATAAGAGAAATTGAGTGTTATGAAAACACTCAAGCATTTCATCGAAAAATATCTCTCATACTCAAGTTGGTATTAGAGCGGGAATGATCCTGCTCTGCCTAATTATCACCGACGCCACTGCCCGCCGCCGCCGGTCGCCGTACATAACCGCTGGCCACTGTACACCATCACCGGCCGCCGGCAAAATACCTGGCGAACCCAGGGTTTGGTTCGCCTCAGTGAGTGTGACCTAACCCTGCAAGTCATGCAGCCAAAAGGGCCTCTATGCGCCGCTTGTCCAGAGCCCTCTATTTGGCACATGTAGTCCACGCGTTGCCCTCTACTGGTTGGAAACTTGCCACTACAGTACAGAAAAACTCGTCGGACCTCCCTGGACCTAGATCTGGTCCTGGATCTTCATTATCTCTCATCAGTAGTGTTGGGTTCTCAAGTTGGAACCTTTCATGAAGGTTCTGTTTGTGTGAGTTTGACGTCTTGGTTTGCACAACTCCTTGTTGTAAGATGGCCTCCACAACTTCTTCTTTTGTTGGTCCCACAGTTTAGAAGCTTAATGGTAGTAAAAATTATTTGTCCTATTCTGCATATGTGGAACTTTGGTATCTTGGCTAAGGGCATAATGACCATTTGGAGAAAGAGTTCACTGAAGTACAAGCAGAGAGTCAGGAACAATGGAAAAGGCTTGACTTCCAGCTCTGTGCCTTGTTGTGGCAGTCTGTGGAGCCAAATATCTTAGGAACCTTGAGGTCCTTCAAAACCTGGTACTCTTTTTGAAAAAGGGCCCAAAAGATCTATGCCAATGACATTCAGAGCTTGTATGATGCAGCTGCCAAGTTGACATCTTATAAGCAAACAGATCTTGATATGACCTCGTTTTTTGCTCAAATTCAATCTCCAATTGAAGAATTAAATATGCTCTTAGATGCTGACTCAATGGAGGAAATGAAAAGGAAGCACGACAATCTGTAGATGGTGCTGGATGTGCCATGAATCCAGATTTTGATCATATTTGTGATAAAATTCTGACTGGTAAGAAGTTCCTTGATAGCCTCATGACACGTCTTCTTCATGTTCCCACCCCTAGGAAGATTAGAAACTCTCTTGAGCATTCTGAATCTTCAGCAACGATGTCTACTAGAGGAAGAGGGGGTCGTAAAAATCGTGGATGACGTGGTGGTAGAAACACGAATTCAAACCTTTGATGCTCACATTGTAAGAAGCAGGGCCACATCCAAGACAAATGCTACTACATAATTGGTGGCCCAATAAAACAACAAATGTCACCAAATCAGAAACACTTGATCCTAAGTTTTCTGAAGAGAAGTATCAAGAATACCTTCGATTGAGGTCCAACAGTCAAACTCAATCATCTTCAGGCCCGAGTACTTCAACAACTTGCATTTCTTAGTCCGTGGATAGTCAAGTTGAATGGGTAATTGATTCAGGTGCTTCTGATTATATTTCTGGTAATGACTGCTTCTGATTATATTTCTGGTAATGACTCTCCATTCACCTCTATGTCTCCTCCAAAATTTCCTCATTTGATCACCCTAGCAAATAGCACCAAAGTTGCCTCTAAAGGAGTCAGCAAAGTCTCCATTTCTTCTTCTTTAAACTTGGATCCGATTCTTTTTGTTCCTAATTGTCCTTTCAACTTAGTTTCTCTTAGTCAACTGACAAAATCATTAAATTGTCTTATAACATTTGATGCTGGTTCCTTTGTTATACAGGAATGTGGTATGGGTCGGTTGATTGGTGTAGGACATGAATCCAGCGGTCTCTACTATCTTGAAACCAGCCCGTCTGTGTCTTGTTTTGCATCCCCGTCTCCTAAACTTATACATGATCGCTTGAGTCATCCACATTTGTCAAAGTTGAAGAAAATGGTTCCTAATCTCAGCAAACTTCAGGTCTTAGAGTGCCAGTCATATCAATTAGGAAAACATGTTAGGTCCTCTTTTCCAAAGAGAACTGAAACAAGATGTAACTCTACTTTTTCCACTATTCAGGTCTTAAGATATTTTGTTAACTTTATTGATGAATACTCTAGATGTACTTGGGTTTCTTTAATGAAAGATCCATCTGAAATTTTACCTATATTCATGTTGTTCTTTAATGGAATCAATACCCAATTTGGAATAGTAATTAAGATTCTTAGGAGTGATAATGCCAAAGAATATTTCTCCTCTAATCTCTCTTCGTTTTTAACTACACAAGACATTTTACATCAGTCCACATGTCCTCACACACCACAAAAAAATGGTATAGCAGAAAGAAAAAATAGACACTTGGTTGAAATTACACGTACCTTATTGCTTGGTGCAAATGTTCCTGTTCATCATTGGGGTGATGCCATCCTTACTGCCTGTTTTTTATTTAATAGTTTGTCATCTTCATCTCTTGAGAATAAAATTCCTTACTCAATTCTCTTTCCAAATGAACCCTTATTTCATGTCTCTCCTCGTATTTTTTGTTGTACTTGTTTTATTCATGATGTTTCTCTAGGTCGGGACAAGCTATCTGCAAGGGCCATGAAATATGTTTTTCTTGGCTACTCCCATCTACAAAAGGGCTACCGTTGATACTCACCAGACACTAGACGGTACTACATGTCTGCAGATGTCACCTTCTTTGGAGAAACTCCCTTTTTCTCTTCTTCAATGCAATAGGAAAGGTATTAGATCTACCAGAAATTCTCATCCAATTTATAGTTGTTTGAGTTATCATCGGTTCAACATCAACATCAACATCAACATCAACAACACCTTTAACCCAAGATAATTGGGGTCGGTGGTAGATGGACCTAATGATAGATCGGAAAAAAGACAAAGAAGAGAAAGGGAGATGGGAAGAAAAAGGAAAAATAAGACAAAAGAAAGAAAAAAATAAGCTAAAATAAAAGAAGGGTGAAAGGAGGAGGGGAGAAATGAAGAGGGAAAAAACTAAAAAAAGGGAACGACTGGAACATAGATATACTAATGGGTTTAACCCTCCACCAAGCTTATAACTTTTCTCCACTCCGTCCTAAAACACATCGTTCTTCAATCTATATCTCACTCTATTAGGTCTTGTTTAACTATCTTTCCCCAGGTGAGTTTCGGTCGACCTCTACCTCTCTTTGTGTTGAGCTCTTGGTAACAAACTCTTATTCTAACGGGAGCATCCAGTCATAACGTGCCCAAACCATCTCAATTTATGCTCTCTCATCTTTTCACACACCGGAACTATTGCTACCTTTCGTCGAATATCCCTATATTTTATCTTATCCATCTTCGTATAACCACACATCTACCTTAACATCTTCATTTTTGTTACCCCTATTTTGTGCTCATGTTGCCTATGTGTTGGTCAGCACTCCGCTCCATATAGCATTGCTGATCTTATAGTTGTTCTATAAAATTTACCTTTTAGCTTAAGCGGAAGTTTGAGCATACAAAATCGCAGATGCACTCCACCATTTCATCCACCTTGCTCTGATTCTATGATTTACATCCTCATCAATCTCATCACCTTTTTGCAAAATTGATCCTAAGTATTTAAAAACATCTTTCTTGGGTACCTCTTGACCATGTAGATACACTGTATCTTGACCACCATCTCTTTCCCGCGAAAACTCATACTTCATATATTCCATCTTGCTCTTGCTTATCGTGAATCCTTTAGACTTTAAAGTGTTTCTCCACAATTCCAGATTCCTATTAACATCTTTAGCTCATCAATAAGCACGATATCATCTGTAAAAAACATACACTACGACACTTCCTCTTGAATATCTTTCATTAATTCATCCATCACTAAGGCAAAGAGATAAGAACTAAGAGCTGAACCTTGGTGAACACCTACCGTGATAGGGAAATACCTTGATGTTCCATTACAAGCTTTCACACATGTAGTAGTCTTATCATACATATCCTTGATTGCATTAATATACTTTAATGTTACTTTTTTCTTCTCAAGAGTCCACCATAAGACTTTTCATGGGACCCTATCGTATGCTTTCTCAAGATCTATGAATACCATATGTAAGTCTTTCTTCTTTTCCTGATACCTTTCCATTGATTGTCGCATCAAGAAAATAGCTTTCATGGTACACCTTCCTGGCATAAATCCAAATTGATTTATGGAAACCTTGGTCTCCCTCTTTAAGTGATGTTCAATAACTCTTTTCTACAACTTCATAGTATGGTTCATGAGCTTGATGCTTCTATAGTTAGAACAAATCTGGATATCTCCCTTGTTTTTGTAAATAAGCACAAATATACTTTTCATCCAAACATCAGACATCTTATTTGTTTGAAGAATCTTATTGAAAAAATTGGTCAACCATTTTATTGCCACATCTCCCAAGCCTCTCCACACTTCAATAAGGACGTCGTCGGGTCCCAAAGCTTTATTATTCTTCATCCTATCTAAAGCCTCCTTAACTTCATGTGTCTTAGTTCTGTGCACAAATCTTCTACTCAGATCGTCAGAAACGTCCTCCAAATCCACCTCATTTTTATCGCCATCCCTATTAAAAAGTTTGTTAAAATAGTTCATCCATCTTTCACTTATATCTTCATCTCTTACCAAAAGTTTTTGATTTTCATCCTTGATACATCTAACTTCGGTGAGGTCTTTACTCTTCTTATCCTTCATTTTAACAAGTTTGTAAATACCTTTTTCACCATCCTTACTCTCCAGATTTTTATACAAATCGTCAAAAACTTTGCCTCTAGCTTCCCGCACTGCTTTCTTTGCATTTTTTCTTGCTTCTCTAAACTTTTGCAAATTTTCATCATTGGGACATTTATGCAAAAATCTAAAGCATTTCTTTTTCTGTTTAATAGCCTCTTGCACCTCTCTATTCCATCACCATGTTTCCTTTGTAAGAACTTTATTTTTTTTGCTTTCACCCATTACCCTCCTTCCCAAATTTTGAACACACATAGTCATCTTATTCCATATTTCATTAGCTTCTCCAATAAACTCCCACAGTCCTTCACGCAACATGTTTTTCTTAAACTCTATTTGTTTTTCCTCCTTTAGCTTCCACCATCTTATCCTTGAGTTTTGAGTATTCTTCCTCAAGTTATGAATTTTGTTGAACCGAACATTTAGAATTACCAACTTATGTTGTGTCGTCACACATTCTCCAGGGTAAACCTTGCAGTCAATACAAGAACTTTTATCTTCCCTTTTAGCCATAAAGAAATCAATATTACTACAATTTTGGCCACTATGAAAACTGATAAGATGAGACTCCCTTTTTCGGAAAAATGTGTTCGCTAGCATCAAATCATAGGCTAGTACAACATTCAAGACATCTTCTCCAGTCTCATTTCTCGTCCCATAGCCAAAATCTCCATGAATTCTATCAAAACCTCCACTGTTTTTACCAACATGACCATTTAGATCTCCTCATAGGAAAATTTTTTCCTCTTGGGATATCCCTTTCAAAAATGGTTCTTTTCATTTGACTGTAGTCCAACTTGTGGTGCATACACACTAAGGATATTTAAAATTATATCCCTTACTACAAGTTTAATCATCATAATCCTGTCGCCTTTCCTTTTCACTTTCACGAATTTATCTCTAAAACTTCTATCGATCATAATTCCAACCCCATTTTGACTTTTGGATGTACCTGTACCACAACTTGAAACCGGTGCTCTCCACTTCCTTTGCCTTTTCTCCAATCCACATAGTTTCTTGCAAGCATACAATTTTACTTTCCTTCTAGCAAAAACATCTGTTAACTCCCTTAGTTTACTCGTTAATATTCCTATGTTCCAGCTTCCCAATTTCATCCTTAACCCCTGGGCGGTGTTCGCTCGCCACGCTCGTCCATCTGCGTGTTGGGACCCTTGCCTATTTGTCACCAAATTTGGATGAAGACATGGCGCCTTGCCTTTCGACATGGACTCTAGTTCACTTATCACGACATCCGGGACCAATGTAGCGCCTTGTCTTGTGACAAGGATCCTAGCCCATTTTTCACTACACCCGGGACTCGATGTAACACGTCGCTATGAAGGATACACCCTAACGAAATATCATAAAGTTCATCAAATAAAAATAGCTGATTTTTTACGGTCGGTTCGCAACTCCTGATGCCAGCCCTCCTCCTTTATCCTAGCTTGGGATAGACCATGCATGCAAACACACATAGGCGGAGTTGAGTAATCATCGGTTATCTCCTTTTTTTTCCTTTGTTTCATCCATATCACCTTTCACCATTCTTAAAAATATCCATGAAGCACTTGATCACCCTATGGCGACAAGCCATGATGGTTGAAATGTTGGTTCTTGAAAGCAATGGTACATGGGAACTAGTTCCCCTACCACTTGGGAAGAAGATAGTTGGTTCTAGATGGGTGTATGCTATTAAGGTTGGGCCTAATGGTGAAGTTGATCACCTTAAGGCTCGATTGGTGGCAAAAGGGTACACATAAATATATGGTCTTGATTATGGTGATACCTTTTCTCCTGTGGCCAAACTCACCATGGTCTGTCTATTCCTTGCTATGGCTATCATTTGCCATTGGCCTCTCCATGAATTGGATATTAAAAGGTCTTTCTTACATGGTGGTCTGGAAGAAGAGATATACATGGAGCAATTCCCTGGGTTTGTTGCTCATGGGGAATGTGGATTAGTTTGTAAATTGTGTTGATCTCTCTATGGCCTCAAACAATCTTCACGAGCTTGGTTTGGGAAATTTAGTCAAATTGTACAGGCTTTTGGATTGAAGCACAATGAAGTAGATCATTCAGTTTTCTATTGTCACAAATTGTATTTATCTAATTGTCTATGTTGATGACACAGTTATTATAGCGAATGATGCTGCTACAATTTGTCGGCTGAAAAAGCACCTATTCAACTACTTTTAGACCAAAGACCTTGGGTGTCTAAAATACTTTCTTGGTATTGAGGTGGCTCAATCAAACGAAGGCATTGTTATTTCTAAAAGAATGTATGCTTTTGATATCTTGAAAGAAACATGCTTGATTGAGTGTAGGCCTGTTGACAGTCCTATGGACCTAAATCAAAAGTTGATGGCAGAACAGGGTGAACCCTTCAATGATCTTGAGCGGTATAGGATACTAGTTGGGATACTCATTTATGTAACAATCACTAGACTTGACATCTTTTTTGCAGTTGGGATAGTTAGTCAATTTATGTAGGCTCCTCTCACTGATCATTGAAATGTTGTAATTCACATTCTTAGGTACATTAAAAGGGCTCCAAGACAGGGATTGTTTTATGAAGACAAGAGAAACACCCATGTTATTGGGTATTGTGATGTTGACTGGGCAGGCTCTCCCATAGATAGGCGCTCTGCTATTGGATATTGTGCATTCATAGGAGGAAATCTGATTTTTTGGAAGAGCAAGAATCAAAATGTTATTGCTTGGTCTAGTGCAAAAGCTGAATATAGACCATGGCTTCAGCCGCTTGTGAACTGATGTGGGTCAAACAACTCAGGAATTTTGTGATGTGATAATCAGGCAGCACTTCATATTGCTTCTAATCCAGTATTCCATGAAAGAACCAAACAGAGAGAAATTGACGGCCACTTTGTTTGAGAGAAGTTGTTGGATAAGAAAATTAGTGCTGAAAAAATTCGCTCTAATGATCAAATTGCTGATATTTGACTAAGTCATTGAGGGGACCTAGGATTCAGTTCTTGTGATCCAAGCTTGTTGCATATGATTTATATGCTCCAGCTCTGTTCTGTATTTTCTGTAAAAGCTTCCTGAAAGCTAAGTTTATATATATATATATATATATATATATATATATATATATATATATATATATATATATATATATAAGAGAAACTGAGTGTTATGAAAACACTCGAGCATTTCCCATCCAAAAATATCTCATTATATTCAAGTGCATTTGTGTGGGTGCTTGATTTTCTCAGCTAAATTATAGTTTGTTTTATACATCTATGTAATATGTATGTTATTATTAACGAATATTTGGACGCTGAGTAAGTTGATTCCTTTTTTTGTCAGGGCTAATGCCCAGCAGCCGAAGCTGTTTGTTGGTATGATTCTTATCTTGATTTTCGCTGAAGCTCTTGCTCTGTATGGCCTCATTGTGGGTATCATCCTCTCATCTCGGGCAGGCCAATCTCGTGCTGATTAAAAGGAGTCGACTCGTTGGTACTCTAGTTCAGTAAATTTTATATCAGGCTTGTATTTGAAATGGGAGATACTTGTCTTTAGTATATTACTATTATTTCATTTGTTTTCGTACACAAATCCTGTGTCCAAACTCCAGCAGTTTTATGAAGTATTTTGCCTTTGGATTACATATTTGGATGGCTTGTTTGAATGTTTGTTGTGCAGAAACTCTTGAAATTCTTGATAAACTAGTACAAGCTAAAAGTTAACACTACTGGGGACCTGCATATCTTTGTTGCAATATGAACTTTTAACTTACTGATACAAACACATTCATGAAATTAAGATTATTGTCACAGTTCATAACTGCTGCATGTGAGAAGGCATCTATTAGAACAAAAGGAAATGCTTGCTTTCCTTCTTTTGATGAAGATAAAAATTAGTTTAGGAAACGGAAAGCTATCACATTCCAAGACCAAGAATCTTCGGGTCCCTCAAGAAGTCATATAATGGCAGTAGGAATCAAATCTTGAGACTTCCAAACATAGTGCTGAGTACATGTATTCACATACATATCACGTATGTATTCTAGCTATTATGAGATAACGTGAGATGCAACTTGCATTTTTCGAAGCCTAAAGCCGAAGTGATGCAAATAGAGTAAACACAAATATTGAAACATTTGTGAGCTCAGTAACGAACAACATCAATTAAAAATAAAATGGCATGCGTGAGCTTTGCTTGAGAGATGGAAAGAGTGAAGAAGGGGCGAAGGAGGAGTCAGCTGAAATGCTGAATGGAGAACTTTAGATTCATTTGTATTTGTGGTTTGGGCAATGTGACATGAATTTTAACATGACATCAACGGTTGAAATTGAATGATGCGCCACAATAGTTGAGGGACAGCATATGCGAGTGAAATACAAAATAAGATATTATAATTTGTGATAATTTTTATCACCACAATTTAATTTTATATTTTAAAGTATGATTTTTTATAGTTAAAATTGTCATAATCAAGTTAATAAAAAAATAGTTTTTAAAGCAGTTAATGAATTTTTATTTTTCATTGGCTTGATTATGATAGTTTTAAATCATCAAAAATCTTTTTTTTTTTCTGACAATCAAAAGTCATCACAAATTATGAATTTTTATTTATTTTTTTCGTTTGAGTGAATTATAGAAAGAAACTAAAACAAGCATTATGCAAATTTCAAGGACTAAAATGGTAACTTAAAATTTAAAGGACTAAAACGATTATCCAAATTTAAGGAATTAAAAACATTTAAACCTAATCAAAATAGATTTTGGACATTTTACAAATGAAGCCTTAGACTTGTTTGGTTTGAAGATTTTCAACAATAACTTATTAGTTCTAATAATGTTGTAGGTCTTATAAGTTATAACATAGGTCATTGAGTCACTTTGAGTTTTGGTTTTCATTTTTTTCTCCTTAATATTAACATTTGAAATTTTTTATTTGTAGGAACTGATAAACACATATTCATATGTATATAATAATTTATATATCCTATCAGTGACGGATCTAGAAAAATAATCAAGGAGGGGCATTAGTAGCAGATATAGAAAAATTTATTTATATATGCACACTTAGTGGCGAGAGCTGCCCCCAATTTTTTTTATAAAGAAAATTTAAAGGAACAAACAATTATAAACCATAATCTAAAGAAACAAACAAATAATCAGACCAAATTAGGATTGAATAAAACAGTGAAATAAGCTTATTGTAACTTGCGATAAGATTTCAAAAGACCATGATGACAACATGAGAATTAGTGTAGATATAAGTATTGAGTTTGAGATCTTTGAACATGAATTGTTACAATATAAACTAAAATATTTCTACAAAATACATATGATTAAACTGTACTTCTCATTTCAATGAAGAGTAAGGACTTTAATCACCTTATAAACAAGTGCTAATGCATGAATTACATATGAAAATAATTAAAAAGCACGACAAACTATATAACAAGCACTGCAAACAAATATTAAGGGTATATTAAAATTTATTGAAAAATTTTAAGGGGAACACTGCCCTCCCCCCCAACTCATAAGCTAGATCCTCCCATGTATCCTACTCAACCAATTAAATTAGATCTCCATAGTTAATTTTTTTTTTTTTTTGTGAAGGTCAGGATGAGCCCTGACTTTGGTCTCTATAAAAATGAACTCCAGAAGAGTCAGACATACAAATACAAAAAATGAGGAACAAAACAAAAAACATGACAATCAAAAGCACTTAGCATCCCATGCTTAGCAAGAGCATCAGTTGTTTGGTTAGCTTCTCTAAAAATATGAGAAAAGGTAACTTTGAATCTTGAATCCACTATCTCCTTGATTTGTTGAACAAAGTTATAGTTAGAATGAATAGTTGAGCAACTGTATGTTATAAAGCTTAATTGCTATCTTAGAATCAGACTCAACAACAATATAGTTAAAGCCTCTGTCACGAGCAATACTTAGGCCTTTCAAAATCCCCCAGAGTTTTGCCCGCAGATTATTGCAATTACCGATATTAGAGGAGAAAGCAAAAATCATGGCACCACTGTCATTACGGACCACAACACCATAAGCTGCCCGCTCGGTCAAATGATTATGAGCACCATCAACTACCTCATGTCTTTATTTTAAGGTCGAAGTTAAAAGTGTAACTTACGTTCTTTTTATGAGGTCCAAGTAAAATATTATTTTGCATTAATTATTTTTTTTTATAAAAATTCCCTTTATTAAAACTAGTCTTTGAATAGTGTGAAAGAGAGAAACAAACCCCATTAATGCTTGTTTGTTTTGTTCACAGGGGTAAAAAATACCAATTTAAGACAACTTTAAATGTTTTCAATTAAATTAACCAATTTTTTAAATTTTGATGAATTAATTATTTAAATCTTATAATAAGTACTGAAGGTAGTATTTACTTGTTGAAATTATAATACTTCACAACAATATTTTTTTATAAATATTATAGGATTAATTAAATTTTTAGTTCCTAAACTTTTTCAAATTAAGTTTTTAATCTCTAAATTTTTGTTTGATTGGTCGATGTTCTTAAACTTTTAAGAATTTCAATTTTTAGTTTTTGATAAAAGTTTGAATCTATTATTTTTATTTATTTAATGAGATTTCAAAGATTAAAAATTAAATTTTCAAAAATTTAGAGACTAAAAACTTTAACTAAAATCTTGAGAAACATTGATGAGTAAAACAATAATTTAAGAATTAAAAACCTTAATACCAAAATTTTGAGGGCTTGATCAGTCAAACAAAAATTTACGAATTAAAAATCAAATTTCAAAAAAAAAAAAAATAAGAACTAAAAATTTAATTAATCCAAAATTATAATCATATATTTTTAAGTTAAGTAAAATTGATGTACAAAATGAATATAATATATTCTTTTTCAGCTTAAAAAACTACAGGGAAAAGAGGTTATCAATAGTCTATAGCATAACATTCGTGCCAAACTTGCAAACCACCTTTTTACTGTTTAATTAATGGTGTATTGCGGGCAATGCCCTTTACTTGGAAATTTCTTTTATATCCTTCACTTGTTTTTTCCTTCTTCGTTTTATATCTCAATTACTTCGTTTCATATCCAACTCAAGTAAGTTCAAATAGAAATTAGGGATGTAGTGAGAGCTCCGTTTCAGGAATCCTGAAGTGGTGAAGCTTGCAGATTCAGGGATTGAGAGATGTCGCATTGTATGTTAGTGGTCGAGTAATAGTATACTATGTCGGAGAACGTCGAGATTTTGGTCGACAAGGACAACATGTTTTTACCTTGGCTATGGAGAAGGAGACGTGCAGAGGATCATCAAGGGTAACCTATATGGACTGCTACAGAAAATTGTGGTATCGTGCAACATTAAGTGTGGGCATTGTAAAATTGTTTTTTCCCCCTCATTTTCTTCTTTAGCTTGATCTTCCACTTTCTCTCTTTTTCTTTTTCTTTTTTCAATTTCTTCTTAATTCGTTATTGTTATTGGTGTATACATTTCTTTAAACAATTATACCCCTCAATTTTATTGCAAACCCTGTTCTCTTTCAATTCCTACAACAATATGTATCCTAGTTAAAGGATAAAATAGGAAACAAAAAATGTAAATACAAAATTAAATTGATAAAAGGTAATTATCCACTGTCTTCCGAGTGGTGCTTCACGTTTCTCAGTTCGACAGTCAGAGTAACGGGCACACGTTCCATCCATATTTCTGTTGTGGGTATTCTCCCATCTCTTCTGTAAATAATAATTTTCAGAGTGGTGGTGAACGACAGGTTATAGACTACAGGATTATGCAGCTACTGTAGTGTGGAGAGAGGCTGCAACGACGTTCTGCAAAGGACAAACGCATGCCAAGTGACTGGAGACAGAGACAGCAGGTTGGTATCATCTCTCTTTTGCGGGTAAGTAGGATGGATGGGATTTCTCCTACACTCATTTTATCATCTTTTTTTCTTTTTCTTCTACTCTCACTGAATTTTTCATCAACACAAGTATAATTACTCAAGTTTTATTATCACCTTACGGTAAACATGTTTTTATCAATGAAATTTTATATCTATTTGCATAAGCATACTCTTCTACATTTTTTCTTTTCTTTGTGCAGATATATACTCTTCTACACTTTTTCTCATGTACCATCATTATTCGATGTTCGAAGGCACTGCTCTCTCTGAAATTAAGTAATTGCCCTTATTTTTTTAAATGCGTTTTCAATTAAGAAAAGCATCACTGTTATTTATTTTATTGAAAGGCAAACCACCACTGTTATGCGGCTAAGACCTTCCTTATCTCTTTGGTTGTTACACTTATCTCTCTTTAAGATATGTTTATTTTTCAAATCTGTTTTTTTTTTCTTTTTTTAAATTGTGTTATGCCGTTAACATGATACACTTCTTGATCTCTCTGTCATAGCCTCACAGGGTTACACCCTTTTTTTAACCATGTTAACCTCTATATGCATAGGAAGAGATTTTAAAGGCTTGCTATGATTTAAAACTGTGAGGGCAAACTCTTGCATAATGGTAAAATTGTGTCTTGGTAACTTGTTGGTCATGGATTCAAATCCGGAAACAGCTTCTTTGTATATGCAAGGGTAAGGCTGCTTACAATATCCCTCTCCTTTACCTTTGCATAGCGAGGAGCCTCTGGATAATGGGATATGTACTTTTGCTATGGTTTAAAACTGGTAAGGGATTTTTGTTTTCAAGCCTCACCTGTTATAGTGTTGTCTCAAAAATACATCTGATTCTGCATTTACCGCTAGACTTTGTATTTCTTTCAACTGAATTTTCATGCGAAGCTGAAGCTCGTGTAATGTTTAACATGCAAAGTCCAATAGAACTTGTCACTACTGATGTTTAAAAAGAGTTCATATTTGTATTTTTGTTTCCCTCTCACTTTTGCATCTGCATACTTATATTTGTTTTATTGAGTCTTTTTTTGTGCAGATACAAAGTTGAAATCGAAAGAAGAATCGACATTTCTCTTCACTTAATATTTCTCTCTTATTTTATCAAAAGGTATTGCAATAGTTAAGGGCTGCACGATGGTGTTAGATGGAATATAGGCCTCAACAAGGTGTAACACATGGTTTTATACATGTTTTTTGTGTGTAAACAA
Organism: Glycine tomentella; assembly: GCA_007407185.1. Taxonomy (NCBI): domain Eukaryota; kingdom Viridiplantae; phylum Streptophyta; class Magnoliopsida; order Fabales; family Fabaceae; genus Glycine; species Glycine tomentella. Next base: position 36,410 of record PYAF01006101.1, read on the forward strand.
GCGTTGTTAGTTTGTTTTTGAAAATGAATTATTGATAGTCTATAATCAAAAGTCTATAAAAGTCTTCCAAGAAGAAAACTTTGTAAAAACCGATTTATATATTTCATACTACAACATCTCTCGCGTTTAACTACTGAAAAATGCATATATCTTTTTGTTAAAATTATCACAGGACAGAATCAGAGGAAGAAAAAGGATGATACTATCTTTTTCTCTCTTAAGTGAAAAGTGGAAACAAAACGTGTCTTTTGTTGTTGCTGCATGAATTGTCTCAATTAAGACTGTAAAATCCTAAAAAATGGTGAGGTTACCTTTGGAAAACTTTATGAGGATAGTCTGTCTCTTGGACTACCAACATCTTGCTGTTACTCATTTTTATGACGCGTACCCTCTTCATTTTATGATTTTTTTGTCTTAAAACATTGTTTTCTTCAATCCAATTACCATTGGAATTTATTTCTAAATTTAGAATCAATAGCATGTTCTATCAGTTGAAATGTGATTAGATTTGAATTAACTTTCTTGAATTCGATTCAATGATATTGGTTTGGACGATTTATTCTATTTAGTGTTTTCTATTTGTCTGAATTGGATCTGAAATTGAAGTAATCAAGGACAAATTTAAATAAATAATACAAATTAAATAAATAATTCAAAAAAGGGGACTGTTTTTTAAAAAATTGAAATTTGGAGATGTTGAACACGCCTAAATTAGGCGTGTTTGGGTGCATTGGCTCTATTTAAGGTGTCTCTAGATAAGCAGCCTCCAGATGCATTGGTTGAGTGAGTTGTTGTTTGGGTCCATTTCTTCAGATAGTGAGTTCTTGTTAAGCGACCTTTAAGCATTTATATTTTACCATTACGTCCTTTAAAGTTTTTGTTTTTGTTGGTGGAAAGTATGAGTTCAGGTAGTGAGAATGTTCATGTTATGTTATTTTTTAATGGAAGAAAGGTTAGAGGACGACGGGGTATTGTTTTTGAAGGGGACAACAGGCCGACACGTATCAATCGAAGATTAACAGTGAGTGAATTGCATGAGAAGATACGCCAAAAATTAGATCTAAAAGACAACCAACGTATCACTTTGGTGACGACAAGATTATGGCAACAAGATCATTACACGGGGAGTCAACTGTTGGATGATGAAGACATAGAAATTGTAATGGACCAATTTTTGAAGCAGTCAACAAATGATTTGTTAGAATTGTACGAGGATTATACCGCAGTGAAGGATGTTATTTTACCCTTACCCATAAGGTCAGTCGCTTTTAATTTTGCACATAATGAAGCATCATATGCTGCTCTAGGTGTAAACGTGTCTGAGGAAGCTGAACATGACCCAACTTGGGTTATGGATAACGATGATGAAAATATCGCAATGAAAGATCGTCTTCTTGAGGAAGATGCTAGTGCGTCGGATAATGATGAGGATGCTGGTGTGCATGCGAATGGATTCCAAGGAGAAACTGATGTGGGTCGTCTCAAATCCGTCATTATGCCGACGTTGGATCTACTCAACCAGAATAAGCTGTTGAAGGTATGTTAGATTGCTTTAATCAGTGAAAATGTAGTCATATATGTGTAGTTGTTAGGTGACATGTTAGATTGCACATCACGTGTTTTGCCTTCGTCATATTATAGTATTTTATTTGCCTTATATGTTTAGGTGCTGAGGTTGTTCCTTTTTGGGATGGAATTCCACATTACACATATATTGATTGGAATCATCCAAGTGAAGAAGAATCTTTTACCGGTTCTGCTTCGTGTTCGGGTTAAGGTTTAGTGCAAGGTCCATGACAATTAGGGGACGATTTGTTTATTAAACAAGAATTTGCATCCAAAATGGAGGCACAAATTGCAATTAAGCGGAACCTCATGAAGGAGCATCAAGAAGCAATTGTGGTTGAGAGCAAGCCTAACAAGTTTAGCATGAAGTGTATTCGAAGCAACGATTGTTGCCCTTGGAGGGTTAGGGTAATCAAACTAACGTACGGTGAGAAGTGGCTTGTTTCAAGATGGGGTGGAAAACACAATTGCCTGAATGATCATATTACACAGGGTCACAAATAGCTTGATGTTGATGTTATTGCTTCACTTGTAGTAGGTATGTTTCTATTGAATTTGCTCAATATGAAACATATTGTTTTTAAAGGTATGCTGTTAATGTCAATGTTACCATTTTATTGATAGGAATGGTTAAGGAGGAACCGTTTGTGTCAATTGCATTGGTTCAGGAGAGGATCACCAATTCGTATGGATTTAAAGTTTCATATGGAAAGATCTGGTATGTGAAGTAGAAAGCAATGACAATGATTTATGGGGATTGAGAAGAATCTTATGCATTTTTGCCGAGGTGGTGCAACTACATGCTTCGTTTTTCACCAGGGTCTTTTTATGATGTTCAAACAAATGCTTATTTTGTGGCAAATCGACTGGTACGGGCAAAGCGTGTGTTTCATCGCATGTTTTGGACTTTTAGGCAGTGTTGCGAGGCTTTTTAATTTTGCAAACCCATCATTCAAATTGATGGGACTTATTTATATGGCAAGTGTAAAGGAAAATTGTTGATTGTCACGAGTCAAGATGGAAATAATGAGTGTCTGCCACTGGCATTTGCCATTGTTGAGGGGGAGACGTTAGAAGCTTGGGAATACTTCCTTGTTAACATTCACTTCCACGTTACCCAAATGCAAAATATGTCTCATTGCAAATCAGCACCAGAGCATAATATCTGCTGTGGAGAATCATGTCGATTGGCAACCACCTTTTGCGCATCACGTGTTTTGTCTTCGTCATATTGTCAGTAATTTTAATTAAAGGTTCAAGAGTGCAAGATTGAAGAAGACCCTCATGACTTTAGGTATGGTAACAACTATTTTGAATACATTAAGCTAAGACAAATCTGTAAATGGAATATTGTTAATGTTATTATTATTCTGCAGGTTATACTCCTAGTATGGTTGATTTTGACACCGCGTTTGCACGGTTTCATGATACCAGTCCTGAGGTTGCAGAATGGATTGATTGTAAGGAAAAGTGGACACGTGCATATGATGTAGAGGGGAGAAGATATGACCATATGACAACAAACTTGTTAGAATCAGTGAATAGGGTGTTCAAGGGAGCAAGGAACATGCCTATCAGCGCTCTTGTGAAGCACACGTACACCCGATTGATTTATTATTTTGTATGCAGAGGTAAGGCGACTGTTTCACAGCTTAAGCATTCACAGTGACATTGCAAAAATGGGGTTGATGCTATGAGGCATAATCAGACCCTTGCTATAGGCCACCATGTAGACACGTATAATGTTGAGCAAACATTATTTCAGGTAGAGGAGGGTTGGGATAGGTTATATTCAGTCAACCTTGTAGAGCATTCTTATCAGTGTGGCAAGTTTAAGGCCTTCAAATACCCATGTAGTCATACCGCAGCTGCTGCTTTACATGTTTGCCAAAATCCTTATCAGTTTGTGGATGATGCTTCCTCGTAAGTAACTTGGTTCAGGCTTATTCATTGTCAGGCAGCCAATCAGTAATGAACGTGCTATTCCACCGAGTGAAGGTCCAGTTGTCACACCTGACAGAGAAATGTTGCATGCAAAGGGTTATCCAAGGTCCACCAGAATATGTAACGAGATGGACGAAGTGGAAACAATTCCAAGACGCGTCAAATGCGGAATTTGCAACCAGGTTGGACATAATCGGAGAAATTGTCCTACTCGTGGTGATACTTCATGAATTTGTAACTATGTTTTTTTAATTAATGTGATGTTAATGCATTTGATTTATAAAAATGTTGTCTAACCCCTGTATTTGGTTGGGAGAGGTGATATTACTCATCATATTTTGCATGTGATTAAACATACGACGATCACGTTTTCGAAATGGATAACCGTAAACCGTAAACCATCAACCCTAAACCAATCACATTAAACACCAAATCAATACAATTTTGCTACGCGGGTTCACGCACCTCACGATGCTTATAATGTTCCTATCTTTCTGAAGAATAATGAACATGACAATGTAAGCAAAACCAGTTATCCGAAATTATCCCTATAAAGATAGTGTTAAGAAAAAATTGTATTGTAAAGATTCGATATTTTGGGGTTAGCTTATTTGAACATGACAATGTTTACTAGTCCATTTTGGAAAACACAATTTGGAAAACACTATATTACTAGCAGAGAAGCCTCTACCTTTCACACAATTGTCACAATCATGGAATTTCAGTAAACCTTTTTACCATCCAAATATAGGGTATAGGTAAAAAACAAGTTATTTAAATTTAGGTTTGCTTAGAAACAAATGTGATATATTTCAAATTGAAATCCGTTGTAGTGTGTTGATCAAAATAATAATGTGAGTGTGATGCTACTTTAAGTAAAGTTATTAATTAGGTTTTAATAGAATAACCAGTTATCCGAAATAATAGCGTGAGGGTAAAAATGACGTACTAAGTAAGTAGAGAGAGAGTGGAATACAAAAGACTGAAGAGGAAGAAGGATGCGATTGTCTCGTCTGAGTGACAATGGGTGGATTGAGTGGAGTGAATGATGATAACACGCCCAAATAGGACGCGACTGAACACGCCTAAATAGGGCGTGACTAAACACGCTTAACAAATAGAGCGTGACTAATCATGTCCAAATAGGGCGTGACTGAACACGCCTAACAAAAAAGGCGTGACTAAACACGCCGAAATAGGGCGTGACTGAAGATGCCTTATGTAACACCCCGTAGGCCTCCGACGTGTTAACATTAATAATATCATATTATCGTTTAAAACACAATTCACATGGCTCAGCGGAAGTATAGGATCGTTTTCTTGATTTATTATGTATGGAATAAGCAACGCTTTAGCGTACAAAATAATACCACGCTGATCCAGTTTATCCAAAACCAACATAAATAAGACAGATAACA
>PYAF01006101.1:41437-57501 GCA_007407185.1 Glycine tomentella
GTCGCGCGGGGAGGTTTGGCACCGACCATTCCCTAACTTAGGGTTATCACATTCACCCCTCCTTTTTAGGAATTTTGTCCGCAAAATTCAAAATCATACCTGTTAGCTAACTCAGGATACGTCTGAAGCAGCTCCTGCTCTCGCTCCCAAGTTGCTTCTTCAGGCGTTCTGCCTTCCCATTGTACCTTGACTATGGGGAGGTTTGGCACCGACCATTCCCTAACTTAGGGTTATCACACCTTAAAAATAGGGCATGACTAGACACGCTTAAATTTGGGCGTCATTCACCCCTATATAAGGCATACACTCCCACTCCCACACAACATGCTTCCGTAATCGAAATTCAATCTGAATAATATGACATTCTTAGGAGAAACAAGCAGTCAGACCATTGGTAACTCCAAATTAGCATTCTTTTTTCCAAATGGATCACTAAAACACAACAAAAAAGGCGTTTCTTTTCAATGCCCTACTCCAATACCAATGTGATTTCCTAATGAGTGTTCTTTCCAAACACTCAAGAGTAGGATGCACGACACCCTTCTACTAGCTAGTGACCACTTTCTTGATGAAATCTACTACCGACAACCATCCCTACATGCAGGTCAGCAATATTTTTTTCATTCTCTACAACTCACAAATGATGATGATGTTTGCACAATGTTAATGTGCAATGACCAAATGTCAAGTGTTGACCCTATAGAAATATTATGCACCATCAACAGAACACCCGATGGTATACTCAACCTACTTCGATCCACCATCGTCCCTATAATGATGCAATGCTATATTACAACGGCAAGTGGAACATAGCACTACAAGGCGGTTTTGTGGGTTATTCCTTCACTGGAACAAATCCAATAAGGTTTGAAATTCCTTCAAGATGCAACATTGAAACACTAAAGGATGTCATAAAGCAAGTTGCGCCTGTTGGGGTTCCCCCTTATGGAATTCACAACTCACAGCTGGTAAGGAAATTGTTTTTCCAACAGCCAGGCCATGCAAAATATTCAGACTACACAATCGAATATCACATAATAGAGTTGACAAGCGATGAAGACATGTTTAAGTTGTTAGCAGAATCCAAATACTGGAAAAGTTATTGTCCAATAGAGATTTTAGCTATTTTTAACAAACCAGTTACCCAAATGGAATGAGACATGGTCATAATGTTGACTAGAATGATTCATTGTGTTAAGTAGTGTTTATGAAGTTTGGTTATGTTCAATTTTCATTGTCATTTAAAATGTCGGTTACGTTATCTTCTTTTATCAAGTACTGTTGTTGGTCGTTTGGATTGTTGCCTCTATTATCAATTATTGTTTTTCACCGTGTTACTGATTGTTAATGTGTCGATTGATTAAAATAACTGTCACCATAAAAAAGTTCGAAACAAATGTAAATTAAGAAATAAAATGTATTACAAACTGAAATGAAAAAACACAAACGGCGAAAAAACTAAGAGTCCGGTGGCCACTGATGATAACGCGCCTGACGATCAGGTAGCCTCCGTCTACGAGGTCGTGGGGAAGGGTCTGGCTGCGAAGGGTCTGCCCCATAAGGATCTATATATGGAGGTGGACATGGAGTGCCCTGCTCTGAATATAAGGGATGGGGATGCTCATCAGCTAGGGTGGAATACGGTACATCTGATGGCCAACCACCACAACCTCCAGCAGAATAATCAAGCTGGGAGAGTATGTCGTCAATATCGGCACCAGTCCACTCAGTAGGACCTACGGCACTACTTGCCCCAATATCCGCTGATGCCATCGCCATTGCAGTAGCCACATATATAGGCTGGGAGTTAGCGGGGTGGAGGCATATGACTCTGCGAACTGCATCCCCCGTACCCCATGTCTCCCTATTGATGAGACTCGTAATATAGGGACTGGCTTCCGTATGTTAATGCTACATATGGAGGCCTAAAATAACCTAAAGTACGAGGCCTGATACTTACAATGGACTCAGAAACATGATACATCTGTTTTCATCGACGCTCTAGCCCATGCCCCTCTTGTCTTCGATAGCCAACGCCAAGAGACACTTGTGGCTCCTCCTAAAGCTAGATGTCTGGTGCATGTGGCACTGCCTCCTCCAGGCGACAACTCTCTCTGAAGATAGAGATTATGTGACCGACTTTCTACTGTGCCCACTCGTGACTATAACCTGGCCACTGATCATGACTAAGTGCGAAGTACAGTATCTCCAGCCCATCAATCTATAAATTAAGATATATAAACATTAGTGTGAATGATGTGTTCTATCATAAAAAGATAAATAGACAAATTATAATGTCAGCAAAACTTACACCACATCCAGTCTTGACAGCCATCTTCGAGATGTACCGCTTCCCATTTTCCATGTACCAAACCATGTACTCATGGTTTGGTGACATGAAGCCCTGAACCAGAGGGAGAAGGCCGATGTGCTAGTCCCAAACTTCCCAACGTCTAATAAATGGTCTCAGCTTACGAACCCAATTGTCTTCTCGTTTATCGTGCAAGAAAAGGTCATGCACACCCTTCAGCTTCCTGTGAGTACTTGGGATTGGCTGATCCCTCTCAAATTGGCGCATGCATCTCTCCGGCTATGAATACTCCACGGTGTGGAAGCATATAAGAGGAGTAGTTGTCATCCACAACAGTCGCTGCTGCTCAGATGCACCAAGAAAGTTGTAATCTAGATATGGTTACAAACCACCTGCACAGACCAAATAAACACACAATTATGTAATGACATGGACCACGAATGCACAGTTATGAACACTTACAAATAACTAAACGTACCTCATCTCGACTAAGGGATTCCAATCTCATCCTATACCAGAGCAGCTCGTGTGCTCGAAAACGGCCTAAAGTGTTAAACCTTATTTCAAAATAACTAGCATTAGAATACTATAAGACTACATTACAAAAATTGTTAAAAAAAAGTCAAATATACTAAAACATACCAGTGTCCGTAATGCCACTCCGGGTGAGTAGGAAGCTGAATAGCTGGAGCAATGGGTGGGAATCTTAACCACGCCCACACCTGAAGCAGCATGTGACACCCACCAATGTCACTTCTGCGTGGATCTGTGCACTCGCACATTTGTCTAAACAAATGTGCAAGGACCGCAGAGCCCCAGCTATATCCTCCAATCTCCTCGAAGTCCCCAGCAAGCAATTGGACGTAACGGGTCGCGACCATGCGCCCCTCGGATCTATTGCTCAGCAGCCATGATCCAAGAAGTCGCGCAATGTGCGCCTTCGTAAGGCGCATCACAGCTATCAAATCGGGTTGAACCTCACCCCAGTGCGCAAAATGTCTATCAAAGAAAGACATATGCAAATATGCACCTTTAAGCTCAGTGTCTGCCTGAGGTTCATGACCAAAATCCTCCTCAACGACAGTCTCCCAATCTGCCACGGTGACTCTTGTTACGACTTTTTCCTCGGTAGGCAAACCTAAAATACCAGCCATGTCTTCCAACGTGATGGTCATTTCTCCCTACGTCATGTGGAAGGTATGGGTCTCTGGTCTCCACCGCTCAACCAGAGCACTAATAAGCGCAGCATCGATCTTAAAAAAATATTAACTAGTCAATTCATATGCATTCATCTAAAATAAAATTGTTTACTCTACTCATTTCCTGCTTGCATACCTGAATATGTCGCATGCGTGCGACATGTAGAAAGTTAGCATTTCCTAACATATCACCAACGACATCAGGTACATCGTTGTATTGTGACCTCCCCGTCACTTTACCGCGTCGACTCTTCAACAAGCGAGTTGTGTCCTCATTCCACACAGCTTGTGAAACGTGGGTCCGTTGAGTCCGCCTACGCAAAACACCCCACTTATACGGGGTAAGGATGACATGTGTCGTCGGATCCATCGGCTCACCCTCATGATCGGATCCAAAGCGCGAAGAATCACTCGATGATGAGTCAGCCATCTAACGACTATCTTAATATATATAAATGAAAATTAAAATAAAAAAATTGACTTTGGTTGACAGCACATTACAAATAATCATCATATCAAATTAATTAAACCCAATGTACATAACTATCAATCCTAAACCCTAAACCATAAGCACTTAAACATAAACCCTAAAACTAACACCGTAAACACAACCCTAAACCCTAAACCATCAACCATAAACCCTACTCCCTAAACCACAAACCAAAAATCCAAACCCTTAACCCTAAACACTAAACAATTATCATAAACAACATCAACCCTAAACCATAAAACCTAAACCATAAACCTTACATTGTAATAATTTACGAACCTAACAATTTTCTACAAACCTACTATGTACATAGCTAACACTAACATGAACGAACTAATAAATTTTCCTACTAACATTTACGAACCTAACATTTTAGTAACCTAATAAATTTCTACGAACCTAACAATTTTCTACAAACCTAACATGTACGTCACTAACATGTGCACCCTAACACTTTTCTAAGAACATAAAATGTACGGCGTTAACAATTCAATAATACAACATGCTAAATTATAAAATCCACTTACTTGTTGGCAGAGCTTCGATGCATGAAAAATCTACTCAAACTCTACAACGAACCGTAAAAAACTTTTACACACAAAAGGTTAAATAGTGACAATGGTAAAAAAACATTTTTTTGCCTTTTATAGAACCCAAACACGCCTAAATTGGGCTTAGGCGTGTTTAACTGCCCCATTTTTTAAAAAAAAAAACTGCCCCTTTTTCAAATTATTTATTTAAGTTGTATTATTTATTTAAATTTTCCATAATCAAGACATGATCCTCTAAATTTGGTTGATTTGATTGTTCACCTTTTCCTTGATCATGTCAATAATTGACTCTTCCTTTCACTTAGTACCTAAATTAATGCCTTTTTGCAATCAGAAATAAATTGGTAGAAAGCGATATAACTGTTCTTACTTTTTTTACGGTAAAGACTGGATTTCATTCAACAAAATTAAAAGCAATTATATATGCTAAAGGAGATGAGCAACATGGGGAGATGCTTCCTCAATCCAGTAGCTATCTAGAAAGCTAAAAGCAAGCTTAGCTAAGGCATCTGCCACACTATTACATGTTCTCTCAGTAAAAGAAAGTCTAAAGAAAGTAAAGTTTTGACTAGAAGAAACACAATCACAGAGTCTCCTAAAGTAATAGCAAGGGTGGTTCCTCCTATTGCTCCACGCGTGAATCAATTGCAAACAATCTGTCTCAACAATGATGTGAGAGAAAGATAGGTCACGGGCTACCTTAAGAGCCCACCTTAAACATAATGCCGCTGCCATTTTAGGCTGGTACTCTTTGGGGAAGAGAGTTGTAGTTGTTGCAAGCGAATCCCCCCTCATGGTTTCTACAGACTAAACCAAATCCTACATCAACTCCAGTGTTAATAGTTGCATCAATGTTTATCTTTGGTGGTGTCCATCTTCTTGGGTGCTCTGCCATTCATTTCTCTACCCTCTATATCCTAGTGTACCTTGTAAATCATTCATTTCTCAACATAAATCTCACTATCTCACAGATGGAACATAATCACATATCCTCACCATCTCACACATGGACCATTATTACATATCTCACCATCTCATAGATAGAATTTAACCATAACCACACCATCTAATAGATGAAACCTAATAAGAAAACATGTCATCTCATAGATGGCACAAAACTAACGGTTCCTTATTCTTCCTTCAATCTCCTTGCATCTTTTCTGCCACATTGTGTTCATAGCCCTCATGTCCCGTACAACAAACATAACCAAACATTCACAAAACAAGGAATCGAGGTGAAGATCAAACAAACGTCCTACCTCAGAAAATCAATCTCAATCTCTTAAGTAATAAAAAGAACATGTTTATTCATGGACATCATAAAGACTAAAATACAACCATCCAAAAAATTTAGCAAACAATTTGCTGAGGCTTGGACACCCTCGGACCCAAAGCACAACGCGTACATATTGTAACACCCTGAAATTTTGATAACTAAAAAATATGTTTGATGTATTTATTGTGTTATTTGATTATTTGATTAGTTTAGATTAGTTGAAGTGTTGTCTAAATTATCCTTGTGCAACTGCTTGATGTGAATGTTAGGTTATGTGAAGTTTGTTTGATCTATGTTTGAAATGTGTGATTTCAAGTTTTACCCAAAACCTATTTTGGTAAAATGATGATCTTGGACTTGTTAACAGTTGGAATGCGTTAAAATTTGGACTGTAAGTACACAACACACTTGTGCACGTTTTGATCGTTTGGATTTGCAAAATAACAACTTTTTATGTCCCGCTAAGCGTAATTTCAGACAAAGAGTTAATTGCATTGAGCGAGACGAGCTCGCTAAGCGAGATCTGCAGTCTATAAATATGTTCATCAACGCTGAAAAATAGGTTTTTCACCCCTCTCTCTCTAAAACCTCACCCAAAGACCACCCACAATCATTGGTGACTGCGATGAGCTGCCATTGCTCACCGCCAAACCATCGCATGGAGAGGAACACTTTAATCGAAGCAGAATCTTCAAAACTCAACTTGAGGATTCAGTAAAGAACAAAGCTTTCAATACTCCTTTCATGGTTTTTTCGAGGTAACCATGATTTCCTTGTCTTCTCCGAGCTAGTTTGAACCTCTCTTAGTATCTTTTGTGACTTGGGTACCGTTATTGAATGTTTTTACACTTACTTTGAAAAACCTTTGAAAATGAGACGTTGGTAAAGTTACCTTTTTATAATATTGATTTCATTTTTGTTACCTGCGTCGAACCTTGGTCACATTGGTGTGATCAGAATTTCAAAATGATGTCTTTTTTATGTGGACTCTCAAAACACCATTTTATCCAATTTTAAGTTTGAGTGAGTATTTGACCCTGAATGTTAATATTAACCTTGTCTTCAAAATCTATACTAAATTATTTTCGATTTGGTATATAGAGCTATGTGTTTGGACCAAAGGACGTAAACCTAAGAGATCTCAAAACGACGCTACAAGGAGCTAATAGAGGGATATAGATATGTGAGGGGAGTTTATTGTTTGTTTATAGCTTTTGATATCATAGTTGGGGTCAGGGAACATAATTATGGGGATATATGTTCGTCCTTGTTGCATGCTGATTTTCAAGAAAAATTATGTTTTAAACTAATGAGATGCGATATATTTGTTATTGATGAATGAAATTGTGAATGATATTGTTGTTGTAATGATTAGATTTTTTGGGAAAAGTCTTAATCACAGATGAGACTTTGTCAAAAATTTTATAATTTGTTCTCCTATTTACTGCTTTATTAAATTTTAAATGGGCATGAGTTTGTTTTGTATATTATAATTCTCCTCTTTAATTTAGAATTTTCCTTAAAATATCAACCTCATGGTATTATGGATTGTGAATATATGAGATTTGTATTGTCTGAAGACCCGGGGAATGTGAATCCGAGGAATGTGTTATATGTATATGTGGAATGCAATTGCTTGTGATGTTGATGATACTGAAACAAGATTATGTCGATGATTATATTAATATGAGATGATGTTGATGTTGATGATGACATTGATGAGAGATGATGTTGATGTTGATGTTGATGATGACATTGACGAGAGATGATGTTGATGTTGATGTTGACGATGTCTTTGTGATGGATGTCTGTTGTGTATGTACCCGAGGGGTGCAGTGACCTGTTGGATATCTCTGGAAGGGAAGATGATTGGTTTAAGAATTTTAAGCATCCCTGGAGAGGGAAAGGGATTGCTTAGAATTCTTAACTATCCACGGACAGTGCATTGATGGACCCATGTTTTCATACTTCATAATTGCATGGAAATAGTATAAATGGTGGCAGTAAGTACTTGTGATTTTTCATGAGGATAAAAATGCGGGTACTTAGGGGCATATCACTCGGTTTGGAACTCCCTTGTGACTCTAGCTGATTACCATGGAGGGGAGTGGCTTGTGCACTACAGGGTGACCTCAACGAACTACTGCATCATTTTCCTAAGTGAGAGTGTCATGTGGGCACTCTTAGGCTATTTCCTTACGAATGGTACCATATTGCATTTGAGAGTTGAGTCAGGTGCATGCATCATTCTGAGCATAATTGATATGAATTGTGGAAAAGTTGATGACTAGTTGGTTGAGTGTGTATTGAACTGATTGATTATTGAAAATGATTATGGTTATTATTATTGTTTTGTTGCTAATCATTGTCATCTGGTATTTGTTGATCTTGTATAATAAAATCACAATTGCAATTTTGTACCGTGTGATTGGTACCTGTGATGATCGCAAACCTTTGTTTGTGGGAGCAAATGAGCAACAATAGGTGATGTTGGAGGGAGATCCTTTTGTTGGAGCCACCAAACCGACGTGATAATGTTGAAATTTATTTTGGGAGAGAGTTGTGTTTTGTTATCAATTCTTTCTTAGTTTGTTTCTTGTTTTTTTTATTGGGCATGTAAATCTCAGGCTTAGATACATGTAAAAATGAATTATGTTCTAACATGTGAATGATATGTAATGGTTTAATATATATATATATATATATGTGTGTGTGTGTGTGTGTGTGTATTTATTTACGTATTTGTGCATTTTTTATGAGTGTATTATAGCGAAAAATTTACCCTCATTTTCAGAATCAAATTAATAGAGTTTTCATTTAAAATTTGAAAATTTATACATTTAGAGTAGTGATAACGTAGCGACGAGACGGATCGTTACACATATAAAATAACAATATATATATATATATATAACAAAATATCAATTCACATGCCACATATATAATTTTCATAGTTCATACTCTGTCGATCTTATCATGCAACGACAATAATAATAATATACAGGTATTCAGAAATTGTATTAGCAGAAAAATAATCACAATTTCAAAGCATGCATCAGTCATTAGAGTTTGTAGTTTATCTCAACAATCATATAAAAATTAAATTAACAGTTCCAAAAAATATTATTCTAAGGTAAATTTATCCATATGCATGGTTTTTAATGTTAAGTTGTATACTCTCAAAAATCACTCTGTTGCTTAGTTTTACAAAGTTTCACTCCTAACTTATTCTTAGTGTTCTCGAGGCTCTGGGAATCGGTTTTTCACAAATCTTATATGCTATCCTACATTTTCGCACCCAATAACCTCATTTTTAGGTCAAAACTTTAATAAAAACCAGTCCATACAACTCTCACTGCCAAATTATTTTCGTTAAAAATTGTATCCTGTAAAATGTGCTAAAACTTGTTTTATTTATAACTTTTGCTAGAAAATTCTATTTAAGCAAAAGTTAATGATAAACCTATGTTTTAACACTCAAAAAACTCATTTTGGCATAAAAAAACTCAAGGAAAACATCTCAGCACACAGATCCAGAACAGGGCAGCAAGCACCAAAATTTCAAAACAACATGTTCAAGGAAATTTAACAACAAGCTTAGGGTTCAAAAGATGGAGAGACCCCCCTTGTCTCTTGTAGGTCTCCATGAAATTTAGAAGTAAGAATGAGGTAGTTTAGATTCTAGTTTACAACCTTCAAGAGTGAAAAAATAAGAATTGAAACTACAAGTGAGAATAGAGCAAGAAAATGAAGTGAAATGAAGCTTAAAGTTGAAAATGGAGGTCATGTACCTAAGCTAGATGGAAACAAGACTCAAAAACACATGGAAAAACTTGAAAGAAGAGTGGAATGGTGTCTCTTTCCCTCTTAACCAGCTCGTGAAGAAGAGGAAGAATGAGCAACTTTGGTGAGTTTTGGAGTCTAAATGAACTTATAGAAGAAGTTTAGAGCATGGTCTATCGGATTATTGTGTAGGCTTACCTTCATCACTCAATTTTGACCCATGAATGACCCTTGCTCAACCATGGAAAATGTGTACATCACTACAAAATGTGGTGTGCTTCACTTTTGAAATTTTACTTAAAAAGGATAAATCTCCCTAGGATTACATATAACCAGAGTGAACCTCACACAGAGATCACTCTCATACAGAGCAAAATTACATCGCCACTTAGTGTACAATGCAATTTTGTTACAAATGAAATTTTCATTCAGCCAGTTTCCATATCTTTGTCCAGCTAGACTAAAAATATTATTTACACTCAATATAAACATATATAACACAAAAATTCTATGATTAAAAACATATAACTATTGAAATTAAATATGCACAAACACAGAAGACATAACACAAAGTTTCCTCTCTCAGCCTGAGTTGTAATCTTTTCAAGGTGTTACAACTCTAACTTATTTTAATTATTCTACATCATATAAACAGATACTTTAATTAGTCACCAACTAATTAAACTAAAATTCTATTTTTAAACTAGTTGTATAGTCATTTACGAAAATGCCCTCCACTTTAAACTCTGATAATTTAATTACCCCTTTTCTAATTCTATAAAATCTAGATCACCATTAATCAACCTTAATTACCCCCACTTAATTTCTAATCTTACTTACATTAATTACTAATTTTCTTATTTCAAGCTTCTAATTTTTATTTCTAGACCAAAATCCAATTATTAACATCTAGGCCATCAATGAGTTGACCATTATTTGATCAGAGAATTTTCTCTAAATTATCCTTATTTTCTTACATATGGTGTTCATATATCTTGAGAAAACATATGATAGGGTCCCAAGAAAAGTTTTATGGTGGGCTCTTGAGAAGAAAAATGTACCACTAAAGTATGTAAATGTAATCAATGGTATATATGATGGGGCTACCACATGTGTGGAAGCTTGTAATGGAATATCAAGTTATTTTTCTATCACGGTAGGTGTACACCAAGGTTCAGCTATTAGTCTATATCTCTTTGCCTTAGTGATGGATGAACTAACAAAATATATTCAAGAGGAAAATGATATTGTGTTTATTGATGAGACCAAAGAAGGTGTTAATAGGAAACTTGAATTGTGGAGAAGCACTTTGTAGTCTAAAGGATTCACGTTAAGCCAAAACAAGACTGAGTATATTAAGTTTGAGATCTTTACAAAGACATTTTTGTGGGGTGGAGGGGATGGGAGAGAGAAAATTTATTGGGTGAGTTGGAAGAAAATATGTTTGCCAAAAGAGCATGGAGGGTTGAGAGTTAATGACATATACATTTTCAATGTTACATTACTTGCAAGGTGGAAATGGTATCTTTTTCATAATAGGGGGGAGTTATGGGAAAGGGTTCTTGAATCAACGTATTCAGGGTGTAGAGGTTTTGGGGAGAGAGAGAGAGAGAGAGAGAGAGAGAGGGAGCAAATCTAATGAGTCATTGTGGTGGAGAGATTTAAAAATTGTTTGTGGAGGGAGTGATTCTTGGTTTGATAAGTCCATTAAGTGGAAGATTGAGGATGACAATATCACTAGATTTTGGGAAGATAGGTGGGTAGGGGAGGACTTATTTCAAAACATTTTTCCAAAATTTCTTTTGAATTCAGAGCAAAGAGGGGAAGTGATTTGTAATATGGGTAGTTGGATTGATAACAAGTAGGTGTGGGATTTAAGTGGAGAAGAGAGTGGTTTGTATGGGAGAGGAGTTTGGTTAATGAACTTTATTCTCTACTAGAATTGGCTAGCATTGGTTGTGGTTAGAAGATAAATCAACTTTATTTATAGTCAAATAGGTGTACTTGGCCTTATATGAGTTGAGAATTGGCTCGTGAGGCGGACATATTCAAAAAGCTTTGGCAAATCCATATTCCACCAAAGGTGTCTTTCTTGTTGTGGAGAATATTTTTAGATAGGATCCCAACAAAGATAAATTTACAAAAAAAGGCAAATACATCTGCAAGATCATGAGCTTTATGTGTTGTTTGCAATGAGAGTTTGGAAGACGCTGTTCACTTGTTTTTCACTTGCCAGGTATCTCATGCTATTTGGAGAAAGTGGTACAATTTTTGAGAATCCAATTCAGC
Organism: Glycine tomentella; assembly: GCA_007407185.1. Taxonomy (NCBI): domain Eukaryota; kingdom Viridiplantae; phylum Streptophyta; class Magnoliopsida; order Fabales; family Fabaceae; genus Glycine; species Glycine tomentella. The sequence goes on from PYAF01006101.1 coordinate 53,337, forward strand.
TCTTCCTCAATCAGATTTGGATCATTTTTGGAAACATTCACATAATTTGCTAGGTGGTAAATATAAGAGGTGGTAAATATAAGAGATGGTGACTGGTGGGTTGGTGCTCAATTTTATGGAATATATGGTTGCATCATATAACACAATTATTTTTGAAGGTCAGTAGCTAGACAAAGAGATTATTTGGCATAAAGTCCTCTTCTTCACAAGGACATGGTTGGAGATTATTTGGCATAAATATGAAATTCATTTTAATTTTAATTCTTTGATTGAATAATAATGACCACATAGAATATTATTTAAGTATATATTATTTAAAAAATCTACAAATTATTTAATCTTACATATATACATATTAAAAAATTAAAAATTATTTTATTTTTATTTTAACTTATAAATAACAATAACTAAAACAACATATGTGCATGACATCGGTACAAACACTAGTATCTACTATGAGAAATGATGTCATGTGACAATCTGATATTTATTTTCTAAAAAATATTAAATGACACAATCAAGAAAATGATTGTGTAATTATTAATAATATTATAAATCTATTTTAATTTGTTTTAAGTAATTATTAATAAAACAATCAATCATTTGTAAAAAATTCAAGTGGATATTTAATATGATATATTAATTGAAATACTTAAAATCAATATATGTGTTTGTCACATGATATTAATTCATTAATTTATTTATATTTTTCTTTCTTATTAGAAATTTCCCATATATTTTTAGTGACAATAAGTTTATTTTAATGGTTCAAATTTAGATTTTTTAAATTAATGATACTCATTCTTAAAGCCATTTTATGGTTCCATCAAAGAAAAAAAAATATTAAAAATTTAAACACAACCCCGTTAGCATAAAAATTAATTGATATCCTAGTTCCCAGCTAGAAGTCGCATGTGTCAATTCATCAAGAATAGAGACAAAATTGGTATCCTAGTTCCCAGCTGCGACCTTTTCCAAAAAGTCAAGAAGAATAATACAATAAAATAGTTACATTTACGCTTATATTCGTTAAGCAAGTATGTACCTTTAAATCTTGATTGAGAGTTGAAGAATCAAACTTGTCAAACGCTTCTATATGATCTCACAACAATTCTCTCAATGATGCAAACATAAACTCTCTAATATTATTTGGAATGGAATGCATACATGAACACCAAAATATGTTTCTATTTATACTAATTTAAAGATATGATTTTAACCAATTTATGAATGCAATCATAAATATATTCTATCATATTATCCAATGCAATCTTAAAGATATTTTATTATATTATGCAATGCAATCTTAAAAATATTCTATCCTTTTTTTTAATGCAATATTAAAAAATATCCTATCTTATTTTTGAATGCAATCTTAAATATTTACAATATCATATCTTTTTTTATTGTCAAATTATTTTTTAATTTTTAATATATATATATATATATATAAATAATAAAATTTATATTATTATTACGGGTTCACGGATCGGGTCGTCGGATCAACGGATCTGTAAATCTAAACCCGTGACCCAACCCGTACATGAACGGTTTTGATCGATTCGGTTCGATTTTGACCCAAATATATAAATGACTCAACCCAAATTGTTTAGATCGGTTCGGATCGGTTCGGGTTCACGGGTGACCCGTACCCGCGAACACCCCTAAATGTGTGCAACCTTGCACACAATAAGAGTAATTAATTACTCATTTTTACATTTTTACCTAATATAGATTAAGACTTATTTGTAATGTTTCACTGATCAATTTAATTACTTCCTTTTTATTAGTTAAATTAATTGATTAACTTTCAATCAAAATAATAAATCATTCTCTCATTTATTAAATTGATTCATTTCCTTTAATATCTTTTTTCCTTTAACTTTTTTAATTTTCTATGATAGTTTCCCTTCAGACAAAACCCATAAAGTCAATAATTATTAAAAAAAAAAGGTTGAAATTTTTAATTTAAATACGGTTATTGAGGGAAAATATTATAGTAAATAAAAAAAAGTCGTGAATATAATCATGGAATTTAAATATTATTTTTTTCTTCTCAGAAATAGGAAAAGATTCGTGATGTTAAAAAAAATCACGAATGTAATTAAGAACTTTATCAGGTTCGGTGATGTTATTTTTTTAGAGGGATAGGAAATGAAAAATTTACGAATATACATTATTTTTTATTTTTTTATAAAAGAGAAATAAATTTTTAGAGAAAAATATTATAAAAAAGGAATCAGTTTAATAAATAAGGAAGAAACTAATTACTTTGGTTGAAAGTGAATCAATTAATTTAAATAAATAAAAGATAATAACTAAATGGACTAAAACATTACAAATAAGTCTTAATCTAAATTTAGGTAATATTAAATAATTAACTATTCTTATTTTAGAAAAGCCGATTTATTATTATTTCGGATTTTTGTTTTAGAAGGATTCTTACGGATTTTCAGATGTTGTGGATAGAAAATTTGATATACATGTGTTTGCACATGATATTAATTTATTAATATATATATTTATAATTATCTTTCTTATTAGATCAAATTCTACTTACAGTCATTCATACTCAAAATATCAAAATTAAATTATAAAATGTATATAGACAAAGCAATGAATTAAAAATAATAAACAATTTGCACGAAGGGTTTATAATGTAAGGTTATATTCCTTTTTATAAGTTTTAATATAATTTTATCCAAAATGATATTTAAAGTTTACTTGATAACATTTTAACAGTTTAAATATTTTTAATGACTTGTAAAACTGGAAAAGGTAAATCAAATAATAAAAAAGAATTTTATTGTAATTAAACACCTTAACTCAATTTTTGTTATACCATATCAAGCATCAATCACTTTTCTTTAAAAATAAATTGTTGTTTATTATATCAAATACAATATTTTATAATTTGATACATGTACAGAATTTGTTTCTTTTGAAAATGTATTTTAAAAATTTAAAAACTTTAACTTAAGTACTCGAATTAATATATTATTATTTAAAAATAAATAAACATTAGTTTGAATCAATTTACAAATTATTAGTATATTATTAATACTTAAATCAAATAAAAAATAAATTAAACTACATCATACCTATAATATATCAAAATAATTTTATTATTTTTTATCTCTATTTCTAATGAATTCATCGTATTGTTTATAATGTTTTCATACATATGATAACTTTAACATATTTTATTTATTCATTTAATTTAAATTGTGTTATTTTGTCATGTGAACAAACGTCATTTTTTTCATAAAGATTAGTTATTAACAAAGATTAGTTATCAACAAAGTCACTAAATACTAGGTATTGTAATAACACAGTCACAAAAAAAACTATATTGAATCGACATTTTTTAAAAGAAAATCAAAAGAGAAATGCAAAATATCAACAAGTAAAGGAGAACCTATCTAGAATAACCCTCCTAATAAATTTTTTTAAGAGTACATGTGTATATAAAAGTATATTTTAATATTTATCTACTAACATATTTATTAAAAATTAAATTAAATAACTAATAATATTAGAATTCAAAAAATATATAAAATTATGAAATATGAATTTAATACTTATACAAGTCACGACACATTAAACAAATATATATATATATATATATATATATATATATATATATAAGAGAATCTTTGATTTTATTAGATAATATCACCTGACAATTCATTATTCATTTCCTCCAAAAATATTAAACGCTATTATTAAATCAGTATATTCTATTATGTAAATAAAATCTATTTTATTATTCATTCTATTAAAGTTATATTCAATTATTATTCTATTATTAAAAAGAAACAAATCTATTTTTAGAATTTTTAGTCTTAATCAATTATTTCATTCCTCTTTTAGCATTTAATAATGTATTCATTTTCTCAGAAAATATTAAATAATATTATTCAATTCAATGATTAATTCAACTCAATATTATTCTATTATATAAATAAATTCTATTTTATTATTCATTCTATTAGAGTTATATTTAGTTATTATAGTATTAAATGCAAATAATTTTATTTTTGGTATTTTTTATTATATATAAATTATTTCTTTCCTCTTTTAGATTTTTTTTAATGACAAACAATATTTTTTAATAATGTACTATGAAAAATCATTGATCAATTTATTTCATTATTTTCTAGTA
>PYAF01006101.1:59876-80609 GCA_007407185.1 Glycine tomentella
TATAAATTATTGTTTGAATTACTTTAAAATAATATTTTAAAAGTCAACAAATTCTATATATAATGGATTATGATCGGATGATTCTGTAAAAAAAAAATTATACCACTCTCATTGCATAACTTTTTTCTCTTAGATTTTTAGTAATATATAGTATTAAAAATTGTTTATGCAACTTGATAGTTGAAAGAATTAAATGATTAATACCAAAATATAGATAAAAAAATTACATGCTAAAATTAAAAGTTAATGATCATTCTATTTCTGATAAGTTGTTAATTTCATTTAATCGGAGTAATTAATTATACTTAATTGTAATAATTACGTGAAAGTTAAATTATTATCCTTAATTTGGCCTGAAAATTAGCTGCACACTGATTTTAATTAATTATATCTAATAGGAGATTTTAATTTAGTGTACAGGAATGATGTTCAATGTGTATTCAAGTGTGGTTGTTGGCTTCATGTTGCTGTTGGTTTTATGCATTGCAATCCCAATGTTTTTGTCCTTTTCCTCCTTTGCTGATGATTTTTACTTTTTGGAAAGACAAAAGATATTTTATTGATCACTTCGTTTAGCACAAGTGATAAACAACGAGTCAAAACATCATACACCTAATTGTTGGGATAAAGAAGCAAAACGATAAAAACGTACATCGTGCCTTGCATCTGCATGCATTGGTCGTCGAAGTCCAAATAATATGCCATTGAGTCCAAATAATTTGCAATTCGGAACTTCCTTTAAAACTAATGAACCCAAGCCTACTCCCTTGTTGCAATAACATTTCAACACATCATTCGTTCTTTCAACAATAAAATTAAACGTGAATCATCACCAAATGTCAGTTGCCACGTCAAGATTAAAAGATGGTTTGTATACTGATACTGATTGTTGCTATTTTGAGTCTCCTTTATTCAAAGCTTTCCCGTGATGATAAAAATAATGTTCTATCAATAACCAAATTCAAAGTATTACAACATGAAAGAAAAAAAAAACACGATTTTATCATTAACCAATTGTCTTTTTGTTGTTGTAACTCTCCTCTTATCTACACAAAAAATTTCACTGATGCAAGGTAACTTTAACATATTAAGCATGACTCTTTCTCTTTATAAAATCGCTAGTACATAATGGGGAAGAAAGTGCAATTCCGATAAAAAAACAATTAGTGAACAAAATAACTAAACGTCGAAATTAGAAGAGATAAGTAAAAATATAAATAAAAAAATAGAATGAGATAAAAGAATCACCATTAGATAAAATCACTCATTTTTATTCCGCAAAAGCTTCGTGATATCAAATTTTTATCCAGCTTATATGATTTCTAGTTGAGAATTTGATCTAATAGTCAAATTAAAAGTCAATTGATTGTTACGGTTTTAACATTTTGTGATTCGTCTTTGTTTTTATGTTTTAATTGAGATATATGGAGCCAATTTGATCTAAATGAACATAAATCCATGTATCTAAATGAAAACAAATCAATGGAAGCCATTAATATGCTTCAACCTTCCCTTGTCCATGCAAATCAAGCAAAAAGAAAAAGAAACAGAAAACATATAAAACAACTGTATTTGAGAACAATAAAATCGATTCATTACTTCTCTTTTTCATTACCCTAAAAAATGCCCTAAACTGAAAGAATGAACAACTTCATAAGTTGGATGAAACAACAGAAGAATAAAACATCAATTTATAATATCTACACAATAAACTGAGAATACACAATAGATTAAGGACTCATGTTTTAGTGTGGAAATGATACCCTATACAAATCAAAGAAAGAAATTAAAGAAGATGAACAAACATGTATGGGACCTTTAATTTTGATCTGTTGTAAAAACATAGAAAAAACTCTCAAAAAGTGAAAAAATCACCAATAAATTAATCATGATTACCGTAATTGATTGTGCTAAATTTATAAGTTAGAGATTTAGGTAGATAGGGTAGAAGATGTACTTAGAGTGTAAAATTTTGTCGATAAATTTTTCTGAAGACCGTGTACGTTGACAAAAAATCCTAATATATAACTCGATCTTTCATATAAAGTGATTTTTTTTTCTTAAAATCGGTGTTTTAAAAATCGGACCGACCTAGTCTGACAACGACCCGGTGACTGGATCGGGTCAAGTCTGTCAATAGATCGGTCATGCTTTTAATTCGGTGCGACCCGGTCGGGTTCATGGTTCAACCGCCAGACGGGGTCACTATTTAAAAAAAAAAAGTCTTCTGCCTCCGTGCCGCTTCTGTCTTCTCCCTCTGAGCACTTGCGTCACGTCGTCTGTACTTACGGTGGGTGGTGGTGGGGGGTTTGTCTGTTCGCGGGGGGTGGGTGGTGGTGGGTGGTTGTCTGTTCGCGGTTGGGGGGGGGGTAGCGAGGATCTGACTTGGCGGGGTGAAAGAGCCACTAGCCAGACGGATTTTTAGGGGGGGAAGGTAACAAGGATTTTGTAGAATAAAAGCAAATTGAGTGCAAGTATGAGTTATTGGGTGAAAATAGGTTATTGGGTGGGAATTAGCATTCTATAATTTTGTATTAATGTTTTTGTTTCTTGAACTTAAACTTATTTAGCTTATGTTTATAATCTTTGTTACTTGTTTGTTTGAACTTGGACAATGATGTTTTTTTTTTTTACATTTTGGTATCTAATTATCTATGTTATTGTTTGTGATGTCTTTTTTCAAAATATTTTAAGACAAGTATAAAATTTTATATTTTTTTATTACAGACTAGATCATACGGGTCAATTAGTGACCCATCGGTTTGACCACTGACCCAGTACCTTAACCGGGTCAGTCACCGGGTCGATTTTTAAAACTATGCTTAGAATTTACTTTAAGCCACACTAATTGTTGGGCTAATTGGATTCACATTAAGTTAGGCATGACAACGGGACGGGTCGAAGCCGATTTTTGTTTACCCCACCCGCGAATCCCCATTTCCCCCCGCCCCGCCCCGCCCCTGACGAGGGTCAGGTTTCTCCCCAACATGCTTATAAAATTTGATAAAAATGCAATTTTTCATAGAATGAAAAATGCAATTTTGGTTTCTTATTAGGTGCAGATTTTGTAAATTTTGGCAATTGGATCAAACATAATAAACATTATCAATTGATCTCTCATTACAACATTCAAATGCAATGCATATCACAAGATTTTCCAATTAATTTTTCAGAAACAATGTATTATACTAATAACAGTGTATTATAGAATTGTGCAAAGTTCATAATTCATCCTAAACAGTACCAAGAAAAGATTTTAAAACAAAAACACTAAAACCCGGCCCCCAACCAAATAGGATTGACAAATTGAAGAAATCAATCCAAATCCAATTACATAACAAGAATCATCACAAATTAATGATAAAGATGTAAAATGGTAGCCAGATAAGATAGAAATATGTCATGTTCACAAATCAAAAATAATTTTCATCTCATGTCTGGCTGCTTGAGTTTCTGTAGATATAATCTCTTCATTCACTGATACTTTGATGGTTGAATACGTGCGTTCTTTAAATTGGATTATTCATAACCGGGGGAATGAGAACTCTACAACCCATTAATGTAAATAAAATCCCAAACAATAAAGACCAGTTTAAGGAAAGGACTTAACAATCCAAAGCCTGTACATAGAACATAGACACTGCTAAATACCTGATTTTTGGTCCCTCAACAAGTAACAACTAAGTGTTGTACAATATCCCTGTCAACTTGGTAGCTATATATAGTAATACTACTTTATTGACTTTTGCTGCATTTTTACTAACATGCTGTACACAACCCATTCTTACAGTATAAATTGTTAAGATATGATATGATAGAGATTTAGGAGATGATTCTGTTTATGATATATGAAGCGGAATGCTGGCCAGCACATAGGCAAAATGAACATAAAATACAGATAACAGAAATGAGGATGTTAATGTGGATGTGTGGATATACGAAAATAAATAAGATAAGAAATGAGGATATTCGAAGAAAGGTATTAGTGGTACTGGTATGTGAAAAGATGAGGGAGCATAGATTGAGGTGGTTTGGGCATGTTATGAGACGATCATTGGATGCTCCCGTAAGAACGACAGTTTGTTACCAAGAGCTCGACACAAAGAGAGGTAGAGATCGACCGAAACTTACCTGGGGAAAGGTAGTTAAACAAGACCTAATGGAGTGGGATATAGATTGGCGGATGGTATGTCTTAGGATGGAGTGGAGAAAAGCTATAAGCTTGGTGGAGGGTTAAACCCATTAGTAGTTCTATGTTCCAATCATTCTCTTGTTTTAGTTATTTTCCTCTTCTTTTCTCCCTTATTCCTTTTACCTTTTTTCTCTCTCTTTTGTCTTATTTTCACTTTTTTCTTCCCCTCTCCCTTTCTCTTTCTGTCTCATTTACGATTTATCATTGGGTTCATCTACCACCGACCCTAATTAACTTGGATTAAAAGTGTTGTTGATTCTGTGTATGATATGGTAGATATTAAGAGATACCATAGCTTATTTCTAGGAAAGTAGGAAACTTTTATCTTATCTAGTAGGATTATATCTCTAAGATTTCTTTTCCTCTTTACTAGTTTATCTTTTTGTATCTATACACACACAGTCTTGGAGTTAATGAGTAATGAGAAATACACAGATTTTCAGTTATGTCCTCTAATTCTAACATGGTATCAAAGCCTATAATCCATCATGGTTCTCGCCTGTTCTGACAGGCATCTATGGAGAGGGGGATGTTAGGAAGTTCCACATCATTTGCATGCCTCAATTCTCGGGGTACAACTTATATATGTGTTGGACAACTTTACTTAATACCAATTGGTTTTAAGCTTAAATCTAACATAAATAAGAAAGAGACGTAAGGGACAATACACTTATGCATTCGCACAGCAAAATTTTCTCTTATGCTCTAATGCCGATTCATTTTATAGATGTGCTTGAATGGTACTATAATTTTGTTCTTTGTCATCTAAATCTCACTCCGGTTTGATGAATATTTTGCTGTCATACAACAATAATTTTCTGATTACTTAGTGATAATGTCTTTAGAAATCTGGTATCACTTAGGCTTATGCAAACACACATTTAAAAAATGAAAGTGGAAATGCAGTAGGATAACATTATATGAAAGTTTGAGTAGATGATTTGAATTTAAATATCTAAATGCCTAAAGAGTCGTTGGTTTTGTGGTGCTCACAAGAGATTCCACCCCCCCCCCCCCCCCCCCCCCCCCCCCCCCCCCCCCCCCCCAACCCCCAGTTCTCAAAAAAATTACATTTGTAGTCATTTTATTGAATATGATATTTTATTATTATTACTACCACTACTCTTCACTTTCTTGCAGCCAGTTTGCCATATATTGTGCATGGCTCCTAAGAGGAATTTGCTCATGCTTGTTGCAGGGCTGTTCGCATTGCACCTTTCTCCAACAGATTAGCTCAAGCAGTACCCTCAAAAATCCAAGGGCTTAGGTGCTTTGCCAATTTTGGAGCTCTTAGATTTTCAGAACCTATACGAACACTTGCCGAAAGCATGGTTGATCGGATTGTTAAATATAGCTCCCATAGTGGAGGGAAATATGTTTCAGTGCATCTTCGTTTCGAGGAGGTGTTTTTCTAATATCTTTGTACTTACTGTTGGATTTACGAGATACAGTATTGATGCATAATGGATAAGCATAATTTTCAAAATAATAATTATTAATTGTAATTATGATAGTTTAAGGATTTTACCTCATCCCTATTCCCTAGATAAATCATTATATTTTAGCTTTAATATTTGAAGTGAGGTTGACTATATGCCTACTTTCTGATTATGACTTATAAATACCCAAATGTTGGTCTCTTTTCTTGCAAAAGAGACCAAGACGTGCAAGTTATTGATAAACAGACTATTGTCAACTTTTGAGTTTCCTGTGTGTTTTGGCCCCTTGATTCTACATCAATTGCTATTCAGAGCCTAGTCCTGCAAGTTCAAACTACCCATTGCACCAAAAGACTTTTCTACGGCAATTTTTCTGTAAATTGGGCAAGCACTAAAGTTTCTGTGTGCCAGGGATACACACAACACACTTGTTGATATTGCAAATATTCATTTCTTCATCCACTGAATGCTAATCACTGATCAAGAACGATAAAAACAGTACCAATGTCTGCTTCTGTCATAGAAGGCTGCTGAAATGAGCTCATTCAGGGGAGGTGTTCAATGAATAAAACAAAATCAGATTCAGGAGGCACTTAGTGGTCTCCAACACCATCAAATATGAGAATAGTTGTTTGCATCTCTTTTCTCTTGGATACGCTGTTCTTAGCAATGGATAAGGCTGCAAGAGACTTCTCTATTGCTCTCTTTAAATTGTGTGAGGGGATATGACATTTTCTTGTTGAGCCTCTTGGAGAACAGAGTTTTAGCAGAGGAGGATAATGATGTGGAATAAATATAGTTTAGGATATTTAGGTTATTTTTATGATTTTTCCTCATCTATATGTTAAATTTTTGGTATTTGTTTATCTGATTGGAGTTGACTTTTTTTTTTGATCGGTCAATGTTAATTTTTTTGATAGTGGAGAGATTCGAACCCATAATCTTTCCCTCCTTCCCTTCCTTCTCTTCTTTTCCTTTTACCATCTAACCTACCTAGCTTATATCTCCATCTGATTGGAGTTGACTATCTGTCTATCGTATGATTTAATATCAACCTTGCTGCTACCTTTTGCAAATTGTTAATTAAATACGCTATTGTCAATTATCACTATTCTTTTAAGACGCATGTTTTAAGACGGTTGTGGAATATCCGTCTTAGAAGGGTGCGCAGTGACATTTTTGTACTTAAGTTTAACTTTTTAAGACGGTTTTCTCGGAACCGTCTTAGAAAACAAGTTTTTAAAGACGGTTTTACAAGTATTCAAAAACGGTTTTGTAAACCCGTCTTGGAAAACAAGTGTTCAAAGACGGTTTTATGAAAAATCATCTTTGAAAACAGGTGTTGAAAGACGGTTTCGTAAAAATCGTCTTAAATTGAGTGTGTTTTTTTACTTTTTATACCCCTTCCCCCTGTTTTAAATTTTTTAAATTTGAAACCTATATCGAAATTAAAAAACCGCGTCTACAAAGCTCAGTCATCTTTCCTCTTTAGCTTCCAGCACTCCTGCCCCGAAAATATCATCTTCCACTTCCTCACCGTCGCCGCCTCCACCCTCCTCAACCGCAACCTCTCCTCCTCCTTCCCATACCTCATATTTCAAATCTACCCCTTCCACGATGCCGCCGCCGTCTCTGGCCTCGCTCCACCTCCATACGCTTCGCCCTGGACTGCCCCCTCAACTACGGCCACAACTACCTCGCCAACCTCCTCCCCTCCTGCGGCTGCAACCCATGCTACTTCAACACCTTCTTCCTCGAACCTTTCCCACTTTTCTTATCATTTCAAACCCTAACCCGTTTCAGTTTATGCACAGAGTCAAGGTAGTTCTTCCAATGCCTCGGTAATGTTAGTAGTGTTGATTGCACATGTTAGTAGTGTTGATTGCACATGTTAGTAGTGTTGATTAATGATAGTAATGGAGAAACGCCTTTTTATATTGCTGCTAAATATGGTTACGTTGATGTAGTTAGGGAGATGATTCAGTATTATGATCTTGTTGATGCTGGGATTGAGGCTAGAAATGGTTTTGATGCATTGCACATTGCTGCCAAACAAGGGGATTTAGGTAATGCGGTTGGTTTGCTTTATCTCACTATCTTGCTTGTTTGATTTTAAGAGGGAATCTCAGTTCTCTTTGCCTTGTTGTAGATGTACTTAAGATCCTTATGGAGGGTCATCCTGAATTATCAATGACTGTGGATCCATCCAACTCCACAGCTTTGCACACAACTGCAATTCAAGGGCACACTGAGATAGTGAAATTCCTATTGGAAGCTGGAAGTAGTCTGGCAACCATTACACGAGCTCTGTTCCTGTTGTGCTTTACAAGTGCTAAGAAAAAAATGGATGAATGTGAATGTGTGTGTTACATCAGAGAAATGACCGGGTGTTTTCACTTTCCATGGAATATATATATTTTGGGTAGCATTGCTTTGTGTACTAAATTTTAGTTATTTATATTCTTTTACAGGGTATGTTTGTGCCTGCTATCCAAGGACAAGGCACTGATGAATAGCAGCAGAAGTGGTTGCCTCTAGCTTATAGGATGCAAATAATTGGTTGCTATGCCCAAACTGAACTGGGTCATGGGTCCAATGTTCAAGGGTTAGAAACAACTGCAACATTTGATCCCAAAATAGACGAATTTGTTATCCATAGCCCCACATTGACTTTCAGCAAAGTGAGTGAAATGGGTTATCACTCTTGTGGGCCTTTACTGGTCTTTTACTATTTTTAACCGTTTAATATTCCACATCTTACAATGTTACCTAGTGCTTTAACAAGTAACAATTAGGGAAAACATTTGTACCTTTCTTATGCATTCACTATTTGTAAGTATATTTTGGATTTATATCATGCTTCTGACATTGATTTAAACAGTGGTGGCCTGGTGGATTGGGTAAAATATCCACCCATGCTGTTGCTTATGCCCGTATAATTATTGGTGGTGAAGACCATGGAGTGCATGGTAATTGTCAAATTTAGTCATCGAAACCTCTGGTGTTAGATTGAGAGGCAAATTAACTAATTATTTGTACAATTTGAAGGTTTCATTGTCCAGCTGCGGACCTTGGATGATCACTTGCATCTTCCAGGCATAACTATTGGTGATATTGGGATGAAATTTGGAAATGCAACATATACCACCATGTTAGCTTAGAACTTAGATATGTCCTTACATGAGTGTAATGTTTATGCTTGTTAGTTTAAACCAATGGAGTGTGAATATAAACTGTTCATCATATTAGCTCGTCCATGTTAGCAGCAGAATATTAGTTATTAGTATGTCATTTATGGGAACTAAGATCCAAGTTACCTTTGTAGTCATAAGCTTTGCTTTGCCTATGTGTTTGCTTGGCAGGTCTTTTGCATGTCACTCAATTTGCAAATTTTTTTAATTCTAATGCGTTAAAAATGAAATTTAAATATTTTTAGTTGGTATTGAAATGATTCTTATGAGAAAGCACTCATATGTTGTACACATTTTTTCCATGCCTTTTTTATATGTAATACCCATTCTATTCTATTCTATTTGTGGTCCCTCCACAAGCTCCCATACTTTTCCTTACTCCACCATTGCTATTATTTAATTTAATTACATAGGTCTTAGAGTGGAAGAACTTTCACGGGTAACAATATAAAATCAATGGAAGTCAAGTAAGAGTTTTTTAACATAATTTAACTGCCTTTTAATTTATTTAATTAATTTTTTAACTAGACTATAATTTATTTAATTAAATTAGATCTGTTTGCTAAGTATTTTTTTCCTAACTCATAATATTTTTTATGTTATTTGAAGTTGTGTTTGAACCCAGTTCTTTTACCATCAATATTTTAAGATACATTTTCATTTATCATTTCTTTTCATGTAATGTTATTTATTTTAACAAAAAATAGTTTTTAAAATCACATTATTTATTTTTATTATAACATAATTTGATAAAATATTTAACTTTTAAGGGGAACAGCATGGAGCTGTGAGCAAAGTTTTCACTCCAGCACAAGAAGGAGTATCGGCTTCGGTGTGGCAGCTGGCTAAGGCTTATGCAGCCGTCAATGATTCTGGATATCATCAATTGGTTAGCCACTGGTATAGCTGGTAGATTATCCTATAATTGTGTTGGTTTAAATGGTGGTCTTTATCTTGCATTTGGGTTGCTTTGGACCTGAAAGTGACTTTTTGTTTGTGTGCGTGTGCAGGACATGTTAATGTTGCTCCTTGTCATTTGACAGCTGAGGCAGAGACTTTGCTTTCAGCTACTCTGATACATGAGGTTTGTTTAGTTTTTATATACGTATTATCCTTGTAAGCTAATGTCTTATTGTAATCGCCCACCAGGGAAAGTAGAAGTTCCATAACATGCGACATTTTATTTAATTTAAAGCGTGAAGTTACTCTAAACAGTGTTTTCATTTTCAATTTTGGAGATGTCCTTAAATATCACCAATTTTAATATATATTATTCATTAAGGTAAGTGAACTTTTCTTCAGTTTTTAAATTTTAGCTTGAAATAGATGTAGTTAAAGTTAACGCGCATTGCCATTTATTCTTGGGTAGATTACATAATTAATACCAGAAATAGAAAAAAGAACTGCAGATAGAGTCACGTAGCCAGCATTTACTAAATTGGGTATGCGGCTATGCACTTATGTGGCATGATTTAATCCCCTGGTTCTTATTCAGGATAGAGAATCACTGAATTTCTTGCTTTCTACCATGTTTTAGGCATATTTAGTAAAAAAGTCAATGGCATTGCCTTCCCAGCTATTAAACCACCTTGCTTCTCAATTTTCTTTTCTTTGAGCCTCTATACCGTGATATGGAAAAGGGAGATGAGGACTGGAATGAGTTTAATGACATCAATAAACTCATTATAAGGTCACCACTTCGCACAGAGTATAGAATTGCTTTTCCTCACCTTTATAACAACAAGCCTCGCAAAGTAATTGGTTTTAAATACTAAATGATGAGTTGGCTGTAGTGAAATTGAAATCTCATTATTCACTCATGTTGCAGGTGAACGATCCTCATTGGCTGATTATTGCACTTATTTTGTTGCATATTCTGATGGATCATATTTGTTTCATTGAATTATATTAGTTAATTTGATAGACTTAAATATTTCTTTATATTATTAGTTAATGTGGGCAATGAATTCTTTATATTATTATTTTTAAAATTAAATGGTTTTAGTTAACATGTTCTTTAATTAATATTTTTTTTTATTTTAATCCAGTGATTCTAAGACGGTTCAAAGATATAACTGTCTTAGAATCACTAATTTTTTTATTTTAGCACAGGGCTTCTAAGACGGTTCTAGGATATAACCGTCTTAGAATGACCATATTCTAAGACGGTTATAGCTTAGAACTGTCCTAGAATAGTGTTTTTTATATTTTATTTTAACACAGGGATTCTAAGACGGTTGTAAGATATAACCGTCTTAGAATGACCATATTTTAAGACGGTTATAGCGTAGAACCGTCCTAGAATAGTGTTTTTATTTTTTATTTTAGCACAGGGATTCTAAGACGGTTTTAGGATATAACCGTCTTAGAATAGTAATATTCTAAGACGGTTATATCTGAGAACCGTCTTAGAATAGTGATTTTTTTTATTTTTCAACATCTTCTAAGACGGTCTACTGGGGAACCATCTTAGAATTGTTTGAAACGAAGACGGTTTAATAACCGTCTTTGAAGGTCTTACTTTTAAAGACGCTCGATACAAAGACGGTTGAAGAACCGTCTTTGTATGGGGTTTTACAACCGTCTTAGAATGCCGGTTTTGTAGTAGTATATGTGAGTTTTTTTTTTTTTTTTTGTGTTTTGGTTCTTTAGTTTTATATTAATTATGTATTATTTATTATAATTGTTTTTTTTCCTTGTATAAAGGATATGGTTGCATTTTCATGCTGTGAGTATGATGGTGGGGAGGAGGAGAAACATGAAATGGATATTGCTCCTGAAAGGAGTTGGCGAGGTAAATTCAGAAGAAAGCATAGGATAATAAAGCCTGGTGCAAATCGTGTGGATGGAAGGTGCCCATTGACTCCATTAGAGGTACGCGGTTACAAATTCTTGTCCTTCCTTTGTTTGGTTTCTTCATTGTTTACATTTCTTTTCCTCATATTTGTGCTGTTTAATATCCTTAGGAAAATAAAAAAAGCAAATGCAACTTTTTGAAATTATTTGTTGCTTGTGCTTTGGCTGTACAATTATTCTTTTTAAATTTGATAGAAAAATGGAGATGCTTGATGCATTACAACAACAACAAACACTACTACAAATATAGTCTTTCACGACGCACATACGACGACGGTTATAAGAAAACCAACTTAGTATGGTATGCGGTGGCATTAACGTAAATATGAGGTAAATAACGACGACGGGTATTACGAGAATCGTCGTCTAAGAGCTTGAATTCATACGCGGTGGCATTTTTGTGATTTTTGCTATAACTAAACGAAGTCAGTTATTGTTGGAACCGTCGTTGCTTTGGGGGGCAGTGCTCTTAAATTTTCAAATTAAATTACTCATATATCTTTATTTTCTAAAAATTTCACAAAATATCCAACCAAGAGAATGAGAGACCACGCGTTCTGCTCAGTGTCCTCTCTTTCCTCTCGAGTCTCGCCCTAGACCACGCCGTCCATGCCACGCATTCTGCTCCTCCTCGGCTCCTTCACCAGAACCGCCAGTCCGCCACCGTCGGCCACAAACTCTGTGCTTCTGCTTCCGTTTCTGCCTTTCTGGGCTTCTGTTCTGGACTCCGAGGCTATGAGCCTTCGACTCCGAGGCGGCGAGGCGGTGTGTTTCCTCCTCTTTTCTCTCGTTTACAATTACGCTTTTTTGAGTGTCCTATTTTTGTTTTTTCTCCCTTTTGCCTTCAATCTGAAAAAAATAAATTAAAAATGGAAACACATATGTGGGTTTCTTTTATAAAAAAATGTTAATTTGTTGCATGTGTTTTGTGGAGATTAATTGGGATAATTTGTTGAAGGGTTGATGTTAGATTCCCTGGCTTTTATCATTGCTTTGCCTCGGGATAGTTTTCCACCAAACCTATCTATTAAGAATTCTAGATCTAATAGGCAATGGTAAAGTGCAGTGGTTCTTATCATTCTGTATTTTTCTAAAATTATTGTCACTCGTGGCTGCTACATTTCTATTTTAATCTCAGTTTTTGTCTAATTTCTTTTTCTTTCTTGGTCCTTTGTGCCTATGTTGTAACTTCATTTACTTGTTGATTGTAGAAGGCTCTTTGTTCTGATCGTGTTTTATTAAATGGTTTGCAATTCTCTGCTTCTTTCTATTCATTTTTATACTTTTTTTTTTCTTGCATGACCACTTGACCAAGTATTTATGATATCTTAGCATTGAAGCTTGACTAATTATGCATCATTTCATTTGTTTGTTGTACCACATTTTGTTCAACCATATTTTGTTCTGTTTTATTTTCCTCTTTCCCCCTTGTTTTTCCATTCTAAATATGTATCATTGTTTTTTTTATTGGTCTTGGACTCTTGGTGTTGTTTCATATGATTTTTCTTACTCTTTTCTGATCAAGGCTTCTTTCTCTATCCCCCGTCCCCTTATTTTCGTTATTTAGTTGGAATCGTTACTTATTTCAAAACGAAAAGGTGAGACATATAGATAATGGGAGACAAATGATAATGATCAGTTATAGAAATAGAGTAGTGATGGAGACGCAAAACTGCTAGAGACACCTATCTTCTAGATAATCATATTAATTCAGATTCAAGGGGAGGCGTGATATTCAATAAGCTTCATATATTTTCTATCTGTTCTTCATTTGTTTCTGGTCCAGTTTCTATTAGAATGTCGGGACTTGGAATTTTTAAAAGGAATTGGATTGAAAGCTGACAAAAAGCTGCAATAGCATTGCTTTTGTGTGATGTCTCTTCCCAAACCTTTGCTGGTATTATCATGGTTAGGGAAAATTGTTAATAATGTTATAGGATATTAGCTAGTTAATCATCTTTCTTAGTTGTTATTCAGTTAGTGGCTTAGTTAACTAGTTAGTTAATTCTTTATAAATATAACATCATAGGAACCCATACATTATCTTTTTCATATTCAAAGTCAATAAAATGTCTTACTTCTATGGAATTCTTATGTTCTTTGAGATCTATGATGTGTGACCACATCAACTTGGAGTCACTTGCATTTTTTATCAAAGTTCTGATAGCTGCACCATTTTATGATCTTTCTGGTCATTTTTCTGCCAAAATTCATTTTTTCATCTTATATTTCTTTCCTCCGCATTTTATGTTTCAGTTTAATTCTGCCTTGTCGAGACATCTTATCTTGATATCAAACGACTTATAGATATTTGGTTTCCTTTCAGCACTTTTGCATTGTTTTACCTTTTGATTTTGATTCCCTTTTATTATTTTTATTGTTGGTAACTTTGGCATTGGATGCTTCTTCAATCATAGGTTCCTGACTAGAAACTGTGGCATTGCATCTGAAGTTTGTTTTATAAGCATTGGTAACTTTTGGCAAATTCTAGCGTGAACTTTTGAGTAGAGGTGGATGACTGTTTTTGTTTAGTCAAAAGTCTATTTTATCTTCATATCTCACTCATGAATCTGACATGTCTTCACACCCCCATCATTCCTCCTTTTTTCCACTTGCACCAAGGTGCGATCCACCAGCTCATCCAAGTAAAAGTCAGCTACATCTTCCAGTTTTGTTGTATCGGTAATTCCAGTTTTTTGTGGTTGTATGAACCCTTCTGCGATCCAATATTCGATCAAATCCCTTGCTCTGATCCTGTAGTCTTCTGGATAGATTCCAAAATACAGAAAGCAAGATTTTAATCTTCCAGGCAAGTTGTCGTAGCTGAGCTTCAATATATCCATCACTTCAGTCTTATCCTCAGTAAGATGCCAACTCAGTTCCTTGATTCTTGACCACTTTCTTTGTGACTTCTCCTTCTTGGGGAGGTTAGCATTGTACTAGAACTCAACCCAACTAACTAAGCCAGCAGGTCCACTGATTAGGATTAGAACCTGTAAAGCATCTAGATACATTGACAATTTCTGTATGTCCAATTGTACATCCAACAGTGAATGATAGGCAGAGCTGAGTTTTAGAAAGGTTCCTGCCTGTTTAAATAGCTTAGTCCAAAATTGTGTAGTAAAAGTGTGATATCTTTTCTGAAACTATGATGGAATGAAATCCATGAAGCCTTGCAACTTCTTTAATAAGTCAGCAACCTCTTTAGCAGAAAATGGGTAGCAGTGGGGTAAAAAAAAATGACCATACTTTGTAGGATCTTACGGATAATGTCAAATTTAGTTTTATATCATATTATACTTGATGCATATTCTAAATTTTTGAAGCCGGCTTTTGATGACTTTATTCTTCCCACCAAGAAGTATGCTGATATCATTATACCCCATGGAGGAGATAATCATGTGGCTATTGATTTGATTGTACAAATGCTAGTATATATTCCCTGAAGACCAGTCAGATATGTTTTTTCCTTGGATCCACTAATTAACCCATTAAAGGGGTTCGGGGATTTTGTATTTGGAAAAATCTTGCTTAGCCTGCCACCAGTTCAACTTGCATTCTATATTATAAATGAAGAAAAGTGTAGCTAGACAATTAAAGAGAAATGTCACCAGTTTTGTCAGACACAATAATATATATTAATTACTGCATTATTAGTTATTATATAGTAGTTTGAACATTGTATAGCTAGTCAAACTCTCATTTTATTTTGTTTCTGGTTATAGTTGCTGAATGAAATTTGTTTGGAGATGAAAGCAGCTAATGAGCAGGTAATTGTTCAGTGATTTTTTATTCATAAAAAAATAAATTATACATACAGGTAATTGTTCAGTGATTTTTTACACTTACAGGTAATTGTTTTAAATCCAAATCTTTCAATTCCGAATATTCTTCCTTGTGTGAAGGTATACATGTCTGGAAAATAAATATTTATAACACATTAGTATTCTTGATTATATACAGAGACTTTTCTTGGTTTTGGTTGGTCAGTTCACTATGCTAAATTTATATTTACAGGTCTAACTTCTTTGAAACAACTTTTGCAGGAATTATCATCAGATTCTTCTCAGCATGTCTGGTCTGCTTTGGCTTCAGTAATAATGGGAATGGCTTTAGTGTTGGGAAAGGTACAAATGTCAAATATCAGTTTCTACAGTTATTGTTCTCTAGATTGTGATACTTTAATTATGCAACTAATCTTGTATCACCAGTTTTTAACCTTTCTCCCCCTGTCTTTAGTTTCCAAGAATTTTGTATCTTTCTTCTGTCTCCATTCTCTCATAAAAGATAGTCCACAAAATCTATTTTCTAGGCTAATTACCAGTAGTAGTTTTTTGGTGTAAATGTGAATCTCAGTTCTACCTTATCTTCATTACAGGAAGCAAGAATTGAGCAGCTTCTTCCCATTTTCCTTTCCCTTTTTAAGGATGAATTTCCCGACGTGCGCCTAAACATTATCAGCAAGCTTGATCAAGTGAATCAGGTTGTTATAGTTTTGGTAGTTAATTCAATTTTTAGAATGCTTGCTAACTCAAAGCCATGTCCCAATTGCAAGCGACCAATTGAAAAAAACCAAGGGTGCATGCTATGATTTTTATGTCTGAAGTGCATTAAAATGAGCAAAACCTTGTTTCTTTGATTTCACCACCTTAGCTAGCATAGTTATACAATTTTCTGATTGATGGACGCTGTTATTCTTGTTTATTTTAATGCTTACACTACTAGACAAGTAGTTTTTCTGACTGTGACTTTGTTTTAACACACTATATTAAAAAAAACTAAATATTACTTTTATTCTTATCACAGGCAGGAGAAGTTAATTGAATTTTAAAATCAAATTAATGCTTATTTCTTTGCTATTCACAGGCAGGGCCATGAAATTATTCTTCTTTCCATGTCGGGGTGTCAAGGGCTTGCGTGATACAACAGCTACTGGAATTGAAAAGGTTAGTGTATTTATCGGCATCCATGCATTATGTCTTTGTCATGTCCATATACCTCACTGACTCTGGTATAGAAAAGGTAATCCCATTTTCTTAACTCCTAGATCAAAATATTGTCTCTTGTATTATTCCATTAAATACTTGTTCCATGATTTGGGTCAAGGGTTGAAGTGGCTCATATATTTTTAAATGTAGCATTTATATCTAGAGTGCCTATATGAATCCTAATCTAGTGGTCATTAATAACTCCTTACTATTACAGACCTTGGAAAATTTAATTAAGCCATCTTCTATCCTTTTGTGTGTATTTTTTATTCTTTTATTTGCATGTAGTCTGTTCTTGTTCTTCCATAAATGTCAGCTTGTTGTTAGTCAGGAGATAACCCTGCTAGCAATATATAATTGCCAGTATAAATAGATAAATTGCATCACTCCTCAGGTATCCAAATTTGAAACAAACAAATATTTTCGTACAAGCTGCTGTCGTGGAATTCTTGGATATCTGAATCATGATATTAGCGGGCAGTCCAAGGGACCATTAGCTAAATGGTCAATGCTTGGGTTGTTCATGCTAGAACATCACAGGATCACCTATGTTACTGAGTAATTTTGCTTTTCCTCACTAATTTGGCTAAGAAGGTGAAACTGTGTTGTTTTTTCCGTTCATTCTTTCTTGTGCATTTTTTATGTTTTTAACAGCAATCATGCCTCTTCTAACAGCAAAGATTTTCAACATGAAGCTGGAAAATTGAACTTCTTACCCCCTCTATCTATTCAAGTGCTGGAAAATTGGGAGGCGGTCTAACTCTAAGGTATGTATGACTTTTGAACCTACCTGATAATTTTTGTCTTTTTTCTTGAAGTTCAATTTCATGTTTTTCCTTTACAGGTTGAATTGAAGTCTATTTTAAGTACCAGCAAAGACTTGCAGTTTTCAGTGGAGGTCAGTGAAAGTTATGTTTCTTGGTATATAAATATTTTTATTGTTGTTGTTGTTATTATTATCATTATTATTAAATATGCCTCTTTATGCACGTCTTATTTAACATTTTTGTTATATGATTGCATTACTCTTTGTTTATGTAGAATGAGTTGTATATTATGCATTAGTTGATTAGTAGTTTTAAACTCTTCAACTTTTGTTACTCTTGGATCTGAAATAAGTTTTGGTCTTCTCTGTTTTTATTGATTCATAACCTGTGTTGTAAATTTGCCTTGTGCCCGGGTTTAGGTACTATTCACCGGTGAGAAAATAGGTGTTGGTATGGGTAGGACAAGAAAGGATGTTGAACAACAAGCTCCTGCTCTTCGCAGCTTAGCAGGTCTTCAACGATAGTTTGAGCCAATTCCAAAATTGTGTTCTTATTATATTGTTTGTATAGCTTTTATTCCTTTGTAATGAAGAGAAAATTCTTGCAACATAGGGATATAAATAGTCAGTCATTAATATGATACAGATTGATACGTAAGATATTGTTGTTGCATTTGGTGACATTATTGGTTATGTAAGGGAATAGGTTGAGAATTTTCTTTCTTCATTTTGGTTATAGAGATAGCATTTAGTTGTTGTTTGATAACAACTGTCTTAAAATTGGTATGCCCTTCCAGCACTATGCATGCATTTAGAAATGTTCTTAGATTCTTTAATTTGGTGATTTGTGAAATAGTATCTATTGAATTACGTACAAATAGCAGTGAGTTAAAATTGAAGAGTATCTGTTGGTATCATTTAGTTACTTATTTGCACCCTTAAATCTTGGTATCTGTTGATTTTTTATTTATTTTATAAAATAAAATTCCTTCAATGTGGTGTATTTTTAAAATTGATTTGGTAGTATATATAGAAACCAATTTCGTAGATGCGTTTTAAAAAAAAATTAACAAAATAGGGAAACAAAAAAATCGTCTTTGTATGCTCACCTACAAAAACGATTTTGGTAGAAACCGTCTTCTCATATTCGTTTACAAAAAAATATATTAACAAAATAGAGAAACAAAGACGGTTATTGCAAAAATCGTCTTCGTAAGTACACAAACAAAGATGATTTTTGGAATAACCGTCTTCTTAACTCTTTTTTTAATAAAAAAATTAACAAAATAGAGAAACAAAGACGGTTATTGCAAAAACCATCTTTGTAAGTACACAAACAAAGATGGTTTATGGAATAACCGTCTTCTTAACTCTTTTTTTAATAAAAAAATTTTAAAATTACGGAAACAAATACGGTTTTCAGAACAACCGTCTTTGTAAGTTTTTCAAAAAAAATAAAATTATACAAAGACGGTTTTGACAACCGTCGTCGAAAGCTCGAACTTACAACGACACCCGCAATAACGGTTCTAGAATTGTCGTCATATGGGGCCTTCTTTGTACATGACCAAACTACCTTAACTGATTTTCTTTCATCATTTTCCTCAATGGGTGTTACATCAATCTTCTCTCGTATAACGTCATTCTGTATTCTATCTTTTCTTGTATGGCCACACATTCATAACATTCTCATTTTTGCTATTGACTTTTCTCTCAAGTTGTCCCTTTAAAGCCAACATTCACTACCATATAGTATAATTGTGCTATAAAACTTGTCTTTGAGTTTGATTGGCAATTTGCGATCACAAATAACCTATGATGCCTTTATCTATTTAAGCCATCCTGCTTGTATCCTGTATGTGACATCCTTGTTAATTTCACCATCATCTTGTATGATTGATCCCACACATCCCCCCAAGATGCTTGATGCATTAAAACCTAAATATTTTGTTGCAATTTTTTTCCTAGAAATTTGATTTGAACATACTACTTAGACACCCGAGTGTAATATATTCCAAATGATTAGTAAATAGAACTCCTCTGAATTTTAAATATTTTGTTTTTTCTTTTCTAAAGAGGTCAATCAGATGCTAGCATTAGAGGGGACGGTAGTGGTGATAGTAGTTGGCCAAGAAACTATACATCCCATGATATTAAATGGGCATTTGTTGTTTTCCTGATTTTATTCCTACTAATTTAGTTAGGCTTCCCTAAGATGCAATTTGAAATTTTAATATGATCCATAGCAATCAATTTCCCATGATAGGGTTACTGGAAATTATTTTGAGAAGGAAAAGAGGAGATACAAAAATTGAGCTTTAGAAATATTGAAATGCAAAATTAAAATGGAAAACACAATCTTGTAAAGAAAAACGTGTCTTGGTTATGATTTTCACGCCTCATTTTGTTTGATGTTGTACAAGAAACAGAAACAATGCAGCTTCCAATTACCTCACCAAATAATAAATAACAGAGACTTTGTGTTAACTTATAGAAGAAAAAAATTACATAGTAATTCGATCGACTTATGTTGGCAGAAGTGACTAATGATAGCGTAATATGCTAATCATATAGTGATTTGTTGTGCTGGTGTGGGCACTATATTTAGCCATGTTAAGTTGAAACACGACTTTGTTTAAGTTAACTAAATTGTTAGAAAGTGTTTTGATATCGTTAGTTATATCAAGAGTTTAAATTGTTAATCAATGTGCAATTCTATTTGATTCTTGCTTTTGTGTTTTTTTTCTTTAACTATGATATTGACATGAAATATTCACCAATTTTATTAATAAAATTTGAAATCTTTTCAAAGAAGATTAATGTCAGTTTTATTCAAACTAATGAATTGTTGATTCTTGCTTTTGTGCTTGTAGCATCTTAAGGAGAAACCTTTTTCGTATTTTGGTATAGGTAAAACATTCCCTCCTAATTACGTAAATTGAATCTCACTCATTTTAGACCAACTAGTTCTGATCTGATCCCTTACAAAAGATTATGGAATGCTAGATCTGATTTCCATTTGGAAGACATATAGAACAAGGAAAACGCAATAATGCATCGACACTGTTTTCATTCCAACTTTCCCAAAGAGAAAAAGGAACCATTGTGATGGACTCCTGAACTGATTCAAGTCCTGTTTGCCCCGATCTTCCTTGCAATGGAATCAATTCTTCAATTGAAAGAAAAACAGAGTATGAATGCTCTGTTTTGAAGACAGCTTTTTAGGTTTTGTGATGTAAGAAATGGATCAATGGAAAAGGATTAGAAACGGATTTGGATTGACACCATGGAATAGGAATTC
>PYAF01006101.1:80709-117318 GCA_007407185.1 Glycine tomentella
GGTAATCGATTACAACAAACAAATTCATCATTTTATAGCCTTCTTCATGGTTTTTCAAGAGATTTATCTTGGACTGAATATGATCTTGAAGTCTTTGAGCCCTAGCCCTTGTCATTGGCCCTTTAATCACCAAAGGAAGCTCTTCCATGTGTAGTTCCAAGCCTTCCTCCTCTTGACTTGGTTTGAGGATTGCATCACATTGTGATTGAATTGTCACATCCACACTCTCCTTACGCATTACTTAGAATGAAAATAGTAAATTTTAGACAATAAAAAGGTAACCATTATATATATGCTAAAACAACAGTAAGTTGGATCGACTGAATTGGAGAGTGCACTGCATTAACTTAAAAAATTTTATTCAAATTCATAGAATACTCTTCCCCATGCCATCTTAGACAATGACACAACTACTTAAACAAAAGGGTTACCTCACTTGCAGGAAGATATGCAGAAGGACTGATGCGACAAGGTAATGTGAGGTTTGAAGCACTAAATATACACAACATTGTTGCGTCTAAAAAGCTGGCAATAATACCAATGACTATCATATGAGAAAACTGCATGCGATATTGGTGCAGATGGGTCTTGCGGGAACCACTATAATTGAAACTCTTGGTATCAGGAAAAAAAAATTATAAACGAAATTGTCGTTTCATTTATTCTTCTATTTTACTTTTCAATAAGTATTTTTAGAGAAGTTTACTCAAACAAAAATTTAGTCATACCAATATCGGTTCTGAAGACAAATCTATTATACTAAGCTATCATTACCTAAACATATCTGCTCCAGGTGAAACTAATATATTCAATACATAGAGAAAGCAAGACCAGTAATGCTTTTAATATGGCCTTTGATTATACTTTTAACCTGCAAAATAACTTTGCATTAACACCAAAAATCTCAAATCTTAAGTACAATATGATTACAGACATATAGCTCTGTTGAAAGGAGGATATTTCAAAAAATGAAAGCTTTAGAAAGATTTGGAGGAAGAGAACATTTTATTACACAACTCTTTTTCTCTTGCTTGATACAAAATGGTGGCGAATTTTCCTATTTATACAAGTAGCACCTCCTTAACCAATGGCTAGGATTGTGCCAACACAATTCTCATCTAATGGCTACAAATCATTCTCTAGAATTCTCCACACTCTTCTAGCTTAGATATTTATAATGGTGGTTTCTAGATACAACTATTCTCTAGATATTTTTATGGAGATATCTAGAGTGGACTATTCTAGATTTTGAGCTAAACATCTCTTGGATATTACTAGATATTGGGTCATTTAACAACTAAGCCCAATAAACCTACATCAAGTTTATTATTATTCAACACCCCCCTTAAACTTGATTTTTTTTGTAACTCCAAACAATCTTCTCATCTTGACGAAGTCTTCATTTTTGAGTGGCTAGGTGAGGATCTCTGCAGCTTGTTCTTAAGACTTCACATACTTTATATGCACTTCCTTTCTTGCGATGCATTCCCTCATATAATGATAATGTGTATCAATATGCTTGCTTCTGTCATGGAAGACTGGATTCTTTGCTAATGCTATTGCAGATTTGTTGTCAACATAAATATTGGTTGGTTCCTTTTGTGGCATATTCAATTACTTCAGCAAATTCCTTAGTCAAATAGTGTGGCAGGCACATAATGTAGCAGCGACATACTCGGTTTCACAAGTAGACAAAGTGACAATAGGTTGTTTCTTCGACATCCATGTGAAAGCAGTATCTGCCATGAAGAACACAAACCCACTGGTGCTTTTTCTATCATCCATGTCTCCATCCCACACTACTAGAAAAACAACTTTCAACATCGATTATTTTTTACATTCCACATCGGTTTTGAATTGATGTTGAATCAGACGACGTTGAAAGTGTGGAAGTTAACATCGGTTTTTAAAAACGATGTTAACGAAAAGAATACAACATCGATTTTTAGTAAAAATCGATATCGCTATCAAATAAATAAAAACGTTAAAAGTGTAAAAGCTGACACTTCAACATCGATTTTCAGGCAAAATCGATGTTAACTTACACTACAACATCGGTTTCCAATGAAAACCGATGTTGATATCATGTAACAACATCGGTTTTCTTTGGAAACCGATGTGCCTCTATATGTAACAACATTGGTTTTCATAAATAAATCGATGTTGTTACATAGATAGAGACATCGGTTTCCAAAGAAAATCGATGTTGTTAGATGAGATCAACATCGGTTTTCATTGGAAACCGATGTTGTTAGATGATATCAACATAGGTTTTTAATGGAAATCGATGTTGTAGCGTTGGTTAACATCGATTTTTCCTGAAAACCAATGTTGTAGTCTAAGTTAACATTGATTTTCTTTAGAAAATCGATGTTGTTATTTTTTTAAAAATATGTTGTCTGCTTTTTTAATTTTACTAGTTCTTCAACTTGTAAATTAAATACCAGACATGTGCCAATTTCAGAATACAATACAATAAAATAATATTTAATAACAAATAAAATTCAATAGTGTCAATGTACATAAAAATTATTTCCTAACCTAATGTTTATACAACTGTTTTAAAAATCCCTTAACCACCTATCCTAATATGTCATCTCTAATTTTAAGATAAAACTTCGCCCATTGAACCCTAATAGCCTTCAATGTCTCGGGTTCCAGTGTTCTTTCATCTGTGAAATACTGCATGACATAATAAAACATAATTTAATAAGTACAAAACAAAAACAAGTCAAAAAAATAAAAATAGTTTTGAATTAGACAATTAATTACCATGTCCCAGTTATCTCTGAAGCCTCCTTGGAGTATCGTCGACATCCAATGCATGACATAATAACCACATTCAGTGCTTCCTTTTTGCTTATTACACTAAATTCAATAACATAATCAAAGTTAAATGAAAATTGGTGTAAATAATAATAAAAATTATTTTGAATACATAAATCATGATTTATTAGAAGACTTACTTTAAGCACAATCCATTTAGTAGTAGCCTTTGATTTATTTCCTTGAGTGTCATGGACTCCATTCAAAGCACTGCTTAAGAGAAACATGCATTCATAGTGTACAATTAACATATTCATGGCATAGAAATAACAGAAATGTCTTACAAATTACAACCTACTTGTTAATAATTTCTTTAAGGTAGTTATCAGGCCTGTTATGCAATGAACAAAACCACACAACAACATTGGCCTTAGGACATATAACGACCAGTTGGCAATGTGCACTGCATTAGAGAAAAATAATTAAGTTATTATACTGCATACAATAATTAAATTCTTTTGTACATTTTTACTAACCCATTCAAATAAGGTGCAAGGTAGACATCTTTTTTGTGAACTCTATATCCATTTCTTTATATAGTCCTTGGATTCAAATTGAGATTGTCCAGATCTCTGTATGGACTGTGGCTCGATGAATCCATACACATCGAGATGATCCGATTGCAGACATAAGTCATTCATATGCCTATTGTTTTATAAATAAAGTCAATTATGCATGAATATAAAATAATGAGTTATGTAACGGTAGCCAATTGAAAGTAACTTACAGAATCCACAGTTGTATAACGGATATGTTCAGACATTGACCACCATGGGTGATCTCAGAAATGTCCTCATGCTTTATGTACAATAGGAAGTTGTCATTATGCACCCCGAATAAAGTTGGGTCCTATGGCACCTGCATGGGTCTAAGGAAAAGATCGGGGATGGTAAAATATATTGCATTATTGCCTTCAAATTATCCATACATAATAGAAGCCAGCCAGAGGCATACTACATAGTAATTAACCTCGAACAAACTATGTTGGTTAAACCTAGGAACAACATAACCCAAAACATTAATTAGTTTCTAATTGAAAGTCAACACCAACATTGAGAAGAGGCAGATTCAACAACCTCACTACATGTACAACTAACATTCAGAATTTGGGATACAAACACTGGAGTTGGCAACAACATTGGCTTTGACACACTAAATAGGCTATCAGGCTATGTATGGGTGCAGCAATGATGATAGTGGTTCTCCAACAACAGTTGTACGAATCCAAACCAAATAGCAGTTAGCTACACTAAAATCTTTACCTGTAGAAAACACTAAAATCAGCCACTAATAAGCTGTCCTAAATTCTCATTACTTAATGGTTAATAGGCTACCTTGTTGGTATACTTAATCAGCCACTAAGCTGTCCTAAATTCTTCAACCAACTATCTACACAAGTTTCTCAAATCCATAACATTCAATCCTAACCATTAACTACTTTGTGGTCCAGGAATGAATATGTAAAATTAGTTGCTTCATAACATATTATACAATATGCAAAACTTTTAACCATTACAAGCATCTCGATAACAGGTAAAAAAATCAATTTGTTGGATATTGGGGGAGCAACAAGAAGAATGAAGCTTTTGACTTGGAAGAATGTTTTGAGCTTGTCACATGCCTTGAAGATTGAAATCCAAAATGAAGTGTATGAGAAGTCAATCTGTTGATCCTTGCATTTGCATACATATAATCATTTACATGATTAAGTGTTTTCATCAAAGAATCAAAGCTATTTTGAAAAAGAAGTAAATTAGAAATGTTTTTGGAAAAATGTTATCCTGCTGTTTTAATCGATTACACATTAGTATCATCGATTATTTGCTTCAATTTTAAATCTGGAAAAGCATTGAAGAACATTTTAATCGATTACCTAACATTTATAATCGATTACATAGTGTAAAACAAAAGTAATGCATTGCTGCTTTAATCGATTACCATATACAGTAATCGATTACACAAGCTATCTTGAAAATCATGTTTCACTAATTTAATCGATTACCATACATTGTAATCGATTACATAAGCTTGTTTCTTAAGGAACCTTCACTGCCTTAATTGATTACCAAACATTGTAATCGATTACACAAGAGGCTTCAGATATAAAACTTCACTGCTTTAATCGATTACAGCTCGGTTTAATCGATTATCTTGTTTGTTGTTAAACCAAGAATTCAGCCTTGAACACTTTAACCATTAAGTGATAATTTAATCGATTACATGAGTCGTTTTAATCGATTATTTGGCACGTGTAATTGATTACTGTCTGTTACAAAAAAACTGTTATAAATATGAGTGAGGCCAATACTTCAAAATTTCTGAATACACACAAGCCTTCTCGAAGTTATAAAGTGATTTTCTGGGTTAACTAAAGTCTTGTCCCACTCTTTAATCTTCAAGGGTTTTGAATGATTTCTTGGCCAAGAATTCTCAAAGAAGTTTTTTGGAGAGCATGTTCTAAAATCTTTTCTCTCATTCAACTCTGATTAGTAAACTACATGCATTCATATTCATTGAATCATCAGGTTGTTTCTCTCCATAATCTTTGATTGTAATTTTGTTTTTGCAATTTCTGTTATTTGATGCTATTGTAAAGAGTTCTTTGAAGTTGTTCTAGAGTAGTGTTCTCTAGGGAAGAACAGAGTAGTGTTCTCTGGTTCTTGATCTATAGAAGTCTAATAGGATTTTAGATTTCTATTCTTTATCTGGTGTTGATAAAGTGTGTATGATGTAAAGCTTGTAAGAACCGAATTTTATAATAGCGAACTCTAATAATCTAGTGTTGATTAGAAGAAACTGGATGTAGCTTCTCTTGAGAAGTGAACCAGTATAAATTGCTTGTGTTGATTTTCTTTATCTCTATCTCTACAAGTCATCTTGTTCATTTGTTCTTGGTGTTATTATCCTTACTCAACAAGTTCTATTTTTGAGCTATTGATTTCTTATGTTGAGCAATATGATTGTTCTTGGTTTAAAAGTGATTAAGATCCTTTGACTCTGATTTTATAAATATTTTTAAAAGATCAAGTTTAAACCATTTCACCCCCCTCTTGGTTATTGTGGGTATTCCTATTGTTTTTAAAATCTACATACAGTTACAAAGCATGTCCATTACATTATAAGAACTTTGAACACAAGAGAAAATGGAATAAGCACACGTTTTGTTGCCTTTGTTCCCTTAGGTCACGATTTTTGTTGCTAGCAAAGAGCAAAAGAACTTACACCAACAGTGGAAAAGAAGCTACACAAGAGAAAAAGAAGCTAAGAAGAAGAAGAACACAAATGCAGAAGAAAAAGAAGCTCATGGTGTCGTCAATGGAAGTATATATACCTTGTGGGAGCCGCGACACCAACAATGGAACGCAACACCGAAAATGGAACTGCTGTGAGAATGAGCCGACACCGACAATGACAGTGATTCAGGTGACCGTGGTAGGCACAGCGAAGGGCGACACAGAGAGTGAGAGTAAGGCACAAGAGTGAAGAAAGATGTTTAATTTGGGGGTCAGGTCTTATAATAACAACATCGATTTTCATAAAAAGAAAAATCGATGTTAATATCTTCCTATGAACATCATTTTTCTTAAAAACCCTGCAAAATCGATGTTAACAGGAATAGGTTAACATCAGTTTTGTTAAAAACCTACAAAAACTGATGTTAAAGTCTTTATGTTAACATCGATTTTGTTAAAAACCTGGAAAACTGATGTTCACAGGAACATATTAACATCGATTTTCCAGGTTTTTAACAAAACCGATGTTAATCATGTCCTATTAATTAGGAATTTGCCACCATATTTTTGTTAACATCGGTTTTCCGGAAAACCGATGTTAACTTAGCGATGTTAAAAGCAATTTTTGAAGTAGTGCCAATCACTATCACTATATCTAACAAGTTTATAGTCATTAGATGGTGAGTGAAACAAGCCAAAGTCAATAGTACCTTTAATGTAACAAAAAATTCTCTTTGCAGCTTTCAAATGCATGGTAGTTGGAGATTCTATGCAGCGACTAACAAACCCAATAGTAAAGAAAATATCGGGCCTTGTGCATGTCAAGTAGCGTAGATTTCCTATTAAGCTCTTGAAATATGTTGTATCAATCTCTTCTCCATCATCATACATGGATAGCTTGGCTCCACATTCCATTGGAGTGTTGATAGGCTAGTAATCCTTCATCTTGAATTTCTTCAACATCTCCCTTGCATAACCTTCTTGGGTGATGAAAATGCCTTCTTCGCTTTGCTTGATCTCAATGCCAAGGTAGTATGCCATCAGTCCAATGTTAGTCATCTCAAACTCCTTCTTCATCACTTTCTTAAACTCTTCAAACATGCTTGGACTGTTTCCAGTGAAGACTAGGTTATCCACGTACAAGCATATAATTAAAATATCCCTGTCTTTGATTTTGACATGTAATGCATGTTCGTGAGGACACTTGATGAAATCGTTCTCTTGGAAGTACTTGTCAATTCGACTATTCCAAGCTCATGGTGTTTACTTTAGCCCATAAAGCGTCTTCTTTAGCTTCAATACTTTGTCCTCTTGTCCTTTGACCTTATACCCTACTGGTTGCTCGATGTACACTTCTTCTTCAAGTAATCAATTCAAAAATCCTGACTTTACTTCCATTTGGTGTATGCTTCACTTGTTTTGAGCTACCAAAGAAATAATTAGTCTAATAGTTTCCAAGCGAGCAATGGGAGAAAATACCTAGTCATAATCGATTCCTAATCGTTGACTATAGCCTTTTGCCACCAATCGCGCCTGGTATCTTTCAACTTCTCCTTTGGCATTTTTTTAGCTTTGTAGACCTATTTCACACCAATTGCCTTATGCCCTTTAGGAAGTGAGGTTAACTCCCACATTTTATTCTTCTCAATAGCCTTGATTTCTTCATCCATTGCATTTCTCTACTTCTTGCTTTGGATAACTTCTTGAAAACTCACTGGTTCACAATCAGCAAAGACACAAAACAAAGTGAGGTTATCTTGGTTCTCTGTTACCTCATAAAGTTCTTGCAAGCTTCTGAAGCGTGGTACTCTTTCGCTTGAACTTCCAGCTGAAAATGGTTCTTCTTGTTGACTTGTGGTTGATGAAGTTAGGGGAGTAATAGTCTCTTGTCTTTCTTGCTCCATCCTTGGTTGCTTCATTTCTTCGTCCTCCGTCAAGTTAGGAAGTAAGTTGTAGTTTTCATTTTGTAGTCCCCAATTCCTTTCTTCTTCTTCATTGAACTCTACATCATGACTAATGATGGTCTTTTTATTATTCAGATTATAAAGTTTATAGCCTTTAAAATTAGAATCATACTCGATGAAGATGAGCTTCTCACTTTTTTCGTCAAGCTTTGACCTCTTCTCATCATGGATATCCGCATAGTCTATGCTTCCAAACACTTTGAGATGAGTGATCCCAGACTTTCTTCCACTCCATGCTTCTTGCGGCGTCTTTCCCCACACACTTTTTGTTGGCAAACGGTTTAGAAGGTAGACATCAGTTGCCACGACTTCGGCCCAAAACTCCTTTGCAACTTCTTGCTCTTGAGCATGCTTCTTCCCATGTTGAGAATGGTTCTATTCTTCCTTTCGACTACTCCATTTTGTTGCAGTCTTCTAGGAACGGTTAAAGGTCATCGGATTCCATTATGATCACAAAATTCTTGGAATTCTTTAGAAGTGAACTCTCCACCTCTATCAAATCTCATGGCTTTGATCTCGCGTCCACTTTCTTTCTCTACACTGGCCTTGAACTTCTTGAAGACTCCAAACTCCTCCAATTTTTGCTTAAGGAAATATACCCATGTCTTCCTTGAAAAATCATCTATGAAGAGAAGAAAGTAATTACTCTTACCGAGTGAGCTTGACTTCAATGGTCCACAAACATTTGTATGTATGAGCTCGAGCAACTTGTTGGCTCTTGATGAAGCCTCCTTCAAAAAGCTCTTTCGACATTGCTTCTCAAGTAAGCACCCTTCACATAGTTGATCTGGTTGACTGATGGAAGACAATCCTCTCACCATTTATTTCTTATATAGCAATTCAAGAGCACCAAACTTGAGATGTCCGAATCGCAGATGTCATAGCCAAGATGCATCCTTGTAGCAGGCCTTGAGGCACTTTGCAATGTCGTGTTGAATGTTTAGCAAAAAAATTCTATTTCTTGACATATGCACTTTTGCAATCAAGTTATTTTGATTGTCTCTTAAAGAAAAAGTATTATTCTTTAAGTGAACATCATACCCTTTCTCTAAGAGTTGTCCCAGACTCAAAATATTATTCTTCACATTGTGCACATAGTAAACATTAGAAATGAATTCGTTCCTACCATCTTTTAATTGAATAAGAATTTTACCTTTGCCTTTCACCGGTGTCTTTGATTCATCTCCAAATGAGACATTTTCATTCACCGATTCGTCAAGTTCCACAAACATGTCTCTTTTTCCACACATGTGATTGCTTGCCCCTGAGTCTAGATACCATGTATTCTCTTATTCTCCTACGGTGTCGTTGCATACCATCAATTGAGTGCCATCTTCATGACTCCTATCTTCCACATAGTTTGCTTTTTCCTTAATCCTTCTTGTAGGGACTCTGCATTCAGAAGCATAATGGTCAAACCTTTGACAGTTGTAACACTTGATTTGAGACTTGTCACGCCTTAGTTGGGAGCTACCTCTTCCATGACCTCTTGTTGAGTTTTCTCTTCGATTTTCATTGGTGTAGTTGTTGTTGAAGCTTAGTCTTCCACGTCCACGACCTCTTCCTCGACCACGATATCCTCCTCATTCTCTTGTGTTGCAAAAGTCTTCTTCTTTTTCTATGGAATTGAGTTGTGACTGAAGTAGTTATTCACCAACCCCTTGCTTATTCTTTTGTTTCTCCTCATAGGCTTGTAAAGAGCCCAAGAGTTTCTCTATTGTCATAGCTTCTAAATCTTTTGTTTCTTCTATGACAGTGACAATATGATCGAATTTCGAATCTAAAGATCTCAAAATCTTCTCCATAATTTTTACATCATCTATCTTTTCACCATTTCTTTTTAATTGATTAGTCACTGTCAAGACTCTAGACAAATAATCGAAGATACTTTCGGCATCTTTCATGTGTAAAGTTTCGAACTCACTTCTTATAGTTTGGAGACGTACATTCTTGACTGGTTCAACACCCTTGTAAGAGGTTTGTAGCTTCTCCCATGCTTCCTTTGCGGTGGTTTCCTTCAAAATCTTCTCAAAAGCATCATTATCCAATCCTTGATGGATGAGATAGAGAGCTTTCTCGTCTCTCTTTCTTGAATCCTTCAAGCTATCCCTTTGAGCTTGGGATAGAGCAACTCCTTCTTTTGGCTCATCATAGCCTTTCTCTACCATTTCCCACACATCTTGTGATCCAAGGAGGGCCTTCATCTTGATACTCCAATTATCATAGTTGCTCTTGGTGAGCATAGGGACTTGGAAAGGAACCATGTTGCTACTTGTCATCTCTCTAAAAAAGGATCTTAAGGCTATTTATATCACTTTGTTGGAAGGAGGATATTTGAGAAAATGAAAGCTTTAGAAAGATTTGGAGGAAGAGAACACTTTATTACTACACAACTCTTTTTCTCTTGGCTTGATACAAAATGGTGGAGAACTTTCCTATTTATACTAGTAGCACCTCCTTAACCAATGACTAGGATTATGCCAACACAATTCTCATCTAATGGCTACAAATCATTCTCTAGAATTCTCCATAGATATTTATAATGGTGGTTTCTAGATATAACTATTCTCTAGATATTTTTATGGAGATATCTAGAGTGGACTATTCTAAATTTTGAACTAAATATCTCTTGGATATTTTTAGATATTGGACCATTTAACAACTAAGCCCAATAGACCTAAATCAAGTCTATTATTATTCAACAAGCTCTGTTACCTTTTCAACATGGACATTATATATTTGAATAAAAAGAATTGTCCATGCCTATATGTTATACCAAGGATGTAAAGCAAGAAAGGTTGTCACAGGTGGCAGAGGCATGAAAGTCATCACAGCTTGCACTTAGCCAAGTAGAATGAAATTGGTTAATTGGCATAATTCTAAACGTATACTCTTGAATAATGACTAAATTATAGGATACCTCAAAAGTCATCCTATTGAATGAATATATCTTCTCCCCTGATGCACACACTAAGTACAAGTCATTTTTCGACAATGCAAAGCAAGGTACAACATCCTCCTCGGGATTTCAATCGGCAATGCCATCTCTCATCTCGATGTGACTATATAGTGACTGAAAATTAGTTTGCAAGGTAGCAGTGACCTATAGGATGAAATATCAACATCAAAAGTGAGGATAATTCCCTCTACTAACAAAAACTAATATTCTAACAAATTAACATTTGTTAATAGAAAAAAAAAGTAAGTATAATTCTGATTTCCAATTTCTGAATAGAAAAAAGTAGTCTAACAACAGATGTAACTTCACATGCATGTTCTCACATCTTATCAGATGAGTTATGCTCGTTGTGCTTCCATTTCTAGCATTGGAGAGTGGCATTTGGAGCTAATGCTAGAATAACATCACCTGAATATGTATATATCAACCTTGATGTTTATCAAAAAAGATCATGATGTGTTGCATGTTCATTCATATTTAGCATACTCATTCATGTAGATTTTCATGCATTTGGTGTCAGTTAGGACTAGGTTTATTCTTATTTGCCTTATTTTCATAATTTGGAAATCTTAATCCATTTTTGTGTTTTTAGATTTTTTGTAGGTGTTGAACTTAGTGAGTTAGCCTTGAAACTTGGAGGGTGAGAGATTGAAGTGATTTGAGTCATGAGAAAAGCAGTTGAGTGTCTTGTAGAGCTTTGATCCAACAAAACAATGGGTACTACCTTTCAAATGTGAAGAAAACTTGAAGAAATTGAAGTTTGCAAAGTCCACAACACAGGTGTGGTGCTTACCACAAGTGTGAGTGTCCCATTGAGCTCCATGAATACTTATAGCAGAGTCCACACCTTGGGTGTGGCATGCACATAAACTTTCTTTTGTTTTTTTTTTAATTATGTTTTGTAATTGTGCATTAAAGACATTTTGGACCAGGACTTTAAGTAGGTTTTAGATTCTAGTTGAGTATCTCAGGAACATACGAAGAGATTGATAGCATAGAGCGAGAGCATGAGATTCCTTTTTATCTCTTTCTCTTTTTTGGGTTTGATGTTCTTTTTTATCTTTGTGAGTTTGCTCACATGACTATGTGTGAGTAGTTTCTTTATTATAGGATTAGGGTGTAGCCCTTGACAATTATTTTATGTTATTTTGATTGATTTGAGGTTCTCTTTAATTTTGTTTCTTTAATTCTTCTTTTATTGGTTTGTATATATGTTAAACACTTGATCACCATTTACATGATGTTAGATGCTTAAAAATGTAACAAGAGGTGAACTTATGTGTTTGAACCATAATAGGAGAACTTAGGTTTTCATTCACAACACTAAATTAATCCTAAGTGGGTAAAACGAATTAGCAAAGAACATAAAGTTTAATTGAACATAGTCACCAAGACAATAGGGGGTAAATTCAATTGGATACATTTTCTATTCTTGAATGAGAATGCAAAGATTACCTTAGGTTAATTTTCCATTAAAAAAATTAAGAAGAACCTTAAATTGTTAGATTAGTTGAACAAGAGTCTCAGTACAAAATCTCGATCCCGAAATTTTCTAAACCTAAATTTTCTCCAAATCAAATCTTTATCGTTTATCTTTATCTTATTTCTAATCTTTACTTTTTCAATTCAAATATTCTTAAAATTAAACTTATGTTTTTCCAATTATTTAGTTTCTATTATTAATTGTGACAATTACTAAGTCAAAAAATGTGATCCTTATAGATTCGATATTATTACTTGATGACTTCGTACACTTGCAGTTTTCTCATATCAAATCACAACCTTTTAACTCATTGAGAGGAGTGAACAGGGGTTTGCAAGGATGAAGGTCACAATTTTCATATCATTTTTTAATTTATTTTTTTAGCCATATTTAGGGATTAAAAATAACTAAGGATTCATTCTTTTTATGTTTAAACACTACCATGAGACAATATAATGTGACATCAGCATTAGATTAGACGAAAAATACATGAAAAACAATATGCTAATCGAATAATCAACTACTTCAGCTCCCAATTTATGCATCAAGACACACAAAACAGGTTCTAGCTAAATGGTAATACAAAGTGGAATCATGAGTTTTGCCAATAACAAATTTTACATGGGACATGACAATTTTTCCTGCAAAAGTAAATAGAAGCAAGAAATCCCTAGCTCTCCTTCGTTACATAAAGATAATTAAGTCCATAAGATACTAGTGTTACCAAATAATAGGAAAAGGCTCCTTTTACAGTAACTATGTGTATCTAATCATCTAGTGATTAAAATCATGTTGCACTTTAAATTAAATTAAGGGTGGATAGACTAGCCTTACTTCAAAGGTGTCTTTTCCTGGGTAATTATAGTGGAAAACATAATTG
This sequence comes from Glycine tomentella, assembly GCA_007407185.1. Lineage (NCBI taxonomy): Eukaryota > Viridiplantae > Streptophyta > Magnoliopsida > Fabales > Fabaceae > Glycine > Glycine tomentella. The sequence goes on from PYAF01006101.1 coordinate 94,055, forward strand.
CGGACTACACTGATTTGAGACAACACTACATCTAACCATGAAAACTTTTGCAAAGTTTTGCAAGCGGAGTTTGTTTGATGGTTTGAGGAGTAATGTTTTATGATTATGATGTGTATATATCAATTGAGATGGATGATCTTTGATGCTGTGGCATATTGGCATTTATTGATAAACAATATAAGATGTCTTTTATATGGACTGAATTTTGATGTAAGCTTATGAAGTGGGTTTTATTTATAAATCTAACTGGTTTGCGATGTATTTTTTGAAGTTTACAAAAAGGTAAATTATATTTTTAGTTCTCCAATTTTTTTATATTTATGGTTTTGATCCTTAAACTTTGTGGCGACTAGTAAGTGTCATCAAACTTTTTTCCATCCAATATTTTGTCCTTTCCGTCCATTTTCGCTATTAAATAATGACATGAAATTCTTTTATTATTATTATTATTATTATTATTATTATTATTATTATTATATTACCATTTATTTTCTAATGGCTAAGAATCATCGAGCTTATGTTTTTTAAAGGATTAAATATTTGTGGCAACTTTTAGCCTCCACAAATTGCTTCATCTATGTTCATGTTCCCAATCTTCAAACCCCTTATTCTCTATCTAAAGGGACTCACAAGACCACCGCTTCAGACTCCGAAACCCAATCATCATTTTCCTTCAATACTTTCTCTAAAATGGCAAAAGAACCTAAATAATACAATTTAAATAAAAAATTACCAATTTGGGGTTGTTTCAAAACTATTTACAAATCTGGGGCAGTTGGTCACGCCTGAATCTGGGCGTGACTTGACAAGTCACGCCCAGATTCAGGCGTGACTGGTTACGCCCAATTTTGGGATCTGGGCGTAACTGGTCATGCCCAATTTTGGGCGTGACTAAATTCGTCGCTAAATCGGTTAGCGACCGATTTAGCGACAAAATATTTGGTTTTTTTGTTTACGACCAAAATATTCTGTCGCAAAAACTGTTAGCGACTGAAATAAAAATCAAAATTGGCGTGTTTTAATTTTTGACGTAAAATATCATTTAATATTATTTATTTTTATTTTTATTTAATTTGAAAGTATTTTTAGACTGATCTTCATCATAGATATGATCTTTTTTACTTTTTTAAATATTGTTTTATTTAGTATATTTTTTTAATTTTATATGATTTTATTTAATATATTCTGGATTTTTGGTATATATAATTTTTAATATATTATTTTATTTAATATAATTTCTAAATTTTTATATGATTTTGTTTAATATTTTTTGGATTTTGTATATAGAACTTAACTATTTTTTAATATAATATTTTATTTAATAAAATTTTTCAATTTTATTTTGGAATTTGAAAAAATTGAAAATTTTTATTTTTTGATACTTCTCATTTTTCTAAATTTTTGTAAATAATTTTTTAATATAGAAAGCATTTTAAATAGAATATTATATTTTGATATTTCTCATTTTTTATATCGAGACTACCCCATTAAACACATTATTCTGATCCCTTTCATCATCTCTTTTATCCTCTCATAATTTGATAATTCTCTTTCAAAAAGAGTAGAAGACAATTCCCCTTTACTCTTTTTGTTCCAGTCCAAAGCACATAGTCGACTAACTCGTCATCAAAACTACACCGAAACTCAGACTTTCTGTCAATCGATGACTCAATTATATAAAATTAGTGTGGTCAAAACATATACATCCAAGCGAGAAAGGGAATTAAAAAGGATCGTCCATCTTTCATGGTGAATGATCAATTGTGCGAGTAAGTTGGTCACCATCTTTATCTCTCTGGGTAAGCGCAATGCAATTCTTTGCATTTCAATTTGATTGACTTTGTCTCACGCAGTTCCACTCCTATTTCTAGAGTTCTGCAATGTTTCACCGCTCCAAGTGCATTTTGGAATTAATGGGGTGCTACAATTCTGATTATTGTGTGGTGAGTGCACTTTAGGATGAGTGGAATGAGTGGTAAAGTATGGAATGAGTGCGGAAAAGTTAGGAATGAATGTGCTTTGGGATAAATGGGGTTATTATATAAAAAATCCAAAAAATATTAAACAAAACCATATAAAATTTAGAATATTGAAAAAAGTTACAACGGCGTACGATATGTTCTTCAAATGGTCTAACTTTTGATAGAAATGTCCGATGGAGGTGTACGGTATGTCGAAATGCTCATAATTAATAGAAGTAATTAAAAAATAAAAAATAGCATGCAATTAACGGACTAAATAATTAAAAAAGTAGAAAACAAGAAAATTTTTAGATGGTCGAAGATTAAATCTTAATTTTGAGGCACTTAAAAGCATTTTTTGGAAAAAAAAATTGACGAATTTGCCCGGGGCTTCTCCTCTCAATTTCGAGCGTTTTGACAAAAACTACGCTTCAATCGGACATTCCAGTCAAAAGTTATGACCATCCGAAGTTTATATACGCATCGCTCCATCTGTGCATGACACGTATCAGGAGTAGGTCACGCCCAGAATTGGGCATGACTGGTCACGCCCAGAACCAGGCGTGACTAAGGGGGTAGTCACGCCTGGTTCTGGGCGTGACCAGTCATGCCCAGTTCTGGGCGTGATCAACTGCCCCAGATTTGTAATTAGTTTTGAAACATCCTCAAAATCATAATTTTTTTATTCAAATTGTATTATTTAGGTTCTTTTGTCCTTTAAAACATATCTCACTCACTTCACAACAACACTCGTTCACAATTTTCTACCTTCAAATCTTGAAAACTTTCAAAAAAAATTGTTTCTCATATAGATAATCCTTTTTCAAAATTGATAGAGGGCTTTTGTATAGCTATTAATTTCAAGGAAAACCCATATTTAAACTTGGATTTTCATTAAAAAAATGAGAGATTATTTGAAAAAAAATATTTTCGGGCGCAGTTTGCAAATATGATTTCGACCTTCTTAGATTTCTCCTTCAATGTTCAACTATCTTCCAAATTGATTGAGGGATTTTTTTTCTCCATGAGTAGATGATCAAAAAGCATGCTCATATGCTTGATTTCGTTGCCTATGTTGCAAGAACAAAATATATCTTTTCGAATGTCGAATGCGACCCAATTCATTATTTTTTGGGCGAGGAAGACGAGAGTTATAAATCTGATGAGGAAGACGAGATCGTTTGATTTTTATTTTATTTTTTGTTCCCCAATTAACTCCACATCAAAATGCTTAGATGTTTAATCACTACAAAACATGGTAAAATAAGATGATAATAATAATAATAAAAGAAACACCAAGTTATCACTTAACGATAAAAATAGATGGAAAGGACAAAAATATTGGATGGAAAAAGTTGGGGACATTGACCAATCGTCAAAAAGTTTAAGGACCAAAATCATAAATGTCAAAAAGCTCGGAGACTAAAATGATAGTTTACCCTTTAAAAAATAGTTTTTTCCCTTCATAAATTGTTTTGATTTATTTGTATATGTATATATATTTTGTTTTTGGTGAGCTTACTCTTGCGTGTGACACACATGATTGTGATTGTGATAATCACGTCCTTGGCGTACGTGGGGAGCATATGACTTCTAGGATGGATCTTCCTCTTAGAGGCGAGGTAGATGGGACGAGCAAGGGATTTGGAACTGTATTCTTCTCTTACTTTTCCTTAATTTAGTTTCATGCATAGAGATGATTAGGCTAGTTTAGGTTTGTTTTAGGTATATTTTCAAAGAGTTTTATGAAAAATCAAAGTTTTATCTTCTTTTGAAGGGTTGTAGTACTCTAATATATTATAGAGTTTTAGTCTTTTTTTCATAAAACATGATTTATATATATCTTAAGTTTTGAGTTTTACTTATTGGCTTTGGAATTGTGAAAAGTTCACACAACATTTTCAACAATAAACTAATGAAAGAGTTTTGAGATTAAATAAAATCAAATCCAGAATTTTCATAGTTATGTAACTCTATTTGCACTCATCGTCATTAAAATTTTGTGAGTAAATACCTGTCCTATACCCATTTCCAACAAGCAAATACTTACCCTACTCATTTGTAGATATTTGTGTGAGTATCCAGAGTCCAGATATACTTTATCATCCCTAATGTTGCCTTATATTTTCGGTGGCACTATACTTACAAGTTTGTTTAGTAACCAATCTCCTATAAAAAAAAGTGTTTATACATTTAATGACATCAAATTTCAATTTCATTAACGTGATTTTTGAATTTTTTTATTTTTGTAAATTATTATTAAAAACATTTTTTAATCAAAACAATTTTATGTGGATTAAATTAATTTATACAATATTTTTTATTTTCTGAATACATTTTCATTAAATCAAATAACTTGTCTTAAATAAAAATATTTTTTTGAAACTATTAAATAATTTTTAATTTAAAAGGATCTTTCAAGCTATAACATGAAAATTTACAACCAGACTTTACTTTTTCTTTAAAACATTTTTTAAAAATTTTAATTAGTAAAAAAAACAAACTAAACCTAATAAGAAATCATTTACCTCACTTCAATTCAAGAAATTTCAATAAATAATACTTTTTTAATAAATCATTCAAAAAAACGGGCTGTTTGTAAAATAATTTGAAATTTGGAGCTGTCAAAATTGGAAAAAAAAACCTTTCGTCGTTAATTTGGTCGCTAAATGTTTGCAACCAAAAAATTCCGACTCTAATTCGGTCGCAAAGTTTTTGTGACCACGAATTCCGTCACAAAATGTGTTAGCGACTGAAATAGAGAAGATTGGGGCATAATAGAGATTCTAGTGAGAATAGCAGCTTGAGAGATAGGAGAAAATGAAATGCCAAATTTTTTTACACACAAGGGTAATCTCTGTTAAATTTTACTAATGGATAATACACAACTGTTAGAATTTTAACAAGTTCATTATATTTGATTCTTTAATTTTAGCAGAAGAGATTGTGATATGGTGCCTACAGTGCAATTAATAATTCTATAATTATCTTTCTTTTTTAGAAAAAAATTACCACCTATTTTAAATATTTTACTTAATTTTCTTTAAGAAAGTACGTCTAAATAATAATATAAGGAAAGAAAAAACTATTTTATTAAAATAGAAAAATATGTATAAATAAGTTCAAGACAAATAAGTCCTACACTATTACTTTCTTTTATAATATGAAGGTAATGAAATCTGAACCTAAGATATTAGGTAAATTATTCAAATTGTTCACTATTAGGCCAATTCTAGGGAGTGTCATGTACTTATAGGTATGAAAGCATGCTGTGTATTGTTAAGTACTATTTTATATATATATATATATATATATATATATATTTTCAAGCTTTTAAAGTATGTAGATAAGTATAAGTACATTGTTATGTTTGAAAATTGATTAAATCACGGTTTCTTTTTATAGTTAATTTTAAAATTAAAACAATATTCTTATTTTATTTGTTTATTAAAAGAAGGCCTATTACAAGACTTTTTTTTGAAGACCATGATCACATGTTTGAATGATTCGAGTTCCTTCCACTTGCATCAACACATGTTAAAGACTAAGGTGTGTTTGATTCCTTTTTAAAAGAGTTTCGATTTTAAAAGAGAATAATTAGTGGCAGCAACCTTGTCAGGATTTTACAAGTTGAGAACATCGTATATATAAGAGGAACCAATAGTGGTTGAAAATAAAATCCAATGCTAGAGTGGGCAAGGCATTGTATGTAGGAGTTCCTATCATGGATTGACACTCATCTATCTATGATATGATAAAGGTTCTATTACACAAAGACTTCTTAAATGTAAAATAGGTTTTTAGATAGGTAAAATACATAGTATATCTAATATAGTTTTGAATGATTGCTTCAAATTATATATAATAATTGATGGATTATATAAATGAAGATAATTCAAATTATTTTGTGTTAAATTAATTTGATCTTGTTTTTCTTGGATTTGATTTTCAATTAAATTTGTATATTATCAATTTTTTGATAAACTTAAGAATACTGTATTATGTTTAGTTGAGTGAAAAGAAAATAAAGAGAAAAAAACATATATAAGGATTTTTCTTTCTTTCTGTTAGTTGAAGAATAAGTGAAAGGAAGAAAGGAACAAAAAGTTTATTTTTATAAACGAAAAGTTCAATTTTTCTTTTCTTCTTTTTTCTCCTTCAAATTGAATTTCCTAAATTTCTCTTCCTCATATTTAAATTTTTCCATCCAACCAAATATAGCTAGCATTAGGGTTGAATTTAAATAATTAACCTAATAAAAAATTAGCATTGTCTAAAAGACATATATAACCAGCTGAACTAATAAAAGACAAGTAATTATCTATTTGCGAGAAACATGCTTATAGAATTAGTGCGGAATTTCCGAACAATTTCATGATAGGGAAGGCACACAAATATCAAAGTTTGACAGATGTTTATTAATTAAGGTGAACACTTTGGAAGCTAAAGTAGGTCATCTATTAATTAAGGTGACACGTGTCACAACCATGTGAAAGATGTCTAAATTTTATAAAATAATATATATATATATATATATATATATTATTTTATACACATTCTTTTTTTGTCAAATAATCCAAATAAGGTAATGTGTTTTTGGTATATCTATTTGCCAAAATTATACTGTAAATTTTTAAACTATTTCAGTTTAAAATTTTTTTGAAAAATCACAATATTGTGGTCGCAACACTAATTTCAAAAATTGAAAAAAATTATAGTGTAAATTAAAAAATTGATTTTAAAGTCGTATGTTAATTTCAGTCTCTATTTCAGTCGCTAACACATTTTGCGACGGAATTCGTGGTCACTAACACTTAGCGACCGAATTAGAGACGGAATTTTCGGTCGCAAACATTTAGCGACCGAATTAGCGACGGAGAAGTTTTTTTTGGGTATGTTTTTGACAGCCCCAAATTTCAAATTATTTTACAAACAACCCCTTTTTTCCAATTATTTATTAAAAAAGTATTATTTATTTAAATTTGCCCAATTTTTGTATTCCTTTCCAATGATTAAGTTTGGTTTTTTTTTCATTTGCAAGTCTCAAATAAACATTCAACATAAATGTATCATTCATGTAGCATTGATGTTCAAAATAAATCTAATATGTTTATATTATAAATGAGTATGTGTAGATGGAAATAGAACCAATCTATTTAATTATGTTTAGATGTCAGTTGACAGATTTAAAGGTACTTTTACTTTCAAAGTAATCATTTTTGTTCTTCTTTATTGTATGTTTTAAAATTCAAGAATATACATTCAAATTACCAAGAGCATGTTCTCCATACTTTTGATCAAACATAATGTAAGAGTCTTAAATTTTTTTTGCATTGGAAAAAAAGAGTCAGTAAGGACTAAATTAAACAAAGATGAGTATATATTTATGTGCTATAGGTGAAAATTAACATGAAACAAAGATGCAACCCATTACGCTTGTTCGCATCAAGCTAAATAAATTTCTCATGTAACACTCTATAATCATAACTCTCAGAGCACAAAAAAATATTGCATTAATAAATGAAAAAAAAACATTAATGAATCTACATAATAGTCACAAACAACATTGTCATACCGAATTTGCACCAACATCATTGTTTTGCCTAAATTTCTTCATATTTTCCAGGTGCTTTTTTGTCCATTCTTAAGTCTTTGCATGACAATTTCCGATTGATTTTTAAGAATCAAGTGTCTGACCTTCTGGTCTTTAGTACATTTCACTCAATGTTTAATTTTCTTTAATGATAATGATGTGTTGTTGCTCTTACCTATTTTTTGAATTCTCCTAGATGACTTTGCCTTAGTTATGGTTTTTTCGTTGAATATGATCATTCAAGCCATTCTCACTTGTTGTAGTAATCTGACACAACTCGCAACTCGACTCTTTATTGACTTTCTTTTGCACACTTTCACTGTCATCACCTGCAGGTGTCATTGCTTTGCGCTTTCCACCCCAACGATCAACATTTGGTCTATTTGGTCTATCCTATGATGGGAAGAAAAATTCATTTATGCTCATCGACCAATTAATAGTTTAAACACAAAAAACATTCAAGGGACATTCTCAAACAAGGTGACAATTTGTTAATCAAAAACTAAAAGAGAAACTTTTTTCACAATCCAAATAACACTGAAGAACAAGCACGAAAAGAAAATTGGAATTAAAGAAAAAGATAAAGAAACAAAGGGAGGCTAAATTAAACACAAGAATATACACTAACCAGTTGGATCACTTTATCTTTCGCAATATGTTTAGAATCTTGTCTATTGTAATATAGGAAACAAGAGGGTAAATGGATCATTTGAGAACCACTAAACTTGTTAAATTTATTATTAAATGAGTTCCCTTCTGATCTTTGCATTAGGATTTCTAATGCTTTCTTTTACAAAATTTCCTTCCTCACTTCCTCTTCAAGCTCTCATCTTCGTGTCAATGCCATCTCATTGGCAATTATTTATCTCCTGTGTTGGAATTTTCTATTCTAATAATTAATGTGGGCTAATATTATAAGACAATTATATTAGTTATTTATCATTAGTAAGTTTTATTTTATGTGGTCAAATTAGGTGAGCCCGTTAGACAACTAAATAAGATGATATGGACTTAAATGAGCAGATGTCAGTGTTAGCCCATTAGGTGATAATGGAAATCCTATTGGGTTAACATGCCATAAAAAGGCTATGGTCTCCAAAATATCGAGCCATCACACATAGTTTCTCTTCTCCTATCTGAAGAGTTACGAAGGTCCCATTGAGGAATAAAAAGGCTCGGGTTGAGGAAGAACCATAAGAGCATCGGTTGTTCGTGATTCAACAATTTTTGAAGAACGCTTTGATTAGGAACCAACTACAGATCCAAGTATTTTATCGAATCCTTAATAAACAAACATGTTGTAGATGCTAAGGCCTTTGGTGATTTGTTCTAAGATTATAGACCTGTGAATTTTTAGTTTTCGTACAAAAAATAAAGATTAAAGATATTCAAACAAGTGGTATCAGAGCAGGTCTTCATTGTTTGATTATTAGGATTATGGTTTTCTAATTGTTCGATGCCGGGATGAGATTTGATTGAATGATTGTCATGTTTGTTCTTTATTGGCTGTGAAATTCTTGATCAAGTAATTGAACTCGATAAAAATCAAATATTTAATTCATAATGCTTAAGAATTTTTAATATTTTGTTAATGTGCGTATTGATATGCGCATCAATGAAACTCACAACACGAAACTCATTTCAGTTCAAAATTTTGTTGTAATGTGATATATATGTATTGTGTATACTTTTTTATGAATCATAAAGATTGTCATCAGGTATGTGCTATTTGATTGCAATATAAGCAATTAATTTTTTTGAATGTTACGCATATTGATTTGCGTTAAAGGAATTAAAAAAATATGATATTGATAATCGATGATGCTATAATAAATTTGATATAGTGTGATAAAATTATTTACGCATGCGATATTTACTTGCCTTAATATAGCATTATATATAATTTAAGGATATGATATTTACTTGTGGTGATTAACATTTTATATTTATTGCTATCATGATTGGGTGAAAATTTAGTAGTTACAGAATCTCCCCATTTATCTGTATGTCTATTAATTTTTTAAGTAAATTGATTGACACAATATATTACCAAAGTGATTCCTATTGTGAAAATTGATTTGATTAAATGACATAGATATTCTTATGAGATTATTTATGCAAATTGTGTTCGACCCAAATGAATATGCAATTTGGCCAAATAATAATATACTTGCAATGATAAATATGTGACAATTATAAAGTATTTTCATGAATAATGGTATGTTCAAAGAAAGATTATTATTTAACATAACTAATTGTCAATATTTGATCTTGAGAGTAATAATTACAAATTAATTTCTCTATTTAAAGACTAGGAATTAATGTTGTGTTGGGTATCTTGTGATGGGTCTATTATTTGAAATGTTTGCATGTCTTATTATATATATTTTACATGGCTTGCTTGTTATTTGCAAACATGTTATACATTAAGAATGGTTCTTTGGTATTGATTAAGCAGATATATCGCTTATGATTGATACAAGGTCAATGTATGGAATATTGGTTTAGATAATATTAGTATATATCAGGGTCTCCGTAAGTGCAAGTGGTTTGAAAATTAATATGATTGTATTTTATTCTACTTTTGTTTTAGTCAACTGCTAAAGTCATTTCACTACTAGAAAATAGGCTTTTAACATCAATTTTTTTGGGCTTTCAACATCGATTTTTAACCGATGTTAAAATCATCACCGTCAAAAGTATCAACGTTAACATCAATTTTCAAAAACCGATGCTAACACAACTAAATAACATCAGTTTTTAAGAAACACCGATGTCGCTTAATAAGAAATAAATGAAAAAAAATGTAAAATATGCATTAAACAACATCGATTTTTACTAAAAACCGATTATGATTTTTGTAATTTTTTAAATATATTGTCTATTTTTTTAATATTATCCAAACCTGCAAATTAAAAAACAGACCAATTCAGCCATACAGTTTCAAAGCACAATACAACTTTACTATGAACTATAAGTAATGGTCAAAGAAATCAACAACACCTAGTGTTAGATTTTTAAGTCTAAGATAAAATCTTGCCCACTGAATGTGAATTGCCTTTAATCTCTCTGGTTCTAATGGTCTTGGATCTGTAAAATATTGCATGATATAATAAAACATAACTTAATAAGGATAAATAAAAACAAGTATAACAAATAAAATTATTTTTGAAATAAACAATTATCATTTCCTAATTATCCCTGAAACCTCTTAGTACTGTCGTTGACATCCAATGCATCAAATTATAGGCGTACTCAGTGCTTCCTCTTTGCTTATTACACTAAATTCAATAAGATATTCAAAGTTAACCGAAAATTAGTATACATAGTAATAAATGTAATTTTTAAGACACCAACCATTATTTAAATAACTAACTTTAACTGCAATCTATTTAGCAGTAGCCTTGGATTTAGTTCCTTGAATATCGTTGAATCCCTTCAAAGCATTGGTTAAGAGAAACTGTAGTGGGCTTAACTGAAACCAGGACCAAAAGACATATTTAGAAGCCTAGTTACCTATGGGACTATGTGGAGTGAGAACCATCAAGCACAATAGTGATAATTTGATATTAGATAGTTTATTTGAATTCAATTAGTAGTTATTAGGATTTACCTTATCTGTCATAGCTTTATCTTATCTTATCTGTCATATTAGATAGTTTATTTGAATTCAATTAGTAGTTATTATGATTTATCTTATCTTATCTGTCAAGTAGATTAGGATTTATTTGAATTCTTAGAGATAGTTGCTAGTCAGTTTTAAATTCTATATATTACCTAAAATGGATTGAATAAACAAGTATTATTTGATCCCCAATTCTCTCTTATTTATAATTTCTACTCTTTTGTTCTATCTTTGTGATTTTATTCCTTCATTGATGCTTTCATATGATCTCTTCCTCCCATGGCAGATAACACACGCTTTCGGGATCTAACACGACGTGTAGACTCCATTGAACAATTACAAATTGCCACACGAGTTCGAGAACAACAATTTCTCAAATTACAAGAATCACATACCCAATTGTAAGAATTACACACCAAACTGCACGAATCTCAAGAATGTCAGTTTGTCCTTTTGAATCAGAGTGTTAATCGCCTAATAGAAATACAACAAACTGCCCCACAATTGAATAGTTTCAATTCTGGAATTTTGGGGTCGGGACCTACACCACACTTTGGATCACATGATCATGGTGAAAATAAACAACACAAAGCCACTTTTCCTCGCTTCTCTGATGGCGACCCGTCATACTGGATATTTAATGCCAATCGATATTTTGAGTATTACCAAATATCGGAACATGAACGATTGTTATTAGCTTCGTTCAATTTGGATAAACCGACTTCAACTTGGTTTCAAGGATTATTTAATGATAGGTTATTCACAAATTGGCCTAACTTTATTACAACTTTAAATCAACGCTTTGGCCCTTCTGAATTTGAGGATCCAACGGTGGCACTTGCCAATTTAAAGCAACAAAATTCCGTCAGTGCCTTCAAATCTGCATTTGAAGCGTTAGCCAGCCGTCCCAGGCCTCTCACCCATAATGTGTCGTGCAATTTTTATTGCCAGTCTTAAAACCATACATTCATCGCGCAGTACAAACCCAAAGACCTCAAGATGTCCATTCAGCCTTTTCATTGGCCAAGGTATATGAAGACCATTTTGCAGACACATACTCTCCAACCAAACCATTTGCATCCCAACAACCACTCTTCTCCAATAGTAATTCAAATCAAATAGTTCCTTTCACCAAATCTCCATCCCAACCATCCTTCCTCCCTATAAAACGACTTATCGTATTCGAGATGCAAGCAAAGCGCAAAAATAATTTACGCTATAATTGTGATGAGCGTTATGTTTTTGGCCATAGATGCAAAGAAAAATTTCCTTATTATACTTTGAAGGCACAAATGAAGACAAGCCACCTCCAGATCATGAAACCCCTTTACTAGACCACTCAGAGACAATTATTAGCCCAACCGCTCATTCCTCCCTAGAGATCAGTCTATATGCCTTATTCGGAAGTTCTTCATCAAGATCCTTTCGTTTAACTGGGTTCATCAAAGGAAATAAAATGCAAGTTTTGATTGACGGTGGAAGCACGCACAACTTTATAACGGAGAGAATGTCTTACCATACTTGCCTTATTTTACGTTCTATTACACCGTGTAATGTGCAAGTTGGCAATGGTGAAGGTCTCTCATGCAACACAATGTACAATAATGTTCCATTAGTGCTTCAAAAACATAACTTTAACCTGGATTTAATTGTACTTGACCTTAAAGGAGCTGATGTGGTCCTTGGTGTACAATGGTTGGCAACCCTTGGACCCATTATGACAGATTATGCCAAGTTACTCATGACCTTTAGCCACAATGGTATTTCCATTAATTTATAAGGCGAATCGCCTAACCTACCCACTGAAATCTCTTCATCTACTCTTGGCAAACTCATGTCCCTTGACACCATAGCTTCATGTCTTATGTGTTTTGCTTCCACCACTACACATATACCCGATACTATCACCTATGCGTCCACTCAATAATACAAAATACCAAAAATTCAAATTCTACTTAACAAACACAAGGACATTTTCTCCACCCCTTCCACATTACCTCCAGATTGAACCCATAACTACAACATTAACCTTCTCCCTAATGATAATAAAGGAATACTTCACAATAACCAAGAGGGGGGTGAATTGGTTAAAACTTTGGTATTTAAAAATTTTCAAATAAGAATTTCAAGATCTTTATCACTTTCAAAATCAAGAAATCAATTTACTCAATCAAATAGCTCAGCCCCTTGGAATCAATATGCTCAAAAACAAAACTTGTTGAACAATTGATATGAAACAAAGAATTAATAGAGATTGAGAAAAAACACACAAGCAATTTCTTTTTATGCCTTTTGGATTATCTAATGCACCCTCTTCCTTTCAAGCTACTATGAATGATGTCTTTGAAGCATTCCTTAGACATTTTGTGGTTATCTTCTTTGATGACATCCTAGTTTATAACCCTACGCTAGCAGATCACATTACTAACCTACACCAGGTCCTAGAAACCCTTCGTAATCACTAGTTAATTGCGAAGCTATCCAAGTGTTCCTTTGCAATGGAGTTAGTTCAATTCTTGGGGCACATTGTATCCGCTAAGGGAGTAGCACCAAACCTGGAAAAGTCAACGTTGTTCAAGATTGGCCCACACCAAATTCTACAGCACAAGTCCACGCATTCCTAGGCTTATCAGTAGCTGCAATAGAAGCGTTTACACGTCTTAAACAGAAGCTTATTGAGGCTCCCATTCTTGTTCTCCTAATTTTAATAAATAATTCATTATTGAAACGGATTCAACGCAAGGTAGTCTTGATGAAGGGAGGAACCCACTATCGTTGGCCGGATTGGAAACCATTAGGGCTCTTTCTTAGAAGACCTGCATCACCGACGACCTCACGACGAACAACAACGACTAGCTTCATCACATTGGACCTGCTACTAATTCGACCAAGACCGTGTATCCTAATCACAGATTACATAGCCCAAATGCCATAGACCTTGTGGACAAGGTCAATTTCCAAGGGGAAGGAATTGTAGCAGGCTTAACTAAAACCAGGCCCAAGAGACATACTCAGAAGCCTAGTTACCTATGGGACTATGTGGAGTGAGAACCATCAAGCACAACAGTGATAATTTGATATTAGATAGTTTATTTGAATTCAATTAGTAGTTATTAGGATTTACCTTATTTGTCATAGCTTTATCTTATCTTATATGTCATATTAGATAGTTTATTTGAATTCAATTAGTAGTTATTATGATTTATCTTATCTTATCTGTCAAGTAGATTAGGATTTATTTGAATTCTTAGAGATACTTGCTGGTCAGTTTTAAATTCTATATACTACCTGAAATTGATTGTATACTCAAACAAACTCAAAAACTATAAGGCATAGGGCTCGCTTGAAAGTGAAATTCATGAGCTTGTTAACGGTACCTGGGCACCTCTTGCTAGTTGTTCTACCACCATCTTTGATGGCCTGTAGCTTGATTTCGAACAGAGAAATTGCTCCTGTCTATTAAAGGAAACAAGTATTATTTGATCCCCAATTCTTTCTTATTTTCTCTCTCTCTTATTCATAATTTATGCTCTTTTGTTCTATTTTTGTGATTTTATTCCCTTTGAAAATATGCATGCATATTATATAATTAACATATTAATGCCTTACAAATAATAAAGTAAATGTCTTACAAATTACAACTTACTTGTTCATAATTCCTTTCAAGTAGTTATCGGGCTTATTGTGCAAGAAACAGAAGCAGACGACAACATTGTCCTTAGGACATATAATGACCAGTTGTCAATGTGCACTGCATTGGAGAACATTAAGTTATTATAATGTATACATTTTTTAAATTGATTTGTACAATTTTACTTACCCATTCAAATTGGCTCCTAGGTA
The DNA here is from genome assembly GCA_007407185.1 of Glycine tomentella. NCBI lineage: Eukaryota > Viridiplantae > Streptophyta > Magnoliopsida > Fabales > Fabaceae > Glycine > Glycine tomentella. Next base: position 109,077 of record PYAF01006101.1, read on the forward strand.
GACATGTTTTTGTGAATTTTGCATCCATTTCTTAATATATTATTTATATTCAAATTGTGATTGCCAAGATCTCTGTATGGATTGTGGCTCAAGGATTCATACACAGAGGCATTATCTGATTGCAGACTTAAGTCATTCATATGCCTATTATTTTTAAAATAAAGTAAATTATGCATCAATTTAAAATAATTAGTTATGTAATGAACTGTAATGTAAAGCAGGCATGGCAACGGGGCGGGTCGGGGGCGGTTTTTACTTATACCACCCCCGCCCCCGCCCCTAAAAACCGCCCCCGCCCCCGCCCCTGAAAACTGGTGGGGCTAAAAAAGTTGCCCCCGTCCCCGCCCCTGACGGAGGTCAGTTTTCCCCGCCCCGCCCCGCCCCCGAACATTAAAAAATTGCTATTAAAAATTAATTTTAAACAATAATCATAACATAAAATTTGATTGCGCTAAGTCTCAAATGTATGTAATTACAATAAAATTTCAACTTTAGATGTTTATTGTTGGAAAATAAAATTAGTTATACTCCTAATTCTTGAATAAAATTAAGCTTTTATCCCAAGGTATTCCACATATATAAAGGTATTTTTGTAAATAATTAAATATATCATGGCGGGGCGGGGGCGGGGGCGGGGGTGGGGGCGGGGGCGGGGCAGTTATCAGCATTACCAAAACCGCCCCCGCCCCCGAATTCAACAGGCGAGGAAAAACCGAACCCGAACCCGAAACCGGTCAACCCGGTTTTTCCCCGTTGACATTGGGGCGGGTTCGGACGGATGCCCACGGATGCGGGTGAAGTTGCCATGCCTAATGTAAAGTGACTTACAAAATCCACAGTTGTAAAATAGAGATGTTGAGACATTGACCACAATGTATTATTTCATAAATATCTTCATGCTTTATACACGTACAAGGGGACGTCCTCATTATACACCCCAAACACATTAGAATCCCACGACACCTACATAGGCTTAAGGAAAAGTTATGGGATCGTCATGTGATATGGTATAGGGGATCGTCATCAGGTTCCGACTTATGTACAGGTTTCGCCGATCCCTCAAGTACTTTTTTATCCTACACAGTTAATAAACATAAGTCAATGAAAGTCAACAATAATTTTGTAACAAATACTTTTTCAATGATGATAAACACAACAAATATAAAATACCTTTTATGAAATAGGATGTACAACATGTGTAGACCAAGCAAGGAATGTGTTAAGGGCCTGCCCCACTAACTGAACCTCTTTAGTGGGTACAGAGATGCGAGTATTAGCATCTCGAATTTCCTCAACACCCATCTTCACCTTATCATTGGCCAAAGGGATATTGTGCACAATTGTTGACCCTTCATAAACTCTTCCAATGGCAACTTGGTGGGGAGGATTGTCATCAACATATAATCCATGTCTGTCTGATGCTCCCATTTTCGGGTCCTGCTGAGGGATCGACAGAGTTTTCCTTTGTGCTAACACGGGCAACAGATCAAGGACCAACCTCAACCTCAGGAGGCGGTATGAATCCCTGCGATTGCATCTGTGACTACATCTGGTTGAAAGACAACATTAGTTGTCAAGTCACCTTTTCAGTGACTAACTGCTCTAGCTCGTCCCTAATATTGTGTTTTAGTTGATCCAATTCTTCAGGGATGATGGAATTAGACATGCAAGAGCTTCCTGAAGCGGGTTCAAAGTATTGTCTGATCGTCACACTGGCTCCAGCAGCACAGACATGGCCAGAGTGTTCTGGTCACCCAATGGCAGCAGTCAGTACATCCTGATGTCCATGGGCGACAAAGCTACCCTATGTAGACTGCTCTTCCAGTGTATCCTGCAATCAACAAAATACTGCATGAGTTTTCAAATTTGTTTTTGTTTTTATAATTAATGACCATTGAACAAAATTTTAACTTACAATCCTTACTGCAATCTCACGTGCCACCTAAGATGTCATCTCTCCTGATTATTTTGTTCAAGTAATCTTCCACTTCACGTGTCGTCTAACAGGAGATGAAGGATGAACGATTGTTTCTGTGCTCCCAGGTTGGGTTGCTTCCTCCAATCGTTTCTTTTGTTTTTTCTCCATTAACTTTTTCTCTAATAAATCATAACGCCTGCGAGACAACACGTGAGGGGTAGTGTTTAGTTTCTGGATGGCCTGAGCCTTATTTCTAACATCCTTTTACAATTACACAGAAACTTGTCAACAAAAAAGGGTTCAAAATAATGCAAGTTAATTATTTTATTCATAAACAATTGAAGTCAACTAACCTTCCATAAAGGGTCTCTACGACTCTGACAAAATTGGTTCCACTTTTCTTTGCTAATATCATACTTCTCACACACAGTGTCATCATCCTCCTCCTTGCCTTGTTCTAGATCCCATATAAAGGTCAAATATGACTTAAACTGCCTTCATCGCTCTCCTACCATCTGAAGGATTTTCTTTTTCGTTCTTTGGTCGAACGCTTCTGGTATGTCAAATTCAGTCTGCGATACAAAAAATACATTTGACATTTTACAATTTTTATTACAACTAATTACAATAACATTCAACATTTATTTCAAATACCTAAATGTCCTCCCCAATCAAATCCTTCTGAGTTGCACGAACTTCTTTCCAGTTACCAATTGTAACATCCACCTTGTCCCGAGCAATTATCCCTAAATAGTCCTTAATTTCTTTTTGTGGGGACCATCAGCCTTCCAAGTGGCAGGATTCACATGAACCACTGGCCTCTCGACACCGACGGGTCTGGTAGCCAATGATCCCAGCCGTGTTACTTTTCTAGTCTTCTTCGACATAGACGGCGAAGGTACTAACTCAGGAGGCGGAGGAGAGCTCAGTGGTGTAGTCATGTTCCCATTAAAAAACAACATTAATTAAAGTCAAGTCACAAGTATAGTAAGTTATGAATTTGTAATTGTGGAAACAAGTAAATATAAAAAAAAGATTACATTAAACAATGTTACTTAATTCTCCTTCACCTGATCATTATGATTTGCATGGATGTCGTCAACTTCTTCTTCTTCTTCGTTGACGTTAGCCATTTTTGTCGATAAAGGAGTAAGACAAGTATCAAGGGTTGAATCATCATCTTCAAGATTAATATCAATGATTTTTCCATGTAGAACCACTGACCACCTTTCATCACAAGGATCTTGAACATAAAACCCCTTTTTAGCTTGTTCTGCCATGATGAAAGACTCGTTTAGATAAGCTAGCTTCTTAAGATCTACCAAAGTAAATCTTGAATCATTGGTTCACCCACCGATATTGGCATTAACCCACTTAGACTTGAAAACACAGACACTAAATTTAACATAATTAAGCTCCTATATGTCATCAATGACTCCAAAGCAAGGCATCGACGCCAGACGAGGATTGTCGTCATGTACAGTAGCAAAGTGTTGGGATTCAGCCCTAAGACTAACTTCACTGTTTAGCATTGTATTCTTGTCATCTTGTGATTTGGTGTAGAACAAATACTTTTTGATATCGTATCCCTGCCAACTTCTAACATTTTTTTAGGCCCATCTGCTAACTTCCTTAGCGTTTCAGAGGCATTATTGTCACCGAAGATTGTATCTTTAATCCAATTTAGGAAAGTCTTGTTATGCTCTTTCAACACCCGATTCTTGGTCATTTTTGGATTACTTTCTTTGACTAAGGCTTCATGATGAACTATGTATGATAGCACTTCATTACTGTTATTTAGTATATACAAATGAGCTTGCTGCAATTCCTCTACACCGGGATTTCTAACATCCAACCCTCGCGAACCCTTACCTGCCACTCTCTCGTCATGCTGAGACTCGAGAAGCCCAACAGACTTTGTCTTTTCAATGTACTCTAAAAAAAATTCAATAGCTTCTTCTGCAATGTCACTTTCGACAATGGATGCTTCAGGACAGTGTAGATTCTTCATGTATCACTCAACTGGGTACATCCACCATAAATAAACAGGACCACACAATTTAATTTCCCTGACCAAATGAACAATTAAGTGAACCATGATGTCAAAAAATGAAGGAGGAAAATACATCTCCAACTGACACAACATAATAGCAGCCTCGTCTTCCAAGTAATCTAACTTTACAGGGTCGATGCCTATGCTACAAATAACATTGAAGAAAAAGCACAACCGAGTTATAGCATGCCTCACTTTGTTAGGCAAAATCTCTTGAATTGCCACGACTAATAGTTGTTGCATCAAGACGTGACAATCATGAGACTTTAAGCCAACCAATTTCAGATCTTTCAGCTGCACAAGGTTCTTAATATTTGAAGTGTATCCCTGCTGCACTTTGACACGGTGCAAACACTGACAGAAACTTGTCTTCTCTTTTCTTGACAAAGTGTGACATGCTGGAGGCAAGTATATTTTCTTACCATCAGACCTTGGATGTAACTGGTCACATATACACATCTCAGCTAGATCTTGATGAGTATTAAAAACATCATTGGTCTTTCTTTGAATGTTAAGAAGCGTGCTGATGAAACCGTCACACACATTTTTCTCCACATGCATAATATGGATACAATGTCTAACATCTAGATCGACCAGTATGGAAGATCAAATATTATCGACCTCTTCTTCCATATGCAAGTTTTACTTGTCAGATTCTTTTAGGTCTTTCCAAATGTAATATTGATGTCCTCAACCCACTCAAAAACCTGCTGACTAGTTAATGGTATCATAACACTTTTATGTTCTTGACTTCCATTAAAAGTTTTTTTCAATCGCCGGTAAGGGTGGTAAGGTTTCAGAAGACGTCGATGTCGAGTGTATACTATTTTTCTTCCATGTTTCAGTTGTACGTAGCTCTTGTCTTCTTCACGGATAGGGCATGCACGATAGCCCTTAACACTTTATCCACTCAAATTCTTGTATGTTTAAAAGTCATTAATGGTACAAAATATCATTGCACACAACTTGAATGTCTCATTTCGATACGTATCAAACACGACAACCCCCTTGTTCCACAACTTTGTCAATTCTTCAATCAAAGGACTGAGACAAACATCGATGTCATTTCCTTGTTTTCCTTGGCCTGATATCATCATACACAACATCATGTATTTTCCCTTCATGGAAAACCAAGGAGATAAGTTGTAAATGACTAGCAAAATAGGCCATGAATTGTGCTGAGTGCTTAAACTTCCATAGGGATCAATTCCATCACTAGTAAGTCCAACCCTAAGATTTCTTGCCTCTTGGGCGAAATCCAAAAACAAACAATTAATCTTCTTCCACTAGGAGGAATTAGTCGGATGGTGGAGCATTCCATCACAATTTCTCCCATCTGCATGCCATGCAAGGTCTTTTGTGTCATATCCATTAGTAAACAAATGCTTAAACCTTGGAATGATCGGAAGATACAACAACACCTTCGTTGAGGGCCTGTCTTTCTACTTTCATCACTGCTACACTCGTCATTATCCTTCACTCTGTACCATGATACCCCACACGTTGAGCATTTATGCATTTCTTCATACTCATGTCTATACAGTATGCAATCATTAGGACATGCATGAATTTGTTGGTACTTCATACCTATCAGACACAATATCTTCTTTGCTGATAGTAACTTTTTGGCAACGTGTTTTTATCTGGAAGCATATCTTGAACTACCTGAAGCAGACTTAACATCGTTGACATTAACCAGACTTAACATCGTTGACAACAACGTCAAAGACTTCTTGCATCCCGGATACAACGGTATATTCGAATCACTTTCCAATGTATCATACATAGGGCATGTGCTTGCTGAAAATGACTCTTGTCCAAGATCATGAATCATATCCTCTAATCGATCTACCATTTGTACATCAACCGGCACAGTTTGGGACCCCCTCTGCATCTCTGTCAATTCACCATGCCATATCCATATCGTATAATTCTTCTTAATCACATCACACAGAAGATGTTCCCGCATGTCGTCAACTATTTCTCGTCTCCGATTTAAACATTTTATACAAGGACAAAAATATTTTCCATCCTCATTCGGTCAACTTCTTTTAGAGACAGATTCCAAGAACTGTTCAACGCCTTCCTCAGATGCAGGGCTCATGTGACTTGCATTCATCCAACTTTGATCCATCTAATTAATAACTCTATGATACTCACAAAGTTATTTCATGCATGAAAACCTCACTTTTTCATTAAAGGTGTGACCCTATCCCATTCAGGAAGACATTTTTTATTGTAGATTCATATGTAAAGGTTAAGTCTTTTTTCGTATATTTGACGAAATTTTGGCAGTATTTCGCATTGATCTCCAAGAACACGACATGAAAGCAGTGACATGAATTCCACCACAATCAAGTATGCACCTAGAGAACAAAGTGAAATGCACTATAGCGAAATTTCATCAAATTTAAGAAAAGAAAGTTAACCTATACGTATGAATCTACTATAAAAAAATGACTCTTCCCATATTGTCCAAACAGACAATTCAAGATTCAATACAATGATTAATCTAAACTTTCTGGAAGAATCATTGTATTGAATCTCAAACGGGAAACTAAGGTTCACTCATAATGAACATTAATTGTATATATAAAGCAATAGTCATTAATCACATAAAACAAGTTGCAAAACCACTCCTATACATATAGAACTTAAAAAACGTATGAAAGACATTCGTACCTGTGATGATGATCTCTATAAAATCTGCAACAATGAATGTCAAAGGAAAAATGCCTACAAGTTACATTGAACATTAATATATATACCATTCTAATCAAATGACAGAAGATTCACTTACATCAGAAAATTTACTTTAGAAAAACTGACTCTTTCTAACATGCACTTTAAAAATAGTGTGCATGCATACACACCTACATATTATGCTCATTGTTTGGAACCGAAAACCATTTTAAACCCTAAGACACCCAAAATATAACACAAAAAAAAACTAGATACAAGGATGCACCAATTTAGGAATTGTGCATGGTATAATTACTCTAGAAAACTACAGTTCAATGACTTAATGATTTTAGATAGTTCCAACTTTGTTTTGTAGTAATTGTACAGAAGCAAGTATATAGTCACAACAATGGGAAGGGATCGAGCTGCAATGCTTCCAGAAATGAAATATAAATTTGAATCATTACATATCACTAAATTATAATATGGGTCTGAAACATGATATCTAATGTAGTTATTTTAAGAACAAAGATTCAGCCTTAGCAATAAGAGTGAGACTAACCAGGAAATTTATTTCAATCACAGATCACTAAATATATAATATACAAAGTCATAGACACAACTATGATAGAGGAAGTAAGAGGTGCAAGGCATATGGGGATGTTCCTATGTTGAAATGCTAACCTTCATAGTCATTTGTTTATTAATGTTGATTAAAATCCTTTTAAAATCATTTGTTTATTAATGTTGATTAAAATAGGGTTGATGTTTGGGACCACAGGAATATGTGAAATAAGGGAACACTTCACACTTAACCAAGAGGGGGGTGAATTGGTTAGCCTTGGTAAATTTAAAAATTTCTTGATCAAACAAAAATCAGAGTTGTTTTACCCTTTGGATCTTTATCACAAACCAATCAAGAAACTTTATTCAAAATCAATCCAAGACTTGTAATGCCTCAAGAAACAAATTATACTACAAAATTCACAACAGGAATTAACAAATATGCAGTAGATAAAAGAACACAAGATTTATACTGGTTCACCTCAAACCCTATGAGGCTACATCCAGTTTCTTCTACTCAACACTAGAGTAGAGTTCCACTATAAAAAAAATATTCTTACAAGCAAATTTACAAGCCTCTCTTTATCAACCCTAGATAAAGTTCAGAAGTCTAAAACCCTATTAGACTCTTAGAGACCAAAACCCACACTGAGAACACTACTCAGCTGTCCTTAGAGAAACACTATCTCTGCACTTGCTAGAAAACCCAATTACAATGAACTTACACACAAAGATTCAAACAGAAGATTTACACCATCAAAGAGTAAGGAGAGAATTCACCTGATGATCCAAGAATGATATGCATAATGATGAATATACCAGGTTAAATGTAGAAACAATATGCAGAACAAGCCTTTCCTTAAACTTTGAAATGATTTGCCTTGCTTCACTAAATCCTAGTGACCCATATGAGTATCAATGGAAGCAAGACCTTTAGAACCCAGAAGAAACCCTTTGTGAATGTTTAGAAAGCTTTAGGAATGCTCAGATCTCAAAAATTCAAGTTACTTTTTCGTCAAAGGCAG
>PYAF01006101.1:123779-167074 GCA_007407185.1 Glycine tomentella
ATATCATGAAATTAATATAATTAGCATATATTTTTTCTTGTGAGTTACATAGAATAAATTAATATTTATTTTTATGGAATTAAAATTTATAATAAGAAATATTTATATGTATAACTTGTATTATAATTTATACAAAAAATATTTTAATACATAAATTAATTATTTAAATTGTGATATACTATTACTTTCAATTATTGATTTTAAAAAATATATTAAAAACTAATTTACATATAAGGATTAAAAAGTTAAAGAAAAAATAATAATAGTTTGAAATGATTATAAAGAAAAGAGAGGGAATAATTGTGTGAAACCAAATGATATTTCGCATGGGTATCAAATTCTTTTCATATTGAATATTGGACATATCCTACTTCTGAATCGAATTTCTTCATAACAAAAATCTTTTATCCCATGGTATATGAAATTTTTGTTATTAGATTAGCCTTACACTTTATTATGTTTCTAGCTATTCACATGACATTTTTAAATGATTGGATAAGAATTTACAATACACTAAAATGTCCTTGACAATCCTTTACTCCAACAACATAAAAGAAAAATTAAAGAATTAATTATTAAAAAAAAAAATCAAATCTCACTTCAGTTAGGAATAAGATCAAGGGTAATATATTTGTTTAAATTTATTTCTTTTAAAAAATACTCATTTTAATAAAATAAACAGTTGTATTTTTTAGTGTGTTTATGTATGATCTACTTAAAAAAAAAATATTTTTTATTTATTTTGAGAAACAAATCTATCTATTTATTAAAAAAATGCTTTTACAAAAAGAAATTATTATAAATTTAAAGAAACCCATCCTAAAACTGCACAGCAGAGTGGGGAAATGGCGACGAGGAGCAAAACAGAAGCAGAGGGTGTTGGTGATGATGGTAATAAGATCGTGTGGAACGAAGCGCATCAGAGGTTCGAGACGCAGGACAAGGAGGCGTTCGTGGAGTACGCGCTGACAGAGAAAGGGAAGGTCATGGTCATGGATTTAGTCCACACTTTCGTGCCCCCTTCCAAGAGAGGCCTTGGCTTGGCTTCCCACCTCTGCGTCGCCGCCTTTCAGCACGCCCAATCTCACTCCCTATTCATCATACCCACCTGCTCCTATGTCTCTGTAAGGACCAAAACTTTGGTGCTTAGACCCATTTTCTTCTTGTTTTGTTTGCTTTGTATCTTTCTCGTTTAGTTTTCAAAACTTCATTGGTATTATGGTATGAGAAGTTTACAACTTATAAGTAGCCTTATCTGCATTATTTACCCCTATTCTTAGTGGTAGGAACTAGGAATTAGGCAAGTTTTCATGCCCTTTACTTTAGTATTCAGCTTCCCCTCGATAGGAAATTGTTGTCCACTTGGAATATTTTTTATTTTTATTTTTTATATAGGTTTATCTGCGCTTTGTCGATATTCCTCCTCGAATCTGTATTCTCCAATTACGCTTGATGGTTTTCTTGATTCTTGTTGGAGATTCCATGTTGACTAGTGATATGGTCAAATTTGTGTGTATAAGTGAGGAGGCCATACTATTACTCACCTTACAAGCCCATTTTGTAGGGTTGAGATAGGCCAAAAATCCAAATTTTAAGAATTTTATAGTTGAAATTGAATGAACTTGAATGGAGGGTTGAGGAATCCTAGCAGCAAATTATTGTCTTTGTCTGCACAAGTAAACATAATTGGTTGTGGGTTCTAAGATTTGTTTTGAATAGAAGCAATCTCAATTATGAGCTTAATTATGCCCAAACCACACTGCTTTTTAGGGAGAAAAGCATTGTGCACTAAAGTTTAGCTCCAGCATAATGAATTACTGTGCTGCTGTATTTGTTGGCTGTGAAGTGGTCATATCAGAACCTGGACCTATAAGATACCTCATAAGTCATACCATCTGATGGTTGATTAGCTTGTGATTATTAGAACAAGACAACAAATAGCTTGCTGGTATTAATGGCGACTCCTTAAATATAACAGGAAGCTCAGTTTCTATCCTTTCCTAACCTACGTATAAACTTTGTTTAAAGTCTCCTAGCACTTCTCCTTCTTAAGATTATTTGTGAAATTTAAATGGTTAAATCAACAGCCAGAGCTAAGCCTGTTTGATTGTGTTTAGAAAAGTATTTTACAGTATTGGAGAATTTAGGGGTGAATACTATGATAATTAGTCTGAAATAGGAACCTATTAACCCCTAAACTTGAATTGCAACTAAGGATCAAAAGCTCACTTGATTTTAGTAAAGTCTTGTCTGTGATTTTTCACCAGTTTTTGTGCTGAGTCATCTGGCATAATATTTTTTATGATCCTTCCTTCCATGAATTAATCTAGTTGTTTTTACTTTCACCAATTTTAATTCTAAATGCTTTTAACCTATTATCTCTTTCAATCTATCATCTTCATCTTTATTATATCCCATGGCTACCTGCAATTTGCCAAAATTGTGACTTTCTTACCTCTGTCTATGCAAGAGCACCAGTGACACATAATACAGCAGACTTAAAATCCGGCAGAATGTTTTTTAAGTTCTGGTTTCAGCAACATTTTACACTTTGCTCTTGACCATTTTTCAGTATTTTTCTCTCTCTATGGGATATGTTCTTTGCCTTTTACTGTTGTGACAATTTCTACTGTTGGCACTTGGCAGGACACATTTCTTCCCCGGAACCCATCTTGGAATTCTGTTGTGTACACTGAGGGCAGCAAATCTAATATCTGAGCTCACCAAGCTCCTATCTGTGCTTCTTCTCAGTAACCATTTGAACAGTAATACCTGGTCAAATATTGTTAATTGGCTCTGTTGCTAAATAATAAAAGTACTTAGCCTCCAACAGTGTTTTCTTCTTGTAATAAATAACTTCCCATTTATCAAAAAAACTTATGATTGTTGGTTGCCTCAGTGCCTTATTACTTATGGCAAAACGCAAAACATACTGAACATGGCCTGGAACCAAGTACAATTTGTCTGTTGTGATTGTGACTTACAAGTGCAAGAGTTCCTTGCAAGTGCATCTTATATGCCAAATAGCTACCCGTGGGATGTCGAGTGTGGAGGTTTTTTGTTTTATGTATAGTTGCTGCACTGTGTAGGTTTGGTTATTCTCTATTATGATGTTGAGGTCATTTTAAATACAGAATAACCAACAGCATGCCGCTTGAGTTGGGGGACCTAGTTGAAAACCTTTGTTGTAAATGGGATTGGGTGCCCCTTGTACCCTTCAGTTATAAACGTGATGCTATTTGCTGACCAAAGAAAAAAAAACGTGGGGCAATACAAATCGATGAATAGAACTTTGGGGTAATCCAGAATTGGTCAATGGTCATATATAGTGCATGAACTAACAAACGAACTCAACATTCCCGTACGGGTTTATGACTCAGTTAGTCTTCTTAAAATAAATATTAAGGTAGTGTTCATTATATTTTATTGTTATTAAAATTATTGAAATGATGTACTTCAATGCTAGATTCAATATACAACAATTAATCGTGCAAAATAAAATCATGGTTTATTTATGTAATAAAAGAATTTGAAATGATTGATTCAAAACTAGGAAGTTAGGATTCCATATATTAAGATAATGAAAAATGAACTTCCACAAATGTTGGAAAACAAATTGACCATAAAACATAATACAGGAAAGGATAAACACTACAAACTCAAACACTGTAAAGTTCATAAGATTTATTTAAACACATAACATGTTGTCAAGCCATTATCAATCAACGTGGGACATGCAAGACAACTCGTACTTGGTTAATTATATTGTCATACCAAGGACTTCCATCGCTAATGCTATTGCCATTCAAGCATTGTGCCTCCTCCAAATCAAGGTTATTATTGGATGGGTGATTCTCTGTTACCCTTGTCCCCTCAAGCTCCATTGCCACTTCCTTCATGCTAGGCCTCTCTTCTCCTTTAAGGTTCAAGCACTTGCTTGCAACTATAGCTGCTTTCTTGATCTCCTTATCATTTTCTTTAGTAAGAAGACCTATTTCAACAATTTTAAACAAGCGATTTTTTTTTAAGTTAGAGAGAAAAAACATAGCAAGACTTCTTTCCTCTTCTGACCTCTGAAATGAAAGTGCTTTTTGTCCTGTGAATAGCTCTACAGGCACTACTCCAAAACTATAAACATCACTCTTTTGAGTTAGTAGGCTTGTTTGCATGTACTCTGGGTCTAAGTAACCAAAAGTTCCTTGTACCAATGTGGCTAATTCTACTTGATCAGTTGGAACCAATCTTGAAGCTCCAAAATCAGACACTTTTGCTGTAAAAAATTTATCTAATAGAATGTTGACACTCTTGACATCTCTATGGATAATAGATGTGAAGGCATCAAATTGCAAATATGATAGAGCTCTTGCTGCCTCTATGGCCATTCTTAGACGAGTCTTCCAAGATGCAACACAATTTATTTTCATCATGCAAATGATGGGAAAGGGTACCATTCTTAACAAATTCATAAACCAGAAATGGGACTTCAGTGTCTAAATAACAACCCAAGAGTTTCACCACATTTCTATGGTTGATTTGGGATAGAATAACCACCTCCTTAATGAATTGCTCAACTTGGTTATGATCCACTACTTAGGACTTTTTGATGGCCACAACCTTGTTATTTGCAATGATTCCTTTGAAAACAATACCATAACCTCCATTGCCAATGATTGACCTTTCATCATAGTTGTTGGTGGCCTTATTTAGCTCTTCTGCTGTAAAAATTTGTGCAATTTGGGGGGTGTCTTGCTCTGTAGCGAGTCGTTGTTGCAAAATGAAATCCGCATTTTGCCGAAAGAACTTTTCTCTCTGTTTAATAAGTTTCCTTTTTTGATATACTAAGTATAACCAGGAAATCAACAGCAGAACTATAAAAGCTATGCATGTAGGTGCATTTAAGAGTATTTTTCATTGTAGATCTTAAATTGGAATCTTAGATTACTCTTTGGTGGACCTCGTATTGTTACGTAGAATTGAAGATCTCTGAAGATCTCTCTTATTTTTTTCTTTAGTAGTAGATCTCATTTTGAGATGTTAGATAATTTTAAATTAGTCTCACATGGACCTCACTTTTAAATATTTATTGAATTAAATATAATTAATTAAGAAATTAAATTAAATTAATAAAACTTGGAAGAAAAAAGATTAACAAATGAAGAATGAGAATGAAAATTGTAAGTACAAATTTTGTGTATAATGAACCAATTTATAGGATGTTTATCTCCTTAATAAGATTTTTTTTTACACTGGACCAGCTAGTTTTTTTTACTATGTACACACATTGACGGTCATTTTTTTTTTCCTACGTTTTTTCTTTTAAAGATGACACAATTCACTCATCTACCCATATGACTACCTATATTGTATGGCTTTATTGATTCATCAATACTCTTGAAAACATGATAGATAGCCTTTATACTTAATTTCCTTCTTATATATATAGTCATGTGTCTTCACATTTTTTTTTTATCTCGAGTTCTACGCTTCTATATTAAATCAAAATAATTTTTTTTCCTTAAATTAGTTGTCCCAATTAATGGAAGAGTTGTGATTTTTTTACTCACATATATCATATATACCTAGTTGACACTCCTATTTGCTCATTGTCTCTCTTCTCATCAAATCACGTTACTTATCATATATACACTTCTCTCTCAAGGTGTGAAGGAGCATACTAGTGTTTATGCATCAAAATAAGAGTGTCAAACCAGGTGTATATGATATGAGTGTCAAATAATCAAAACTCCTTCGTTTGGATAGATGATTTTAAACAAGAAAAGTAATTCATCAGATAATTTAAAATCCTTTAATCTAAAATTCACTGTTTGGATTTTTTTATGAAAAATTTAAATTTTTGAAATTTTAAAACAAAATTTTAAACAACTAAAAATGTGGAATTTTAATTTCCTTATAAAACGTGAGAAATTGAAATTCTATTCTTCTATAGACGTTCGCACGCGCTTTGGCATACCACGCTCCTGCGGCTGCTGTTTGAACGTGCCACCCTCAGCTCCGCCAGACACCCATCGTTGAGATCGATGAGGCAATTGGTGGTGCTGCACCAGCCCCTGTAGTTGTTCTTGGCGACGATCATCATCGGAAGGTTGTAACCGTCGACCAAACTCATGTCGTAGAAGTCCAACCCGTCGGCACTGTTGAGAGTGAACCCTGCCAATGTCTATGTTAACGCAATGTACTTTGCTTGAGCCGCAGTCTGCGATGGCACAAGAGAATTTTTCGTTAGAGTCTTGGCCGCAGAGGGTTTGTGCCCATATCCGACCTGACCAAGACTTCAGAATTTTTATGGTCTTTGATTTGCCGCTCTCGAGGGTGAATCCGATGGTGAGAAGTGATGGTGAGATGGCGCCGAAGAGTAATCCTGGACATATCGTGTGGCGGCACTTATTCACAATCTTAAACGATGCTGAAAATTCAATATTTTTTATCCACACATAAAATTTTAAAAATGAAAAAATTAAATTTTTTTATCCAAACACAGAATTTTTAAAATGAAAGAATTTCAATTAAAACATTTGAAATTCTTAAAATTTAAATTTTTTTATAATTTTAAATTGTCTCATCCAAACACACTCTCAGTCTAATGGAATTTTAGTTTTCCTAACTAGAAATCAATGCATGCTTTATGAGAAATATAAACAGCACGAATTTTGGCGTGCGGAAAGGCGGGGATGACACTAATTAATATACACAACAGAGAAATTCTTAGTATCTTACCAATAGCACACTTGGTTAGAATATTTTCCGCTGGATTGGCCTGCATCCTTTGTTGAATTTTCCATCTCCAACTTGCCCAGGAGGACAAAAGCATTCATATGAGCCATCGGTGTTGCGATAATGATTAATTTTCAGTTATGCACGTATGACTTTTTGTCTTACGTACATTCATTAATATCTGCATATTAATTGGTCATAAAAGTATAAAAAAATTAATGATCATATACTAATATATAGTGTTTTTTTCACACTCTTATTTAATTACAAATTATTATTAATATAATTTTTAAGATAATTATTAAAAAATTAATAAATTTATTATACATAATAACTTATAATTAAATGATAGTGTAAATTTCCATTTAGTTGATACCCTTGTTTTTCTCAAAAAGTAACCTATTCCTTGAGTAATACAATTAATGAATGAACACTACGACAAAACAGGTTTTCTACATCGGTTATAGGTGCATTCTAAGTTGGTTCTCGAATCATCTTTGTAGCCAGCGTCGTTGAAAGGTAAGACTTTCTACGTCGATTCTTGAACCGTCTTAGAATGTCTCATTCTAAGACGGTTCTTAACCTACAACCGTTTTAGATTTCGTCTTTGATTTTTTTTATTTTTTATTTTACATCATTCTAAGACGGTTATCAGAAAGAACCGTCTTAGAATGTCACATCTTAAGACGGTTATATGCTACAACCGTCTTAGAATGGGACATTCAAAGATGGTCATTTTATCATAATGGTCTTAGAATGAGATATTCTAAGACGGTTCTTAGTCTATAACCGTCTTAGAAGTCTACTTTCTAAGATGATTTTTCAGATAACCGTCTTAAAATGTCATTTTTTAAATAAAAAAATTAACTTTTCAGAGACTGTTTTTTTAGCAAAAATCGTCTTAGAAGCTCGTCTTAGAATGTCTTTTTAAAATAAAAAAAATAGAGATTTCTAAGACGATTTTTTTCACAAAAATCGTCTTAGAATATCTTTTTTTTAAAAAAAAATGAAATGCTTGATGTTTAATTTGATTTGGTATGCTCAATGTGCAATTCATGATTAGATTATCGAGAGAAGTAAACCTACGAGATTACTATACAATTACTCACTTTGCATCATAAAATATATAAAAAAAATGCAAAACAACATTAGTCATTGTGTCTTAAAAAGTGAGAAATAACAACAAAAAGTACTTTGCATTGATCCAATCATCAAAATATATAAAAGTATTTTGGCATTGATCCAATCATCAATTAAATGTATGCTTCAAGAAAAAGCCTAAGTAATTCATATACAGGGCTAAAACAAGTTAAGTGTATGCTTCAAACAATGAGGTAGGTCCACAGGTGTACCCTTTTGGCATTGAACATGAAACTCGCAAACTACAATGAAAATCTAAATTTTACCAACTTTATATATATAAGCCACAAAGCGAAAAGAACTGAATAAAAGTATATCTCTGTATACCTATAAAAAACAATAACTCAAATGCCTGAGATGCACACTCACTCCTTGCCAAATCAACAAAATTCTGCACAGAAAAGAAACAAAAATAATAGTAAAATGATATAAACATTTTATGTTGAGTGTGCAATCTATTGCCTGAGTGTTGATAAAATGGATATATTTTTTCAGGCTGCCAGGGATATAAATATCTTGATATATAGTTTATTAAAATTAAACTTTTTTCTAATATTTGGTGTTAATTAATTATTAAAATTCTAATAGAGGAAAACTATTTGTCAGGCGATGAAGACATAGATACACGCAAGTTGGCCCTACTTACATATGCAAAAAACATACAAACCAACATAATTATGACAAAGGGGTCCCTTTAGTCTCACCTGTTCTACAATGTTACCAGCTTGAGAAAGAGCTTCTTGGCTTTTACTAGATAGCTTGGCCAAGGTGGTGGTGTGAATGCCTCCAATTACTGCTATTATAGGAACTACAACAAGGGTAACCTGTGCCAATTGCCAAATTGCAGTGAAACCCACAACAAAGCCAGAAACAACTGTAACCATGTAGTGAATGAAATTACCCAACTGCACACAAAGAAACCAGAATCAGTAATCATATTAAACACTAACAAGTAACCATACCAAGTACCAACATAAATTCAAGAAATTATTCTAATGCAAAAAACAACAAAG
The DNA here is from genome assembly GCA_007407185.1 of Glycine tomentella. Lineage (NCBI taxonomy): Eukaryota > Viridiplantae > Streptophyta > Magnoliopsida > Fabales > Fabaceae > Glycine > Glycine tomentella. The sequence continues at coordinate 132,665 of PYAF01006101.1, forward strand.
GCTCGTGTTTTTGAGCTTCACCTTCTCACAAATGGCATATCGTACCATAACAGCATCAATGTTGATGGCAAAAACAACTTTAGATGTTCGAACCTCGGGTGTCAAAGAATTGAATGTCCTAGTCCAACGCTGCTTTAAGTTACTTGATCCTCATCCTCGTTGATTGAATGTCCTGCTTACGCTGCTGATACATCATCTCCATCCCACACGCTATCTTCATCCCCAACTCCGCTTCCGCAAACCCTTCCCTCTCGCTCCGAGCCGGCATCTCGGGGTAGCACTTCGGAGCCTGAAACCTCTGTTGCGCCAACTGCACGTACATAGCCCTCAACATCTTCACCGAAACACACACCAATTCCTCTGTTTTCCCTCTCTCCACAAACCTCTCCATCCTCGTCGTGAACTTCATCATGTCTATATCTCTATCATAGAACCCCTCCACTGCCAGGGAAATTAACCTTGGCTCGTGCTTTAAAATACACGCCACCGACACCGGAACCCTAACCCTAATGCTATGCATGTTCTTCCTAGCTTGTTCAGGGTAATTATTGATGCATCCTTGGAGTGGTTAAGAAGCTCGACGACACGTGGACACACGACAGGGATGCTCTCCTCGTTGATGAGCTTGCAGATGGCGTTAAGAGCAGCGCAAACGAAGAGGTAGTTATCAGAGGCGAGGTCTCTCTGGATTTTGTTGACGATGAGGATGATGAGGTCGTGGTCGTCGCTGAGGAAGAGCGTGAGCATGAGGGTTTGAGGAGAGAGAGGAGATTGGAATCCTAATGGTTTCAGCCTTTCAGGAGAGAGAGTGGACTGGAATTAATGAAAGCGAAAAGAATTTCAAAGACGATTTTCGACGAAATCGGCTTTGAAAACTGAGAATTAACCAATTTCAAAGACGGTTTTATGGTTTTAGTTCAAAACCGTCTTTGAACATGCATTTTTAAGACGGTTATCATAAAACTATCGTCGTATATCTTCTATTATTTGCAAAATTGCCACCACCTAACATTCTAAGATGGTTTTTTTAAAATTGTCTTAGAAGGTGCGTAGTAAAAAATGTATTTTGTAGTAGTGGAAACATTGCTTTGGAGTAGTTTACTAACTATGAATGTCGAGTCACCAAATTGTTCTATTTCAATGGCGTAATGATCCTTACCACCATTACTAGGCATTATATAATTATTTACACTGCAAAATAAAACAATAATAAAAACACCTGCCGTGTTAATATTTTTTAAAATCTTGTTCTTTGATCAATGGAAAAAGAAATGAAATATTCGGAGAAACAAAAGTGTTAAAGGTACCAAGAGAAAAAAATATGTACATGTAAAATAATTTTATATTATTATCTAATTAAAAATTATATTTACAATTGAATAACGGTATAAAATTATTTTACAAGAAGATTAAACTCTTATACAAAACTAGGAGTTAAAATTTTGAATGTATTGAAGTAATTAATGATGCTACTAACTATAATAATAATAGAAACTTAAAAATTAAAAAAATAAGAGGGAAAAAATAATAATACATGTATATTATATGGATAACAAAAATCTTTAGAACAACTTTTTAGATAGAAATGAACCAATAGTCTTTGATCATTGAAACTTCAAATTCAAAATAAGTAGATAGATTAGTGTCGGGTAAGATTCATTACCTTGGCAACCATTGGGATGATAAGGGTTTCCATTATAACCTTCTTCACATCTGCATTGGTATCCATAACTAATGCCAATGTCATGACAATAGCTAATGTTCATGCAAGCACTTTTTCGAAATCCTTTCCTGAAAGTCTCACATCCTAGCTCATCTCCAACACTCCAACTAACTAGGACTGGGTAAAAAAATCCATATCCACAAAATAGTCTATATTCAATCCAATCCAATCCATTTTAAATCCATTTAAATGCATTAGTTTCATATCCAAATCCATTTTTTGGATTTTAAATCCAATCCAATTAATTGGATATGAAATGGATATGGACTGGATATTTGTTTGGATTTTTAAATCTATTTTTTTTTGTCAACTTTGATTGAGACTATTTTTTTGGCCGACGTCAACTAATGATGATTTTAAGCTGTCATCATTGAGCCTATTTTTCGGTTAATGTTGGTAAGGTTTTTTTTAGTCAACATTGATTGAGACTATTTTTTGTCCGACATCAGTCGATGCTATTTTTTTGTCAACATCGGCTAGGTTTTTTTGTCGATGTCTATCGAGATTATTTTTTATCGAAATCAAGTAGGTTTTTCGCTCGATGTCAACTATGATTTTTTTTGTCGACGTCAGACGAGACTATTTTTGGCCGACATCAGCTAAAAAAACCTAGTTGACGTCGGCCAAAATATTTCCCCAATTGACACCGATCGAAAAAATCCTAATTGATGTCAACAAAAAGTATTCCTAGCTAACGTCAACCAAAAAAATAGTCATGGTTGATGTTCACCAACAAATCCTAGTTGTTGCCAACAAAAATATAGTTTCAACCAACATCGGCAAAAAAATATAGCCAACGTTGACCAAAAAAAAGTCCTGACAAATGTAGGCAAAAAAATATCAATGATCGACATCGGCAAAAAAAAGAACCTTATCAATGTTAACCACAAAAATCCTAACCAATGTCGGCCAAAAAATGCACTGACTAAAAATCCTGGCCGACCTCAACCAAAAAGTAATCCTACCTAAGATCGACCAAAAACATTATTGACCAATGTCGATTGAAAATGCATTGACTCAGCAAAATAATAGTCTTGGTTGATGTTGGTCTAAAAATGTCTGGACCGATATTTGTCAAAATTGTTTTGGTTGAGGTATGCCAAAAATACACTAACCAATATCGATAAAAAATAGTCTTAACCAAGGTCGGTTGAAAATAACTCTTAAATAGACAGGTACTAAGTTTTCACTTTTTAGCATTTAATAACTAAAATTTGTAAGAAAAAATCTTATAACATTTTAGTGGATATAAATTGGATATATCCAAATTCATATCCATTTAAATGGATTGGATCTTGAATCTAAATTGGTTTTAAAAAAATATGGATATGGATTTAAAATCCAATCCATTTAAATAGATATGAATTGGATATGGATTGGATTCTTAAAAATTCAATCCATACCCACCCCTACAACCAACAACCATAGATCGGTGGTGTCAAATGGCAAATTCTCCGAATGACTGAGAAGCCACGTTTGGCATCAAAGGAATGACCACAGCTTTGGAAGTAATTGGAAGACACATCGAATCTATATGCTTCTATAGTGATATTCTTCATGTTAGGAGGAATATCCACTTCACAACACCCTATCCCTGAATAATCTCCGTTGGTTACAACATCATCAGGGAACTTGGAGCATATGGTTAAGCATCCGGTCGAGTATTGCACGCCATTGTTGAAGCTATTGAGGTAGCCATAAGTCTCGCAGCCAACACTTACGAACTTGTTTTCTTTGCTGGAAATGGTGAAATTACTAGGAGTTCTAAGAAAGAGGTCATTGGTCACTCCGTTGGGGGTGTTGCAAATTTTGGAGACATAAAACAACACGTCCATAACATGGCCTTTTAGAGATATATATGTCTAAAACTAGCAAATTAACACCTGAATATAAATTGTTGTTTTGGCATGTTAGATTCAGTTTGTCTTCCAAGAAACAGTTCTCACCTGTTTCTTCAGGAGTGCCTACACCGAATGGATATGGAATTGACACGTTTCCACACTTGTCCATGCAGCCATTCAGGGTAATGTCACTTACGGTAATTGCTACGTTTACCAATGCAAGCGCTAACACCAGGCGCAATTTGCGTGTGCATGGCTTTGAAAAAAAGATCTTGATACTTTGCAAGATTCATGTGAATGTCTAAAGAAGCAAATTAAGACAGATTAAATATTGAGAATTTTAAGTGAGATTCATGGAAGGAAATTAACGTCAAAGTGTAAATTTTTATGTTTTGCCAGCATGCAGTACTCAAACATCTTCGTGGAATGGTTAACAAAGAACGTACTTGATTGAAAATTTTAGGCTTTCTATTAGGTGAAACTATCGCCTTGATCTTATGTGTAACTTTTGCTTTAATTAACATGTGATGATTCTTTTTTTCAGAAAATGTAGGGATTTTTTATGGAATATAATTTTGTTGGAGTTGGATAATTAGATTATTATGAACAATAATAAAGTTATTTTTCTAAATTTTGTTAGTTTATTTTTTTATAAAAATTTAATATATTTTTTTATTGAATACAATTTTGTTGGAGTTAGATTAAATCATTATGAATAACAAGATTATCTCTCTAAATATCATTAAAATTTTAATGAAAAATTTATGTCTTTGACCTCCTCAATATATATTTCTTTGGTTAAATTAGTCCCATCGCAAACTTACCAACAAATTAATATGACGCATAAAATACACATTTAGAGAATAACTTGACAACTATGTTGATAATTAATTAAAAACAGCGAATTGAGGACCTATTACAGTTAAGTTATAACACCACCTGTCCTTATATCACGGTTTGGCACGAACCAGTGGATTTCATCTTTCAAGCATCCGATCTCGTACCGTAGAGCTTAGACGCGACCTTAATTCTTTCTTAATCTTTATTTATTTTTGTTTTCTAATAGTCAATTTAATTTAATTAATTATAGGCATGTTAAATGATATGGTAAGCATATGGGTGCTTGACTGATGACGACTTCCACAATGACAATTCACAAGCATAGTACTTTAATCGGCCACCGGCTTAGCTAGGCATATTGGCTGGAAAACCCTCAAATTAGTTTGGTGCTATGCTTTCTTTACAATTAAATTTAAATTAAATGCTGAGTTTATTTCTTAAAATTGTATCTTAATGTTATAAACTTATAATAGTATATGAAACTAAGGAACGCATAAATAAGTAATTCAAATTTTGTAAGGCTTCGTTTAAGACTTTAAAATTAACTTTTTTTCATATTAGTCCCTAATTAATTCAGGGACTTATGTGATAATTATAACATTGGTATAGGGACCAAAATGAAAAAAAGGTTAATTTTGGAGACATAAATGAAACACTAAAAACATTTAGAAACTAATTATTTTGATTATTTTAGCTTCAGATATCAACGTGATAGGAAAATACAATTTCAGAAATTGAATTAGTCATTTACCCCTTTCTTTAACATTTGCCACAAATTTTACGAAAAATTATATAACTTATCTTAAATAAAAATGAAATTAAATAATTTTATAATAAATGATTAATGTAATTAAGAAAATTATATCAATAATATTTAATACATATAAAATTATACTTAATGGTGACAACAGGATGAGATATAGAAATGTGTATAATAGTCTCTCGCTATTTGTCTCATTAGAAAAATATTCATTTTATGTTTGTCCATACCTAAATGGATACACATTAAATGGATACTCGTACATCTTTTTTAACATTTGCTTTGAGAGTATTTATAGATGTTCATTAAAAATTAAAGAAAATCCTAAAATTATAAAATATAAAAGACAAAAATTGTCCGATTATAAAATGTGGGAGACAAAAAACACGCATCCCAAATCAGGACAATATGCATCAATTCTAAGTTGAAATTTTTTATCCAACAACTTTTAATTTAAAATGAACTTTTCAAGACCAAAAACAATGAGACTAATAAATAACTTATACTTATTCTTTAAGCTCTTATATTTAACATTATCTTAAAAATAACTTATAAGTTAAAAATAAGTTAGACCAAACCATACCATATACAATTGTGACCAAGGAAGTGATGATAAGATTATGTTTTCACTGCTTCGATATCTTCTTAATTTCGAATTGGAAGATCCCAATCGCGTTTCATCGCGAATTGCTAACCTAATAACATCAATTATAAATTGAGAACAACGTTTCATCATCAATTGATAAATTAAGAACCTTTTTTATTGTGTACACCAATTTTTTAAGTATTGGCGTCACATTTTTACGAATTTTCTGAAAACAAAGTTTTAGAAGTAATACGAACATAACTTTTCTAGAATAAAAAAAACAACAGAAGTAATATGTACGTACATTCTTTGCTAAAAGCCTACGTCCATTACTCGTTAATTACTTTGACATGAATGTTTGATTACTAGATACTAATATTAATTTTCTGAGAATATCAGTGATGACATTATTATCAAACTGACGATAAAGAGTGACAAAAGAAGCTTGAGGGTAGAAAGATGAAAAATACAGGTTTTTGTTTTTATCTTAACTTGATTTAATTCTTTATTTTAGCAATACTTTATTTTTTATTTATTAATTTGAAAATTTTAAAATTAATGTATTTATATTTAAATCTTTAAGATATTATACACGTATTTATTAATAACGTGATACACTCTCATTCATTGTACACCCTATTACATAATAGAAGAATATTCTATTGTATTTATTCTCTTATACAAACACATCTACATTCTTTGTCCTTTAATCATGGATATAAGATTCAAATCGATCATCGACTTAATCAAAATGCTAGATTATTGGGTCAAGAATTGATCCAATGAATTATTAGCTCAAATAATTGTGATAGTTTTAGTTTAGTGCCGTAATGACACCTATATTCTTCAAGGTTACAAGTTCAATCCAGCCAAGGGAATTTTTTTTTTTCGTTAATTAATTTTCATTCGTAAAGCCAACCTTCACGTGTCTATTCCACTACACAGAGGAGAATAGAATAGGGAAGCACGGATAAGTGTGTGTACACAGGCATATGTACAGTGATGAATTCTAGCGTGCTAGACTTTATTTTCCCCCGTTTGTTTGCTGAGGGGAGCATTGTTGCAAGCAAAGCCAGCACGACGGAGCCACTGAAACTACCTTATATCGTATTGTCTTTTTCTCTTCCTTCCTATGTTCTCTTCTTTCCCCGCTCCTTCTCCTCTTCTTCTCTTTCTTACCTCCTTCTCTGATGACGAGGCGACCGCTAGCTCACTGTTGACATGGCCTCCTGAGCGTAACGACGACGGTTCCCAATCTTCCAGTGCTTCCCGTGCTGCCACTGACCACGACTTCCGCATCTACAACTGGGACCTCTTAAGATTTTTCAATGCAACTTTTTGACTCAGATCTTAAGCTTCTTTTGCTTCTTATTTTTTTCGTTTTTTATTCAAATGTGTCTTGATTGGTTTTGTGTATTTTTGTTGTTGATTTTGGTATTGGTTTCTTAGATCTATGCGATTTAAATAATGGAAAATCAAAAATTTTAAAATTGAATTTAAAATGGCTAGAAAAGTGAAAAGAACACCGGATATAATTTGATTATTTTGAGCAAATTTAAAAATTTTATAGACGAAACCAATCACTAGTTTTCACCATGGTTAATAGAAGAATAGAAAAACTTTTATTTTGTCACTTAAGTTATATATAAATTTAATAACACGTTCTTGATTACTAAGAATAGAGCTATATACATTTATTTTATAACCTTGAGAGTGAAGATATGAGTTTAATCAAAGTATTGATTGAAAATATTTTCGTTTTGCATTTCCGATTTTTTATATAGATCTTTAATCTATTGTGTAATCTAGCCTCAATTATATGTTCAAAATTATGTGGAGGTTGTGGTGTATGGAGGCGTCGTCACCGTGACAACCATCTTTGGTTGTGGGATTAGGAAGGAGAAGGGAGGGAAAGAAAAAGGGAGGAGAGGGCAAGGCCGCCCTAAATCAGTTTTTGAAGTGGTGTGTAGTGATCGGAGTAAACGACAAGGGAAGAGGAAAAGAGAGAGAAAGAAATGAACTCTAACGGTGCTCCGAAGTGTTAACGACACCAATGGTCCATGACGATTGAGTTTTGCTACTTTGGTAGAGTAGAGGAGGAAGAGAAGAAGGAAGGAAAAAAGGTAGAAGAGTATAATCGGAAAAAAGGAAGAGAAAGTTAAAAAATAAAAAACAAAAGAAAAAAATTGATAATCAATTTGAAAAGAACTTTCGAATCATGCCTAAGATGTTTAAGAGCATCTCCAATGGTGAGTGCTTAGCGCGTTCCTTCACTGCAAGAAACGGTTTCGTGAAGAAACTGCCCACTTGAGGTTGCCTCCGTGGCGAAATGAATTTGTGAAAAAGAAGAACCGCATCCTATATAAGAAACCCATGCTTAACAATAAAATACTATTATCCAGCATCAACCACCCATCTAAAAAAAGAGGAAAAACAATGGGAAGAAGAATAAGGGATATGATGTCAGATCAACAAACCATCTTACGGTGGTGGTTGCACGAGGGAGTTTCGTGGGCAACAGTGGTGGTTGTGCGAGGGAGGTCTGCGGGCCATAGTGGTGGTTGCGCGAGGGAGGTCCGTGGGTGATGGTATTGTTGCGCGAGGGATGTCTGCTGGCAACGATGGTGGTTGCGCGAGGGAGGTCTGCGGGCGACGATGGTGGTTGCGCGAGGGAGGTACAACCTATTATGGGACATACAATGCATTACAGACGTATGATCATTACGCTTCAACCGGGTTATTCTATTCCACCTCTTGAATTTGGATTCTTGTATCCATAATTCAAAAAGTTTTTGTGATTATTGCCGAAGAACTGAAAAGGCTCAGGGGCTAATGGTGGTTGCACAAGGAAGGGGCTACGATGGTGGTGGCACAACAGAGGGGCCACGACAGTTGTTGATCGAGGAAGGCGCTGTGACGGTTCTGGTGTGGTGTGAGGGGTGATTGAGAATGGGAAGAGAGAAAGAAGCAAATCGAGCAAGCGAAAATGGAAGGAGAAGAAGGGAGAAGCTTTTTGAGAAAAGAGACGCGTGGAGAAGGGAGAAGCTTCTGGAGAAAGAGAGAAATGAGACGTGTGGAGAAGGGAGAAACACCTGGAGAAGAAGGGATAAAAAGGAGACGTGTTTACCAAATTTTTGGAATAAAAAAATTGGCTCAAAGGGAACGTTGAAGAGAAAATGAAAAAGCAGTGATGACTGTTGTGAGAAAAAAATGAAACAACAAAGGGAACGTTGAAGAGAAAAATTATCGTTGCAGTGATGATCGTTGTAAGACAAAAATGAAAAAGCAAATGAAACGTTGAAGAGAAAAATTATCGGTATAGAGTTTTCATTATAAATTTGGCTCAATGAGATGGAATTTGCACACAATATTTTTACTCCTAATTTTTTTTTCTTGTTCCTATCAAGACTTAATTTTTTTGTTTTCTCTAAAATGGATCCCAATCAGTATAATTTGCAATGTTACAATAGTTATTTGCAAAATCAAGCACCCCCTACCAGTGAAAATTCTCAAAATCCACCTCAGTATGTTATGTATCGACCACCCCCTACTAGTCAAAATTCTCAAAATCCACTGCAATATGTTATGTATCCACCATCGGCCACCTCCTACTAGTGAAAATTCTTAAAATTCATCACAATGTGTTATGTATCCACCATCCCCACATATGTGGTATATGCATCCTTCATCCAATGTTGAGCCACCTACCAGTGGTAGTTCTCAAAATCCACAATTTTGTAGTCAATTATCACACCCCACCAACCCAAACACGTGTTATAGGCCTTCTTTATCCAATATTGAGCCCCCAAGCAATGAAGTTCAATCACCAATCGGTGTAAACAATATTCAACTAGATGAGGGAGCACAAAATTCTAGTTGAGAAAAAAATTCGCACAACATTCTCAGTGACAGAAGATGTGATTCTTGTCCTATCGTGACTCAATGTGTCAAAGGGTTCAATAATAGATGTTGACCAAACATCAAAGTAATATTGGGCAAGGATAAAAAAAAAGCGTATAATAATGACGATGTGTGTCAAAGCAGGTAATTTTGTGAAAAAAGTTGAACTCCATTGAAATCTCGATATAACAGGATCCATCTTACAGTTCAAAAGTTTAACGAGTGCTACAAACAATAGGAGAGGTGGAAGTTCAAAGAAGGATGTTATGACTAATGCTCATATGATTTACTCACAAGATACTGGTAAAAAATTTGGGTTGAGCATGCTTGGTTGTTGTTGAAAGATCAACCAAAATTAGATGCATAATTTATGTCAAATTGTTCAAAAGAACAAAGGTTTCTGCTGGTGAAAATTACTCTTCATTTTCTAACCCAGAGACACCCATTGAAGTCGAAGAATATGATATGCCATCACCAATGTCTTGCCCAATCAGACAGAAAACAGCAAAAAGGAAGAGCAAAGGAAAAGAAACTTCTAACACTCTTGATTTATCTGGCATAGAAAGTGTAATGAAGGACAAAAATGTGAACACATCAAAACTTACTCAGTTAAAGGAGGCACAAGAAAGACGTATGGAGTATGAAATCCTCATGAAGGATACATCCAACATGTTCAAACAGCAACGTCAAGGCCACGAAAAGTATTGTGACCATATTAAGAAAAAAACTAGAATATTAATCGTTTAGTTCTTATGTACGAATGTTATGCTAGTGTTGTGTTTGATATTTAGTTTTAGTAGTGTAGGTCGTTGTTGTATCTTAAATTCATAATTTTATATTGTAAAACTAGCTGTTGGAACTAGTTGTTATGAAACTAGCCGTTATAAAATTAGCCATTATAAATCAAGCTATATAAATGTCCAATGTTTCATCATTCTCACATGTTCTCTTACAAATTATAAAATATTTATATTTGATTTCAAACACTTCAGTTACCATATAATGGATCCAAACATCAATTTAGATGAAGTTTTGGATCAAATGATAGATGAAGAATTGGAAGACAACACTGATGAAGAAATCATTAGGTTAATACTTGTGTTTTGGATCAATGTCTTTATGTAATGCTTTTTATTTCCACCGTTAAGATTTTTTTTTTATTTCAATGTCATTGTGTTTAATTATCTATTATTATGTAAAAATGTATTTTATTTTTACGCATTTCCTTTCAATGTTATGTAATTTTCATTATTTTTAATTGATATTTAATATTTTCTTCAATTAATCATATTTATTATTTGTATTCATAAAAACTAGAAAATGAATTAATTATTTTATTGGAATAGTAATTAAATTTTAATAGAAAATATAAATGTGTGAATTTTTTGGAGTTTATTGTGATTTCTTGTATTAGAGTAAAATTTTGTAGAAATTTTTTATGAGTGACATGATATTATGAGGACAAAAAAATGATGCGGGAACCAAAAAAAAATTATTAAAATGTTCAAAAAAATTCATATAAATACTCCACATTGAAGATTAGCTACAGTATAGGAAAGAGAAAAGTGTACATAAGCAGCATAGGGAAGAGACAACTATGCATAGGAAAGTGTGTATAGGAGCGTAGGAAGGAGACCACTGTGCATACATGAGCAATGTTATCAGACTCGGCCGATTTATTGCAAGTTGTGGGTCACCGGTTTATGAAAACCGTTTGAGTTATATCGAGTCACATCTTTTTTCTTTTTCTTTTTTAATTTTGATCTTTATAATTTTTTTTCAACTTTTAATCCATATAAATATTTTTCTTTTCATTTTCATCTTGTAAGTGCACATTTATGAAATTTTTAAAAAAAAATTAAAGGATTAAAATTAAAAATGCATAAACTTATACAACAAAAAATAAATAAAATATCTTAGAGGAATCAAAACTGAATTAAAAAATACAAATTTACAAAGATTAAAAATGAAAAAAAAATTAAAGGGATCAAATTTAAAAAAATGAAAACTTTAAAAATTAAAATATATTTAAACTTATTTTCTATTGCTACAAAATTAGAATATTCCCAAGACGAGATATTACGCAAAAATATAAATAAATCAGCTTCAACTTGAGCCTTTATAGAGTCAAAGGTACACACACAGCCATTTCCCAGTTGACATTCTCATCAATTAATGATAACTTTATTTTTTACATTACAAGATATATTTTTAATTTAGTCAATGAGAATATTTTATAAATTTAAAAACTCAAATAAATTGTAACTTCCACATGGAGATGACAAAATAATTAATGTTTTTTTTTCTTCTTTCATATATGATATGCTACTATAAATTCGGAGGCAAACATATGTTCCACGCTTGCATGTGCCTTCCGAGGTTGACCATTTTTCCAAACTCAGTAACTCCAAAGTAATAAAATTTATGAGCAAGGGACTCCTCCCTCATCCATTGAGGTTTTTCTCTTGGTTTACTTTACATCTTTTGCTTTTAGAAGTCGCTAGGTTATAAATTAAAGCAACACATCAAAACATGTGCCTATGGGAGCTTCAACTCCGGAGGCATTGTCAAATTAAGTTTCAAACACAAGATCTTCAAAGGATCGTGCGTACCTTGATAAAGTAGAGCGATCAATTTGTCCCTAGATGGAGTGGGCTTAGTGATTTGAAATAAAGTAAGGAATGGCATGCACGATTGTCATCAATTAGGTGATGTTATTTGTCCATTTTCTTAATTTGGTGGTTAAATTTTAAATTACGGAAATGTACATGTCTTTGATCTATCACAAAGCTTATTTTCTTTGAAGGAAAGACAGAAAGATTCATTTATTTCTGAATAAGTTCACATTGAAAGCCTAAAGGTATACGCTGTCTTTCCTTCAAAGAAAATAAGGATACTGCACGACTATAATCTAATGAATGTGCTTGATTTAATTAGAGAAGCAATAATAGATGTTCCAGGAAAGAACAATGTCAATAGGTCTCCTGATTGCAAAATACTAAAGTATTAATGTACCCAGAAAAAACTTTGTCAAAATACAAAAATCAGAGCCGAAACAAGTACTAAAATCGAGGAAGACCAAGTTCTGCAGTTCCTCTTTAGTCAAGAAATCCTTAGAATACTCCTCGTATAGACGTGGCACCTTAACCTAGTAAATAAGAAATAATACCTTTCCATCCTTATAAAAAAATGATTTTGTCCAAGAAACCCTTATGGAAACTATAAAGAACCCAATAAGTTTTTTATGCCCGAAAAATAGATTATTTTTAGATTATTATCTAAATTCATATTTTGTCAAATAACTACTTGAAAAAACTTTAAATTTCAACTTAGTACCTGTCGTTAGTCTCATTCTGTTAAATGATGACGTGACAGACGGAATGCCACATCATCAAACCTAATTACTGACATCGCATTACCACCTTATTGTCACGTCATCACCTTCTTCCCCTTCTCTTTCTTCTCTTTCTCCCCTTGTCCAATGGAAATCACCACCATCACCGACCGCACCGCGCTACCACTGTCGAACACCACCTCAAATACCTCCATCATCATGCCCAACTTCCCCTTCCTCCCTTCCGTCGCCCCCTGCATCCTCACCATGAACTTCTTCTCCTTATTGCTTGTATTCATTAAATTACTTTTACAGTGGTGTCAACATAGATATTTCCTTTGTTTGAATAATACAAAGATGTTAAGGATGAGGATGGTTACCCTAAACTTGGTAGCAGCACCCCAAATGAGGGAAGTCTCATTACAATCGTGGTGTCTGTGATTCGCTCTTATCTTTCGCAGCCGAATTTCTCCCACGTGAAGTGACGCACACGACACTGCTCCACCTACACAACACAACACTTTCCAAATCTCTCTCAACACAAAATGATTACGTATTCGAATTACATGGTACCTGAAATGCCAAAAGCGAGGGCGAGAGCGATAGGATTGAAGATCCAGGCGAGAGGTCAAAAGCGTCGAACCTGATGAGGTTGGCCCTGATGTCTGTGTGGGAGGAGTGAGAGGGCGCATAGGCCACGTGCTGAAGGCGGAGTGAGAGCTACACGAGGAAGAGGAAGACAGTGAGGATGAAGGGGATTGAGTGGGGCCTCTACAGGAACCACATCACCATTAAGGAGGCACTAATATGATGTTGCTGCAATGTAGCTATTTGCTTGTTTATGTACTTGATTCTCCTTCTCGTCGGTGCTGCCACTGACATCATTGTGTTGTTGTTCCTCTCTCTTTCCACACTCATCCTACAAATTTCAAATTGGAATAATCAGAAACAGAAGTTGAACTTTAGGGTGACGAGGAAGAACGAGTTCATGGTGAGGATGTAAGGGGCGACAGAAGGGAGGAAGGGGAAGTTGGCCATGTCAGTGAAGGTATTCGAAGTGGTGGTCGACGGCACGTTCAACAGTGGTGGCTCGATGGTGGTGGTTTTTGTTGGAGAAGGGGAAGAAAGGGAGAAAGGAAAAAAGGAGAAGGGGAAGAAGGTGATGACATGACAATGAGGTGTCAATGATTAGGTTGGATGATGTGGCACTCTGTCTGCCACATCAATACTTAACAAAATGAGACAAAAAAAAAATTTCAGGTACTTATTTGACAAAAAATGAATTTTAGGTAGTAATCGGAGAACAACCTACTTTTTAGGTATGAAAAATATATTTAAGCCTAAATTTTTTATCAGAAGAAGTAAAGAACCGAAACAAGGGTTTGGAGGCAAGACAAGACACCCACCTTGTCATCTTTTTCGGCCGAGAGCAAAAGAAATACAAAACAACTTCGGGTAAGCCTTGGTATAAGTATACAAGCAAAGTGCCAGAAGTGTCTAAATAGCCACCCACCTATTCAGGTGCAATTGAAAGGGGGTGACAGTTCAAGATTCAAAGAAACCAGTTGTAAAGTCATCGAATAGGACACATACATGAAGGTTCCAGAATATACAGTCATACATATAGAATGAAATCCTTATTTTTGTTTCCTTTACAAACATTTACAAGTAATTGAATAGAGTTCATCCTCCTCTACAGACATACTAGGATATAATTTGAGAAAGTGTTGGGTACTAGAGAAGTAACCCTGATCTCCCTGTCTACCTAGGTATAACCCGACAACTTTATTAACGAAAACTCATCTTCTCTTTAATGAATTTTTGATAGGGGTGTCATAGTGTGCCCAAATCCGATGAACCAACCTGGCTCACCATGGGTTTGGGACATGCCAAGCTCAAAAAATTCAAAGTTTCACTTTAGTGGCTAAAACTCAACCCGACTCACCTAACCTGCGGGTCAGACAGGTTTGAGCCGAGTTGAACCACTTAAAAATAAAATTATTTTATTTACTAAAATATAGTAGAGTAACTAGTGAAAATAACATTGGAATGATTATTTGTGTGCTCGAGACTACGATTTGTTAAGACTTTTGAATGCATTTATGCATTTGACACATTTGAATGATTACTTTAATTATAATATATTAATATTATATGCTTGAATGGTTATTTGACACATTTGCCTATTAGTTGTATTTTTATTTCAATCATTTGAATGCTTTTTATGAAAAAAAAATTCACTATCTTTTCAAAAAAGAAGACAAAAAAATGTTTTATGTTTTATGTTTTATTTTTTTATTGTTATTTTTATCGATTTGGTGAGCCAACTCACCTAATCCACCAATCTGTGGTGGGCTGAGCCAGGTTGGTATTTCATGACTCACTTAAAGGTGAGTCGGGTTGGCACAACCTGTTTAACTGTCAATCCATGGGGCCCAACCTATGTGGGCCCTGTAACACCCTGAAATTTCGATAACTGAAAATATATGTTTGATGTATTTTTTGTGTTATTTTATTATTTGATTAGTTTAGATTGGTTGAAGTGTTGTGTAAATTATCCTTGTGCAATTGCTTGGTGTGGATGTTATGTGGAGTTTGTTTGATTTGTGTTGAAATGTGATTGATAGTTTGACCCAAAACCTGTTTTGGTAAAGCCACAATATCAAACACATTAACCGTTGGATCGCCTTGAAATTTGATAGTAGGTTCACAACTCATCTCTTCATGTTTTGACCATTGCAATTTGTAAAATAACAACTTTTGATGTCCCTCTAAGCGCGACTAATGCACTAAGCACAATTCCAAACAAAGAGAGAATTGCGCTGAGCGAGACGAGCTTGCTAAGCGGGCACTGCACCATAGTTATAAAACCCCATTCGGTCCGACCAGTCGGACCGGTCCAACCGGAATACGGTTGTATAGTCGGACCGAGTGCACTACCGGACTGCTCAAGCAAGTGACCAGAGATGACCTGGTCAAACCCGGCCGATTTTGATGAAACCCAGCGACCCGAACGGTTTTTAAAACCCAGATTGGGTTGTGCCACTACCGCACTCAAGGGAACTCATCGTGTCGGCCTCTCCTTCAATAACGCGAACTGGTTTGTGCTACTGAAGTGGCGTTGAACAAAGAGGAAGAGGAAGCAGTAGGTGTGCGACACTGAAGAGGAACGAGGCACTGAGAAGACGTAGCACTGAAGAGGTGTAACGACCCACCTCGTCGCTACGATATCACTAACTCTTAATCGTGCAACTTCAATTTTTAATAAAACTTCATTAATTTGATTATGAAAATGATAGTAGACTTTTCGCGATAATACAATTGTCATACACATACTACAATTACATATTTAAACACATTATACATATATATTAAATTAGTACATGTCATCCACATGTCAGAACTTCCTTTAGCTTTACATGTATATACACCTGAAATTACATATCAACAAAAATCAAAGACTAACTAAGAGAGAGTTGATTAACAAAACACAACTCTTTCTTCATAAAGAATCCAACGTCATCACGTCGGCTTGGCGGCTCCAACCAGAAAGAAGATCTCCCTCCAAAGTCACCTACTGCTGCTTATCTGCTCCCACGAACAAAAGTTCGTGATCATCACAGGTACCAACCACACGGTACAACAAATGTAAGGGTGAGTTTATTATATAAAAACCAACCAACATCAGATAGCAGCAATTAGAAAAAAAAACATTATTCACCACAATCATTAACAAAAATCCATGATTCCAATACACACTCAACAAACCAATCATCCAATGCATTTCACAACTCAAACAGTTATGCAAAGAATGATGCATGCACCTGACTCATCTATTAGCATGCAATGTGGTACCATCACCGAAAATAGCCTCTCACAGGAAAAATGATTCACCGCCTATCAGGGCCACCCTGTCGTGCACTGGCCATTCCCCCACCCGGTGATCAGCCAGCGTCGCAAGGGAATTCCAAACCTGATGACCCCTTAGTACCTGCGTTCTCAGCCCACTGAAACCCACAGGTACGCGAGTGCCTTCATTCTATTTTCACACATACAAATGAAGTATGAAACATGGGCATCATCAATGCATGACCCGGCTAGGAACAAATCCTTCCTCGCAAGGGTAACACGCCATGCACCCCTCACGTACATACATAACAAACTAATGTGGGCTCACCGATGCACTGACCATGGCTAGGAACAAATCCATCCTCGCAAGGGTAACCAACCGGTCATTGCATCCCACGTGTACATACACAGCCTATAACCATGGGCACCATCAATGTATGACCTGGCTAGGAACAAATCCTTCCTCACAAGGGTAACCCGTCATACACCCCCATGGGTATCCATGTATATCCACACACAATGATATTGTTCACATCAACGTTATCTCTCATCAAAGTCATTATCAATCTCAACATCATATCATCTCAATATCATCATCATGTATATCAATATCATCTCATTTGAACATCATCAACTACATCAACATTATCTCATTTAAACATCAACATCCATTTCATCATCATCTCATTTAAACATCATAAACCACATCATCGTTATATCATTTATACATCATCAAACACATCATCAATGTCTCATTCAATCATCACCAACACATCAATAATCATTTCAATATTATCAATGACATCAATATCACTTCATTCATTCATAATCCATAGTACCACGAGATTGGTATTTTAGGAAAATTCTAAATTAAAGAGGAGGACTACAATATTTATAAAACACACTCTTATGCTCATTTAAAAATTTAATAAAGAATTAAATAGGAAAACATATTATAAAATTTTGGGCAGAGTCTCCTCTTTAATTAAGACTTTTCCCAAAAAATCCAATCATTACAACAACAATATCATTCACAGTTTTATCCATCAATAAGCCAATTCATCGCATCCCATTAGTTAAAAACAATTTTTCTTGAAAACGAGCACACACAAGAACAAACACATATCAATCATAAATACATCGCATCCCATTAGTTAAAAATGTAGTTTTTCTTGAAAACTAGCACACAGCAGGGACATGCAGTTATCTTCATAGTTGGACTCCCTGGCCCCCAACTATGGTATCTAAACTATCGCCAAAATAATAAACTCCCTTTACCTAACCAGGAGTTCTCTCTATTACAGCTTAGCGGAGTTGTTTCACGATCCCTCAAAGCGCGTGTTTTGGTCCAAATGCAGAGCTCTATATACCAAACCGAAGATAATTTAATATAGATTTCCAAGGTAAGATCAATGTTAACATTTGGGGTCAAATACCCACTCAAATTTAAAAAAAGAGGCTAAAAGGGTATTTTGGGAGTTTATATCAAAAGACATCATTTTGAAATTTCGATCACGCCAATATGACCAGGGTTCAACAAGGATCACAGAAATGATATCAGTTTCATAAAAAGGAGACTTTTATAACATCTCATTTTCAAAGGATTTTTCAAAGGAAGTGTAAAACTCTCAACAACAGTACCTAAAACACAAGAGACACTAATAGAAGCTTAAACTAGCTAAGAAAAGACAAAAGAAACTAAGATTACCTCAAGAAAACCAAGAAAGGATGATTGGGAGCTCCGTTCTCTATCGACACTTCGAGAAAAGTTTCGAAGATAAAGGATTCTTCTCCGTGCTGGGGTCTCATGGCAAGCAACGACGACTCGTGTGTGTCTCTAATGACTATGGGTGGTGGAGGAGGGTGGTGGGGAAGCTTGGATCAATTTGGAGGAGGAAGAACCTCCATTTTCGTGACTTGGAAGCTTAAAAACGTATTCTGCACCACCTCCACTCGCCCAGGTGACCAAAATGCCTGCACAAACTTGCTTGGGTGAGTTGCCCAATTCTAGAATTTTCCGCTTCAGTGAAAAATTAATTTCTTACGTTCCAGATGTTATTTTGACAATCCCAACGGTCAAAAGTTAGATATATAGGTTAGGAAGCTGTTTTTAAAATTTTAAAGAGATCCAATGGTTAACCAATCCAGAATGATGATTTTACTAAAACAAGTTTTCGGGTCAAACTCAGAATCACACAATTCAATGCAGCTCAAACAAACTCCGCATAACTTGACATCTACACCAAGCAATAGCACAATGATAATTTACCCAACAATCATTCAACTAATACAAACTTATCAAACAGTCAAATAACACAACAATCACATTAAACATCTATTTTCAATTTATCGAAATTTCAGGGTGTTACAAGAGGCGCAACACTGAAGAAGACGGAGAAAATGAGGCTGTGGAAGAGGCTTATATTACTTATATATATGGGATTTTTAGGGTTTTTTTTTTATTTGGGCCTTGATTTGCTTCATGCACTCCCTTTATTGCTTATTGTACTCCTTCTGGCTCATTTCTTTATATTAAAAACTGGACTTATGTTTTAATTTAAGTAGTTGCTATTACACTTTTTTTATTAATACACTTTACTTGTGTCATCAACTTTAATGCTTCAATTGTTATTTTAAATTTTTTTTATTATACTTTTCTTAATCAAATAATATTAGTTATATATTTATATATAATATAATTTTAATTTTTTTAATATAGATCGGGCCAAACCAGACCAATTACTGATCCACCGGTTCGACCACTGACCCACTACCTCGACCGGGTCAATGACCAGGCTGAGTTTTATAACACTAACTGCATCTTATAAAAATGTCCAACAATGTCGAAAAGTGAGTTTTTCATCTTTCTCTCTCTCTCTCTCTATCTAAAACCTCACCCAAGCCTCCAATCCACCTCCTCCACCACCCACAACCACCGGTAACCGCCACGAGCTGTTGTTGCTTGCCACCGGACCATCGCACGGATATGAACACTTTAATCGGAGCAGAATTTTCAAAACTCAACTTGAGGATTCGGTCGAGAATGGAACCTCTAATCCTTCTTTTGTGGTTTCTTCGAGGTAACCATGATTTCTTTGTCTTCTCCTAGCTAGCTTAAATCTCTTTTAGTATCTCTTGTGATTTGGGTACTGTTATTTGGTGTTTTTACACTTCCTTTGGAAGACCTTTGAAAATGAGACGTTGTAAAAGTTACCTTTTATAATATTGATGTCATTTTTGTGACTTTTGTTGAGTCCCGACCACATTGGTGTGATTGAAATTTCAAAATGACGTCTTTTTGATGTGGACTCCCAAAACACCATTTTAGCCCCTTTTAAATTTGAGTGGGTATTTGACCCTGAATGTTAATGTTAACCTTGTCTTCAAAATTTATACTAATTGTCTTCGATTTGGTATATAGAGCTCTACGTTTGGACCAAAGTACGTGAAATTGAGAGATCTCAAAACGATGCTACGAGGAGCTAACAAAGGGATATAGATAGGTGAATAGAGTTTATTGTTTGTTTGCAACTTTTGATACCATAGTTGGGGTCAAGGAACCCAATTATGGAGATGTATGTCTATCCTTATTGTGTGCTGGTTTTCAAGAAAAACTATGTTTTAAACTAATGGGATGCGATATATTTGTTATTGATGAATGAAATTGTGAATGATGTTATTATTGTAATGATTAGATATTGAGATGATATTCAGATGAGTTGATATTGATGTTGATGATGACATTGAGATGAGATGATGTTGATGTTAATGATGTTATTGTGATGGATGTATGTTGTGTGTGTACATGAGGGGTGCAGTGATTTGCTGGATATCCCTGGGAGGGAAGATGATGATTTTAAGAATTTTAAGCATCCCTAGAGAGGGAAAAGAAATTGCTTAGAATTTTTAATTATCCATGGTCAGTTCATTGATGGGTCCATGTTTCATACTTCGTAATTGAATGAAAATAAAATGGTGGCAGTATGTAACGTCCCGAAATTTCGATAACTGAAAATATATGTTTGATGTATTTCTTGTGTTATTTGATTATTTGATTAGTTTAGATTAGTTGAAATGTTGTGTGAATTATTCTTGTGCAATTGCTTGGTGTGGATGTTAGGTTAGGTGGAGTTTGATTGATTTGTATTGGAAATGAGTGATTCCGAGTTTGACCCAAAACCTGTTTTGGTAAAATCACAATTCTAGATTGGTTAACCGTTGGACCACCTTAAAATTTTAAATGTACGTTGCCACATTTGCAAAGTTTGACTGTTGGGATTTGCAAAATAACATCTGAAGCGTGAGATATTAATTTTTCATAATAGTAGTGAAATTTTAAAAATTGGGTCAGCTCGCCTAGGTGAGCCAAAATTCTCCTGGGCAAGTCAAGTCGGTTATATATGGTGCAATAGAGTAAAAAGCATGAAATTTGAGCCTTCTTCTTTCCCAAACAACCACCCAAGCCCCACAACCTCTTCCTCCACCAGCCATAGCCATCGGTGACTGCCACGAGCCACCGTTTCTTGTTGTTGAACCACTGCACCGAGAGGAACATTTTAATTGAAACAGAATCTTGAAAACTCAACTCTAGGATTCAGTAGAGAATGGAGCCTCCAATCCTCCTTTCTTGCCTTCTCCTAGCTAGATTGAAGCCTCTCTTGATATCTCTTGTGATTTGGATACCGTTATTGGATATTTTTATACTTTATTTGAAAAACCTTTAAAAATGAGACGTTGTAAAAGTTTCCTTTTTATAATATTGATGTCATTTTTGTGACTTTCGTTGATTTCTTGTCACATTGGTGTGATCGAAATTTCAAAATGATGTCCTTTTGATGTGGACTCACAAAATACCATTTTAGCCTCTTTTTAAATTTGAGTGAGTATTTGACCCCGAATGTTAATGTTAACCTTGTCTTTGAAATCTATAATAAATTATCTTCAATTTGGTATATAGAGCTCTGTGTTTGGGCCAAAGCATGTGAACTTGAGAGATATCAAAACGACGCTACTAAGAGCTAACAGAGAGAGATAAATAGGTAAAGGGAGTTTATTGTCTGATTACAGTTTTTGATACCATAGTTGGAGGTCAGTGAACCCAATTATGGATATGTATGCTTGTCCCCGTTATGTGCTGGTTTTCAATAAATACTATATTTTAACTAATGAGATGCAATATATTTATTATTGATGTATGTTTGTTCTTGTTGTGTGCTCGTTTTCAAGAAAAACTGTGTTTTTAACTAATGGGATGCGATGAATTTGTTATTAATGTATTTGTGCGATGTTTGGTGAGTATAGTATCGTGAAAAATTTACTACCATTTTCATAATCAAATTGATGGAATTTTCATTAAAATTTGGAAATTATACGTTTAGAGTAGTGTTATTGTAGCGATGAGGTGGGTCGTTACACAGTAAGTGCATCTGGTTTTTCATAGGATAAAAATGCGGGTACTTGGGGCATATCACTCTATTTGGAACTCCCTTGTGACTCTGGCTAATCACCATGGGGGGAGCGGCCTGTGCACGACAGGGTGACCTCGACGAGTTACTGCATCATTTTCTTAAGTGAGAATGTCATGTAGGCACGCTTAGGCTATTTCCTGACGAATGGTACCACATTGCATTTGAGAGTTGAGTCAGATGCATGCATCATTCTGAGTATAATTGATTCGAATTATGGAAAACGTTGATGGCTAGTTGGTTGTGTGTATGTCGAACTGATTGATTATTGAAAATGATTGTTGTTATTATTATTGTTTTCTTGCTAATCATTGTCATCTAGTATTTGTTAATCTTGTATAATGAACTCACCTTTGCAATTTTATACCGTGTGATTGGTACCTGTGATGATTGTGAACCTTTGTTCGTGGGAGCAGATGAGCAGCAGTAGGTGATGTTGGAGGGAGATCGTTCTTTTGTTAGAGTCGCCAAGCTGACGTGATAACATTGAAATTCATTTTAGAAAAGAGTTGTGTTTTGTTATCAACTCTTTCTTGTGAAAACAATGAATACACTCAAATACCAAGAGGGGGGGTGAATTGGAATAACCTTGACTTTTAAAAATTCTTTATGAAATTAGAGTTTAGGATCTTAATCACTTTTAAAACCAACATAACTTTAATTCAATCAAACCACTAGGTCCAAGATTTCAATCACAAAACTAGCACTTGTTGAGTAATGAAGAAATCACAACAGCTGAGAGATCAAGATAGCAAGAAGAGATAGAACAATAGAAATTAACACAAGTACATATACTAGTTTAATTCTCAAGAGAAGCTACATCCAGTTCTT
The DNA here is from genome assembly GCA_007407185.1 of Glycine tomentella. Classification (NCBI taxonomy): domain Eukaryota; kingdom Viridiplantae; phylum Streptophyta; class Magnoliopsida; order Fabales; family Fabaceae; genus Glycine; species Glycine tomentella. Next base: position 155,794 of record PYAF01006101.1, read on the forward strand.
CAAATCAAACTAGATTACAGTTCCACTAATTCAAAAGTATTCTTTACAAGCAATTACAAGTGAACTTCTTTATCAACCATAGATAAAGAATCAGAGTTCTAACACCCTATTAGAAATCAAATCACCAAGATCTTGAGAACCCTACTCAAATCTTTATTCCTAGAGAACACTACTCTAGAAAGCTTAAAAGAAACTCTTTGAACTTAGTCTCACAAAAGTATTTTGAAACTCAAAACAATCTACAAGAAAGTTTAAGAAAGACACAACCTGGGATCCTCAATGGATGAATGAATGCACAAATGATTTTACCAATCAACACTAGGTTGTATGAATATCAAAGCTCATAATCAACTCTCTTGAAAAAACTTTTCTTGACTCATCTTTAAGTATGAAGCAAAATGATCTTTTAATCTCAAGCAAGAAATCTAATACACAGAAAACTGTTTCTTGGACAATGAGAACTTTTTTCTTGTGTTGGGATTTCGTAATCTAAAGTATATAATGAAATGTTATCTCTTTTCAAATCGCAGACCCAAGCAACTTTATATAGAAAACAGTTTTAACAAACAGTAATCGATTAATATGCAAGTGTAATCGATTATTTTAACATATGTAATCGATTATTTAACCAAGTAATCGATTAAAATGTTCTTGAGACAATCTAGAAATCTTTAACGAACAAAGTAATCGATTATTCCATAAAGTAATCGATTAAACCAGTCAATCTCATATATGCAATAGGCCTTGGTAATCGATTACAGATTGTGGTAATCAATTAAGGAAGCCATATGCTATTTCCAGAATAAGCCTATGTAATTGATTACAAATTGTGGTAATCGATTAAGGCAGTCATGTACAATCTCTAGAATAAGCCTATGTAATCGATTTCAGATTGTGGTAATCGATTAAGGCAGTCATGCATGTTTTAGAAATACAACTACGTAATCGATTACGATCATCTTTGAATCGATTAAAGTGTTCGTCATGACTTTTCCAGAATCAAACAGAAGCTGGTAATCGATTAAAGCAGACAAAGTCATGGAATATGCACAGATAAACTCTTAAGTTCTTTTCGTAAAACATTTTATGCATGAATATGTTTATGCTTTATGCAATGCAAGGATCACAAGATAAGCCTTCTTAAACCATTTTACAAATTACAAATGTCTTCAATTGAATGACATGTAAAAAACTAAAACCTTCAAGTGACATGGGCTTTATCCTTAATCTTCTTCTTTAGCTCCTCCTATATCCAACATTTCTTAGTTGGTTCCTTGGTTCTTTTTGGTTGGACATGTAAATTCCAGGCTTAGATACATGTAAAAACTGAATGATGTTCTGACATGGGAAAAGACATATAATGGTTCAATATTATATATATATATATATATGTTGTGTGTGTATTTATTTATTTACGTATTTATACGTTGACTGTTAGTGTATTATTGTGAAAAATTTACTCTCATTTTCATAATCAAATTAATGAAACTTTCATTTAAAAATTGAAATTACACGTTTAGAGTTGTGAAATCGTAGTGATGAGGCAGGTCGTTAAGGCCCATTTTGACAGACCTACTTTTTGGCAATGTTTCGGCCCTCCCTCCACAATATGGCTACATGATGCTTCCATATCCCCCTTGATAGCATTATTGACATTGTTAACTGTTAAGTCAAAAGACATTTGTGTGTTAAGACAAATTAGGATCCTTAATTATTTTGATTAAATGCAAATTAATACAAAGGTTAATAGCTACGTCTTATGTGATATCAGATCGTGCCTCATGTATCTACCTCTGTATTTCTAAACGATAGCAAAGATACTCTATGATTTGATACAACATTAAAGAGTGCATTTAATAACTTCATTTAATACTTTGTGTCTCAGATCCGTTTTACAAAAACTGTCTTACAAAAAATTCTCCTAGAATCTGTCAAATCCTAAGAAGCGCAAAGGAATTTTCATCACTTTGAAGATCAAAAGTATCAAAAGACATGCCAACTGTGACAAGTCTGCTCTAACGCAAATGAAGTGGTTTCCTGCTTAAGTGCTCTACACGAAAGATACAAGAGTGGTTTTCTGTTAGTATATGGATGTCCTAGAGACAATCTTTTCATTAGATTAGGACGTACATGTACTTTCATATTGTCATGAATAAATTATAAGCGCTCTTTATCTTGTTTCATATTTTGTCTCGATATTATTATTAATATATGAGTAACTGGATAAAACCCTTAGAATAGAATAGGTATCTCTTGAATATCAATGATGGGATCACGATCATGAGGATTCATGGATACCAGATGTCTACTCCCAAATTTAAGTTCCTAATCTAGAGACACTGAGAATGGGGATCAGCGATCTCAGGTAAGACTAGCACGGCTTATCTTCTTGTATGCAGATACAAGGTAAAGACCTCATGAGCTACAAACATAGAGATGTCTTAGCTAAAGTTGTGGGTGGACCTATAAGGGTATAGCTCGCACTGAACGGACCCACAAAGAGACTCTATGAGGAAATCTCACAGATAGTATCATTAGAGAAGTCTCTTATTATTTGGGTGTCTTTCCTTAGACCAGAAGTTTTCACCTAGACTGTGTTCTAGAAGACATGCTTTGATTGTATACTTCGTCTGCCTGAAACATGGAGACACATAGGTATACCTTTGGGCATGTCCTGAAGAACACGAGTCTAGGGTGACTAGCTGAAGGAATTCGTCAAATCTCTGTGAGAGATTAGGTTATCTGTAAACCGGAGAAATTGGGATGACATTTACGGGACTCGGGAATCTATGCATAGTAAAAGAAATCATGAGATGATTTGCCTTTAGAGTCCGTAAAATTGGAGGTTCCCTATTTCGTATTAAAGCTTACCCTAGACCACAAGGGCTGAACGTTTCCTTACCCTAGGTTTTATGGGAAGGTAACCGAGGCGAAAGGAAATACATACGGAAACCAAATAGATTTAATAGGATGATCTTGTCATTCACCTAACTAGTTTTGGGGAAACAAAACATTGCTAGTGCTCTGTGTTGTCATTAAATGGGTAGAGGCCTTGTTGGGCCCAAACTCATTTATGTCAGTAGCTATATTAGGCCTAATGGTTCACACACTAACACTTTATTGTCATGACATTATAGCATTAAAGGTTTTGGGCCTAATAATGGTTGTTGGCCCAAGAAAGAGTTTAGAAACTTATCTTAAAGAGAAAGGGGCGTATGAATGGAGTTAATGGGCTTGGATAGTCCAAGACATTATTAATTAATTTAAATAGTTAAATTAATTATCTGATATTGAAATTTGATAATATAAATTTGAATTTAAATATTTGAATTTAAATATGAATTAACTATAGTAGATAGTTTCATATCAAAAGGAGAAGATAAGAGCTAGATTTGAATTTGAATTCAACTAGCATCTTATCATGATCATATCCTAGATTTTAGGAAGAAGTTTGAGGGATGATTAGAGGCTTATCATACGACTGGATATTTGATTATTATTTGGCAAAATAAATTCCAAGTAATTGACTTGGTCTTAAGAAGATAAGATAAGAGGTTGTTGGCAATTTTTGAAATACAACAACTCTATCTTTTCTTCACGTGTGAGATGCTTAATGATCAGAATTTTATGGTTAAAAATTTGACCTAAAACTCATCTATAAATATACTTTTGTGATCATAGTTCTCAAATAATGGTTTTTGAAAAAAAAACCCATCTATCTTCCTCCTTTTCACGTGTCCCTTTGTGTGAGTTTTGGCTGAAAATTTAGCCACCAATATCATCTATTGGTGAGTCTCTTAGATAAGTAAAACACTTTAAAACCTAACCTTCTTCCTCTCCATTGGTGCGTCTAGCTTGCCTCCTTTGGTGTTTGTTGGTGGCATTCAAGAAGTGTTCTTGAGTCTTGACAAGAAGTGGTGTGGATCAACATTAGAGGGCTTGTATCTTCAAACCTATTCTTGATCATCAATTTCAAATATAAACAAGGTAACATGTATGTCCTAAAGAATGATTCTTGAATGGTATGTGTGTTTCCGCTTTGAAAATTTTTTGTTTTTCTTCTCACATGCCTTCGGGCTTCAAGGCCTTATCTTTCATTTTCCAGCATCAAGAAGTACGTGCATTTAATGCTTCAACAACCATAAACTTCATACGTAAGCTCAAGAAAAGAAATCTACCCATTTAAAGATAACCGACACTTGTTGAAGAAGGCCTATAAATACCAGAAGCTTTGAAGAACTGAGATACAATTTTGCGCTGTATCATTCAAATTTTTTCTATAAAGAGCTTTCTGTATATTCTTCTAAAGTTTGAAATGCTCTCAAAACACCTTGTATATCTTAAGAGAAAAGACTAAAAGCTTTGTTCATATTCAATTGTAAAATAATTAAGAGTTAGTCAGTGAGCAAACAAATGTCAAAACTTTTGATTTGTAGAGCTAGTAGTGGCTTGGTAAGTTAAAGAATATTGGGTTGTTTCAAGCTTGCTGTAAAGCTTGAGTTGTAGAGCTAAAGTGACAATGACAAATACTTGTAGCTTTGTGAAGTTAGTGGAACTTGGTTGTTGGCCAAGAACTAAACATAGTCTCAGTGGTAGAGACTAACCAATATAAATCTATGTGTCTTATAAGCTTTATGTTTATCTTTTATTTTAAACTTACCTAGGGTTTGAATTTGATTTAGTTTGAATGCAAAATTATTTTTGCAAAATTTGTTTCTATAGTCTAAACTTGTGTTTTACGAAAAAAATTTATTTGTTTTACAAAGTTATATTTGAGACGATAGCTTTTGTTTTCACAAAAAAAGGCTTTAAAAATTCTAAAATCATAATTTAACCCTCATTCTTGTGATATTTGCCTTTACAGTTTGCTATCTGTAACACCCCATGTGCACCCGGTGTATTAACATTATTATAATATCAGAATATCACAAATCTCTTTAATAAAACAAAGAAACTGCAGAAGCATATAGGAATCGTATTTCTTGATACATTATGTATGGTACATATCTAGAAACATAAACAAGTTTCAGAATTCCAACTAGCCCTTATTGATCCAGACAACAAAAAAAACAAGGCAGATATCAACAATATCTATATAGATATGTCAGGAGAAAAGAACCACCTATCTCAGCATGGTATACACCATAGGGAGCCTCAAAGCTCTCAACCTAGCCCAAGCAGCTTACAATTGCTTGACTCTACTGGGTTTCCTATCACGGGATCTATCATCACTGCTATAAGCCACACCTGCAACATAATCCCCACACGGGGTGAGATAAAAATCTCAGTAAATTCAGGGTTCTTGGAGGTTTCCCTCCCCCTGGTTCACTTCCAAGCATATATACAACATAATCCACATGAAATAAACATTACTCATACATTCAACCTTCACGGCTCACATGTAGCACACTACATTCACATCACAGTACAGGGGTAACAACATATGTACCCATCATACTTTGCCTGAGAAAGATCATCCATAAAAGGGCACGTTCTCTCAGGACTTCTCACTGAGTGCCTGAGGAAGATCATCCACTGAAAGGCACATTCCCTCAGGACTTCTCACTGAGTGCTTGAGGAAGATCATCTACTGAAAGGCACATTCCCTCAGGACTCTCTCTTTCCTTGCCTGAGGAAGATCATCTACTTAAAGGCACATTCCCTTAGGACTTCTCCCGCCCAATACCTGAGAAAGATCATCTAATGAAGGGCACATTCTCTCAGGGATTATATGGACGCCTATGGATTGTCCCAAGGAAGCTCATCCACTTAAGGGCACATTCCCAAGGGGTCCATAGTTCCTTATTCTACTGGCCAGAGAATTCTCATACAATCACATCACATAGCACTATCATAACATTCATTTCATAACCAATACAAGGTATAACACTATCACAGTGTATAGCTAACATCAATCATCATCATACCATAATGGTATTTCTCTCACCATACAAATCATACACTATCTCAGTGTCTATTTTATCATCGATCAAAGAACACAATCACAGTGTTCATCAACCATTAGAATACAACAAGGTATTCCTCTTATTATCACATCACACATACCAACACAATAACTACTTATCACTAATCACAGAACACTATCATAGTGTTCGTCTTAACCCCAACTCGTGGGTCAATAATCACTACGTACCATAACCACCATCCCTCTGGATATAGTGGTATATAACTAAGGGAAATACTTCCCAAAATATCCACATAGCACTGCTCTCAGTGCTTAACATTTTGTCAACCACTGAACACCATCATAGTGTTCATTTCATCACAAGGTACATAGATTAATAAAACAGTGTCATCCAAGTAAGGAATCACCTCGAAGAACGATGAGCTTACCTGGTCAGACTGTGCTTTATCATTAATCCTCAGATTAGTGATCTATGCCGCTAACACCTTGGTGTCTCGCCCTATTCAAAGCATACAACACAGTCGACATCAGTATAACCATACCAGGTACCTGACAACGGTTCTCAACCGTTGAGATGAAAGGGAACATAATTCCTTTCCATAAACCTCTCAGTCCTCTAGCTTAGGGTTATCAGACTAACCACTTCATAGGCCACTCACAGATCCTTAGCAGGATCATTCTCAGCCTGACCAAGGCCTTAGAGTCTTTCTAAGACTCTGTATTAGTCAATCCAATGTTCTATTAGTTCATAAATCAACAGCTATCCAATATGGCCAAAACAGATATACCCATACGTTTTCACCGTTTATTTGGCCTTATGAACAATTCTTGTAAAGGCACTTAGGTTCATACCTATCTCAGTACCTTCCATTTACTTAACCTTCTTCCTACTCATACCAATCTTAGGGTTAAAGCCAAACTTCATCAGAAATCAAGTTTCAAAGTTCCATATTCCTCAGAACATCCTCCTGATCATGCTTTTCTAAAGAACCTAAGCCTAATTCCAGCCCTAACACCAATAGGTTACTATTCACCCCATTACCCAAATCACAAATAAATGGTGAAAGCTTGAGTTTCTTACCTCAAATCTGTTGAGGAAGGCCGGAGAATCCCTTCTCCTAGCTCTGGTATCCAAAAATCGCCTTCTTCTTCTCTCAGAACTCAGCTTTCTCAAGGTTCTCAGGAAATGGGGTTTCTCTTAGAATCTTGGCTGGAATTTAGATCATATAAGGTTCTAATCATGTTCTATGGTATTTAGGAGGTGTTTGAATGAAGCTTGGAAAAGTTATGAAGCTTTCCCCAGGCTCCAATGGCAGAATTGCAGAGGAAGAAGAGAGAAATGGGGTTTTTCCCCCAAAATCGCCTGAAATGGCCTTTTATACTGGTCCTGACCGACATGCCATGCCAATCGTGCCACTCTGGCGCTGATGGCGCCAAAATCCAGTGCATCTGGCGCCACTCTGGCGCTCTCCTGGCGCCAATTTCCAGCATCTGTGGCGCTCCTGGCGCCAGACTCCGTCTGTCGCTAAATCCGTCGCTAATTCTGTCGCTAATTCCATCACTAAGGCTTTTGCGACAGAATTTTATAAATTTAAATTTTTCTTTCTTTCTTTATTTGATCTATCAAGCCTAGGTTATTATACTATCAGAGCTTAGTCTCTAAGGGATAAGCACCTGACAGTGTCTAGAGTAAAAGATGCTAATGGCAGATAACAACAACTTTAACGACCTAATATATTTCTAAATAATTTTTATTACTGCTTATTTTGAAAGAACGTATATTAGTTAAAAAAATTATACGTATAAGTTTTGCAAGTAGGAATCTCATTCATTAAACCGAACTGATTACTTGTTACATTACTTCTTGTTTTACAAGTACGAGATTCATCATACATAAATCTGGATAACAGGGTGCATGGTCATACACTACTAAAAAAATGGCTTTTAACATCGCTGCTTTGACATCGGTTGTATGAAAAACCGATGTTATAGAAAACGCGGTGGCAATTTCGTAATTAAAAGGATCAATTTAACATCGGTTTTAATCAAGATACCTAAAACCGATGTTAACCATTCCACATTAACATCGGTTTTTAGGATTTTTAATGAAACCGATGTTAACACACTATTTAACATCGGTTTTTAAATGAAAACCGATGTTGTTCTTATTAAAATGAGATTCATCCCCCAAATCAAAAACCACCTCTGTCGCGCGCTTTGCTTTTCCCTCTCATCCCTAACCTAAGCTCTTACAGTCGGCACCTCCTCCCTCGTCGTCCTTCACCTCTCCACCGCATCCGAAGCCGTCCATAACATCTCCACGTCATCCCAAGCTTTCGAACTCTCCACATTTCGAACGGCACTCGAACTCTCCACATCCCAAGCTGAGGTAATTTCCGGAACCTTAGCTTTGACACTGTTTTGCTGTGTTCTGTTCGAGGTAGTATGGCAACTGACATTTTGAACTCACATTTTGCATGTTACCCACATGGATTTCCAAAGCTGGAGGCGTCATTTGCTTGAGACCGTGGTTCGCATTGTTGGTGTTAGCTTCACAGGTACTTGAGTTTATTCCATGCTTGTTGGTGTTGCTTATTCATGTGAAAGAGACAATGGGTATGTGTTGATGTAGTTTTGTTTAAAAAATGGTCTGGCATTGTATGGTCATTTGCTGGAATTGGTTTTGTTTGGTGTTACTTGTTTGTGGTAGGGTATGTAGTATGTGGTTTGTGATGTTTTGTTGTTGTGAGAGTTTGTGTTGGTTGTATTGTTGTGGGTAGTTGTGTTGTTGTGGGTGTTTGTGTCGTTTGCAAGGGTAGGGGAAGGGGAAGAGGAAGAGTGAGGGGATTTTTGGCTAAAATATAATTACATGGCGCTTTTGGAAGGGTGTGGGGGATTTTGTGAAATGGAAATGATTGTGTTTGCCTTGCCTGCGTATGATCAGTATTCTTTCTATGTTGTTGCTTATGCCTGTATAATTATTGGTGGTGAAGACCATGGAGTGCATGGTAATTGTCAAATTTAGTCATTGAAACCTTTGATGTTAGATTGAGAGGCAAATTAACTAATTATTTGTACAATTTCAAGGTTTCACTGCCTAGCTGCAGAGATTGGATGATCACTTGCATGTTCCAGGTATCTTCCAGGCATAACTATTGGTGATATTGGGATGAAATTTGGAAATGCAACATATAACACCATGTTAGCTTAGAACTTAGATATGTCCTTACATGAGTGTAATGTTTATGGTTGTCTAGTTTAAAACAATGGAATGTGAATATATGTAATTATCTCTTATATATATGTTGTATGCTTGGATGTTTTTTACTCCATGTCCAATGTAGGACTTTGAGGCTCTTGAGCAATATAATGGTCATTCTTTGCTTCCATGTGGCCTTTTCTGGATGATGATTATTCAACCTCTTATAATTGCTTCTGCAAGACATAAATAATATGGTCCTTTTAATTTAAAACTTACCTAATTGGATTTCATATGATTGTATGATAATTTATTAATTAATATATTATATAATATGAAATTTGGAAATGCAACATATAACACCATGTTAGCTTAGAACTTAGATATGTCCTTACATGAGTGTAATGTTTATGGTTGTCTAGTTTAAAACAATGGAATGTGAATATAAACTGTTCATCATATTGGCTAGTCCATGTTAGCAGCAGAATAGGCTTCAATTTTATTTTAACTTGTTTGAGCAATTTGTTGGCTGTTTCCCCTCTTCCCCTCTTTCTGTGAACAGTGAACTTATTAGTTGTTGCAGTGCAGTGGTTGCCCTCTTCGATTAGAGAGCTTATTGGACATAGGGTGTATGTAGTGTAGTGTCTTGTGAATCGTGAAAAGGATTTTGTTCATATTTTTAGGATAGGATAATCTTCTGCCCCCTCTCCATATTTGTATTTCAACCCATCCATTTTCTGCAATTTGTTCTTGTATTTTCATTTCTGACTTGTAAATACAAGTAGTTCTTCAAGGATAAAAATCTACTAGTTACAGAATTGCAAAAACAACTTGGATACCTTTATGAGCTCTCCACCACAGTTACAGAATTGCAAAAACAGAAAACATTCCCCTTCCCTAACTTTTCTAATTTTCCTAAACCATATGTGGACTTTTGTCGTTATTCATAATCATAGAAAATGTAGCAGGAAATCCACCTTCTATACATTTAGCATCAAAATCTTTTCTATCAAGATCCTTTTCCATGAACCCTACTCAAAGCCAAATTTCTTCTATTTTTTTTGTTATATCTTCCACTACCTGATTTGCAAATGGAGTGGCATTTGGACTTTGTCTACCTGCTCTATAAGCATTCTGGTTTTTTAATCTTTAGAAGAATTTGAGTCAAAATGATAACAGGGAAGGATGAAGAAAAAGAAAAGGAAAACAAAGGCAAAGAGGCAATCTAGTGATCTGTGTACTCATTTGCACTTGTATTCATTTATATACAGAGATAGCAAGATTTATCATGTACTTTATTCATGATGTTTTCCTTTCATTTTCCAATGCTCATACTTCTGTTTCATTCTGTGCTCTATTGATCACTTTGCATTAACTTCATTGCAGTAACAGTGATCTTGGTGCACTTCAGCAACTTTTGGTTGATCAACCAAATCTCCAAACTGAGGAAGGTATGCTAGAATTATGATGCATGTCCACACCATTAATAATTTCATGTTATGCTTATGATAATAATTAGGAATGCTGCTTAATTTTGAATTAGACCTCTGTATGCTTCTGGGACCTCCTATATGATCCTTAGATCACTATTGTTGTATTGTTAACTTTTTGAATTTGAAGTTCACATTTATTTTGATCTTAATGAATAGAATCACCATTATACATTGTCATATTTTGATTTGGCTCAGTCGCTTGATAGGTTCCCACATTTTGGTTCTCATTCCCATATTTTGATTTGGCGCAGCCCTCTCAGGTACTATGCTTTTAATTTTACAAACTGTATTTGATTCAATGTATGAACTTCTGATTGCCTTCTGATTGCGTTCAATACTCTGCAAGTGAACACACACACACACAGATACAGACATACACACCATTTTTCTGAATATCACATGTTGACTGTTCACCATCATTTGTATGTAGTTGTCCGTTGCTTCTGTGTACCATCATCACCAGTTTCATTGCTGGACATTAGCATTCACCATCATCTCAGGTACTTACGAATGTCTTTCATCTTTTTTTATGTTGTATATGTAAACTGTTTGATGCCATTAATGACTATGTCTATATACAAATAATGTTCATTATGAGTGAACCGTAGTTTCCCGTTTGAGATTCATTACAGTGATTCTTCCGGACAGTTTGGATTAATCATT
>PYAF01006102.1:17376-34732 GCA_007407185.1 Glycine tomentella
AGAGCTCCTCAACACCACTGACGGAGCTCCTCAACGTCAGTCCTGTCATAGTGTGGCAGAGCTCCTCAATGCCTCGGGCGGAGCTCCTCAACGCCCAAAATACCCGACGGAGCTCCTCAACGCCGGTATATATCTGTTGGCCAACAGATCTCTGGCAGAGCTCCTCGATGCCAGGGACGGAGCTCCTCAACGTCCAGAATACACGGCGGAGCTCCTCAACGCGGTATTCGTCTATTGGCCAACAGATATCTCAAGCACAACACAATTATCCAATGCAATACATTCAATCTCAATACAATAATGTCACAGCCAATGCATGCATCATGAATCATGACCAACACTTCCCAGGAGTGTGGTGTGCAACCAAAGCGGGAATTCATCCCCAAGAAACACTGAACTTACCTGGTAAGGTTTCAGCTCGTAATTCCTTCCCAGGTCTGTGGCTTCCACCGCCAACAGTCTCAGAATCAATGCCTAATCAAGGCATAAGTAATTTCATATCAAAATCCATTTCACACACATTCAATCACAGAATGTATCAGATCATAAATCCCCTATCCTAGGGTTTAATCAATTCTGCCCACACAAGGCTTTTTCTCAGATCATACAAGTGTATCAAAATTGTTATTAGAGCCATTGAGTCACCACAGACTCCACACATATCATATATTCTAAACCATGGCCCAAAATTCAGAATATCTCTAGAACGGTCTTGCCTTCAATCCAGGCACCGTTCAAATAACCTCTCAGGCTCAACATAGACTCAGGCATGGCTCATGCACGTCAGAAATTCATAATCAAGTGACTCTACACGGTCATTGATACAGTCACAGAGCCAATATCCAAAGTCATCAGAATCAAAAACTGAAAGCTATTCCTTCATCATGACAGTGTCCTGAGTAAATCTCTCTACAGGACCCTGGGCTGATTCTAGCCCCATTTCACTGTGGTTCACATTTCTCAGGAAAACCCAAAATCAAAGAGAACCAAGAGAACTCAGGTTTCTTACCTCAGTAGTGACCAAGGAGACCTCAGAACAGCTTCTCCGAGCTCTAATGTTCGTCTCCCGCCGTAGTTCTCGTCTATTCTCAAGTTCTCTGAGGTTTCTCTGAGGGAAAGGATTTTGCTCAAATCTTAGAAATTGATGAAGGTTTTTAGCTTTCAATCGGTTAAAACACGTTTCTAGGTCACAGGGAAGTGTTTAGGCTGACAAATAAGGTCCTAGGGAGCTTGGTTTCACCATTAATGGAGGCTGGGCATGGAGAAAGAGGGAGAAGAAGGTTTTCTTCTTCCAAAACGCGACTGACCTCTGTTATATTGCCTGCCCGAGCTCTGGCGCTGATCGCGCCAGCTCCCGCGCTGACCGCGCCAATATGGCGGTTTAGGTGGCGCCACCAGCGCCACTCCCACGCCCCCAACGTTAACTTCCCGAACCATTGGCGCTACCCACGCCAGACTGGCGCCATCCGCGCCATGCCTTCCCTGACCTATGGCGCCATCAGCGCCGCACTTGGCGCTGGTCGCGTGGAATTCCAGGGAAATCTGGTTTTCCAGGCCACTACCCGCGCCATCCGCGCCACCTATGGCGCTACCCGCGCGGTTTGGAAAACCTCTGGCGCCCCTCGCGTGACTTTGACGCCTTGAGCGTCAAGTTCCAGAGACTCTGGCGCCATCAGCGCCAGACCTGGCGCTATCCGCCACACCCTTAACAGGGTTTTCTGATGTGAATCCCCGCGCTGTCGCGCAGGGGTATGGCGCCAACCATGCCATAACTTAGGGTTATCACATTCACCCCTCCTTTTAAGAATTTTGTCCGCAAAATTTAGAAACATATCTGGTAACCAACTCGGGATACAACTGTAGCAGCTCCTGCTCCCGCTCCCAAGTTGCTTCCTCAGGCGTTCTGCCTTCCTCAGGCGCCAACCATGCCATAACTTAGGGTTATCACACCATGGGGGGAGTTGCTTGTGCACAACAGGGTGACCTCAACTAGTTATTGCATCATTTTCCTAAGTGAGAGTATCATGTGGGCACACTTAGGCTATTTCCTAACGAATGATACCACATTGCATTTGAGAGTTGAGTCAGGTGCATGCATCATTTTGAGCATAATTGATTTGAATTGTGGAAAATGTTGATGACTAGGTTGTTGAGTATATGTTGAACTGATGGATTATTGAGACTGATTGTGGTTATTGTTATTGTTTTCTTGGTAATCATTGTCACCTGGTATTTGTTGATCTTGTATAATAAACTCACCCCTTCAATTTTGTACCATGTGGTTGGTACCTGTGATGATTGCGAACCTTCGTTCGTGGGAGATCCTTTTATTGGAGCCGTCAAGTTGACGTGATAATGTTGAAATTGATTTTAGGAGAGTTGTATTTTGTTTCTCTTGATCGGGCATGTAAATCCCATGCTTAGATACATGTAAACACTAAATTATGTTCTAACATATGAATGACATATTAATTGAGCATTTTTAATTTAGTATTTTTTTATTCTTTTTAGCTTATTTGACTTCTCTTGGATTCTTATTTTCTCACTTTAACTCAGTTTTGGTCTTAGAAAAATAATTGGACTTAATTGATAATTATTGCTTATTTTCAGATTGTGCTTACTTGACCTATCCTCCTTTTTGAAAAACTAGAGGATTCTAAAAAACTCCAAATGGAGCATATGAGTAGCCCCTAGAAATCTAAGGAATAGAGCTACAATTTTGTCAGAAATAAGCTTGGGCTAATTATGTTGTTTTGAGGGTCAAATTAGGCTTGGAGGTCAGCTTGAGTTTTGGGCTGCGAGTTTGAGTTTTGATTAATGTAATTAACATAATTAATTAGTTTAGATGGGCCTAGTCAGAGCCCATCCTTTATTCAGTTCAATCATTATATATTAGTGTAGCTAACAGGGAAAAATGGAATTTCTAGCTTGTGCAAGTTTTCATAATTAAAATATTTTCTCTCTTTTTCTTTTACTGTTCTTCATTTTTTTTTTTCTTCCTTTCATCCTCGTTCTTCTATTTTTCTCACACAAATTTCATGCTCTTCCACTGATGATGACCATGGAAGGCTAAACAATCAATTAATCCAAATATCCAGTTCAAGCAAGGAGAATTTGAGTTCTGGTTTGGTATTCTAATTTATGTATGAATGTTCATCTTCTTCTTCAATCCTCTTTTTGATTTTCATGATTATGAATATGTTTATGATTGAAAAAGAAATAGGTTATAGATTTATTTCCTAATTTTGAATTTTAATAATAGATTGTTTGGATGATATTTCAATCCATTTTTTGTGATTTCAATTGATTTAGGAGTTAGTTCGATTGAACTGCTTCTAATGATATTGAATGAACCTTCATAATATGATCATTATGATAATTTGCATTGCTTGGTTTGGTGAATTGGGTTGATATTTTTGAATTTCTTTTACAACATCTTTTTATCAATTCTTTTAGTTTCTGCATTTTTCTTCAATTCTTGTTTGTGTTTTTGCAATTTTTGTTCATTGTATGCAAACTCTTTGATTAACCCCCTTGTTGTTTATAAGTGGATTAAGTCAGGAAACAAATTGAACTGTATCTCTGAGTTGACCTAGATTAATCATGTGCTAGAGAATTATCTTAGTTTTATTTGTTTTGTAGCGATTGAACAGTCGTTATAAGATATAATGGTTCAACATATATATATATATGTGTGTGTGTGTGTGTGTGTGTGTGTGTATTTATTTGTGTGTGAATTTGTGTGTTGTCTAGTGAGTGTATTCTTGCAAAAAATTTACCCTCATTAATGGAGTTTTCATTTAAAATTGAAATTGCATGTTTAGAATTGTGATATCGTGGCAACGAGGCGGGTCCTTACACTAAGTCCCAACACTTATTGGCAAGGCATTATCAACGGTAGGACTTAAAATGTGATGTAGCCCTCAATTGTTCAAGCATGCCTCCACAAACTTGGCCATAACCTCTGCCGAATGGCCTATGACTTGAAAAAAGTTTAAAATCTTCTTGTGCAACTTTAAGTTATTATCAATAAAATGGGCAGTTAAACACATATAGCTAAGATTTTGATTAGAGGTCCAAGCATGGTTGTGAGGCACACTCTTTGACAATGTTAGTAAAGGAAACTCTTCAACTTGATCTTCTCCATATCCCTTAGTGCGATGATGCACGAGTTAATGTAGCATGTGAGATGACATTAAATTTGAGTTGTAAGATGCTTAAAACTTTAAGAAAGCCTCATGCTTTACTAGTCGGAATGGAAGCTCCATTACTATAAAAATCTTTACTAGTTCCCTACTACATCTCTCTTGGTCAAGTTTGACCAATGAAGGGGAAGAACTCACATGGCCTTCCACATTTCCTGTTATTGAAGTTGAACTTTGCCCCACATCATAACATCTCTTTGAATAAGCTAGCATGAAACTAGTCCCATTATTGCACTTGATTGACCTTTGACAATGGTTACATTTAGCTATCTTATATTCTTATTAAGGGTTTGAAGTGAAATGATCCCAAACTCTAGATCGATTTTTACTACGACGTTGAGTGTAAGGTGATAACTCATTAGTGGTGTTGGAGCCAGCAGGTGGAGGGGTCGAATGCTCAGTCGTCTCTGAAGCTAGAAGGTCGTCATGATCAACCATTTTTTTTTACCATCTATTTGTAGAAAGTTGAAGGTTCTCCAAAACTTATAAAACTAATTGATCTCCTTACTTTCCCTATTTATTTTTCTATTAATCCCCTCAAACTTCTCTATCTGTCAATACTAACTTTTTCTTAATTGGGTATAAAAGGCTTAATTATTCTTTACATTAAAAAAGGTTTAATTATCTATGATCAAAATCTACATGGTTAGGACCCCATTAGAATGTGAAAATGAACACAGTTGTCTATCCCAATCCCATCAAAAGGCTAATTTTCCAGAGAGAGAAGTGTTGGGAAACAAAAAGAAAATGATAAAAAGTATGAATAGTTGGACAAAAAATAAAACAAAGTGAAACCGAAAAATGCCAAATTATTCATTTTTACCCAACAATCTTGATATAGTACTAATACCACCTTGGAACCATCATCCCAACCCAAGCATACAAAAACACCAACATTGCCTAATACTAATAATAATAATATACAACATCATCAACAATATTGGCTAACATAAAAAACAAAACTAGAAAAAAAATGATTCATCAAATTTGATATGTACAAATTTCTATCTCAAAGTCAAGGGGTTGGGGTTAAAACTTACTCTTCCTTGTTAATAATAATAAAATTTTCCAAAATTTGAAACGTACAAACTGTGCACTATAATGCTTTTCTAAAAGTCTCCACTTCTAGACACAAAATTTTCCAGAATCAATTCTCAAAGATAAATTACAAGACTGGAAAAATGATAATGTTGTGATTTTGAACTTTGATATTAAGCACTTCAGCTCCATTTAAACCAATTCAGTCAATGACAACTCTCATTTAAACCAATCCATTGCAACAATATAGAAATATTAGAAGTTACAATTATCTTACAAAAATGTTAATTGCGAGATCAATCATATATAAGAAAATAAATAATAAACATAGTGATTTTAGTATGAGTAGAAAAAGGAATTAAGATCATTTCAAAAATGAAAAAAAAAAGAAGAAAAATGAATGAAAAAGAAACTGCCTTGAACATAGTGATTTACAAGCCATAACAAGTGCAGGACATGATGTTGCCAATATAAGGAGGATATTGATTATGGCCACATTCATAATTTCTCAACAAATGTAATATTTACTTGGCTTTGCATCTTTTCATGGTTATAGCTTTAGTTTGTCAATTACAATTCATTGCATAGTCAAATTAATTGTAAATTCTGATAGAATTTGAACAAAATGTTCGTGCAGATAAAATCACCACCAAGAACTTAATTATTTAAGGATTGATAACAACATTTCACTGACTTTGAAAAATGTAAAACATAGGAAATGATAGGAAATTGATCATACAGTTCTAGTAGCTGAAATTGTTTATTGAAGAGTATAGACAGAGAGACACACAATAAATAAATAAACAAAAACTTATTAAATAAAAAAAAACCTATTAGCTAATCATAAGTAACTTTTTTTCCTTTTTCTTTGTACACAACATTCAACACAAATATAGAGAATGGAGAAGAAATTACCTTCTAAATTGTGCAATTTAGACACAGTAATCGGGGAAATCAAATAAAATCTTCTAGGTGTGTTAATATGACCATTGTAGAGTGTTGAGAATAAAGAAGAATTATTTTAATTAAATTTCAAATCTAGGCCTATATGTAAGTAATAATAAAGACAAAGAAAACACTAGTATTTCTACCACGACACACATATATAATACCAAATTTGACTTTGGGTATACAAGATAATAGATATGCTCAAACCAATCACTACTATTGAAACCACTATGCCACTTCTAAAAGAAAGAAAGTTGTCACAAGTAATCTTCCCTCTTTAAGCCGCACACAGTTGCAAGGGAGAGAGACTTGAGAAAGAGAGAGATGTGGGGGAAAGGAAGACACAAACCAAGTTGTAATCACAAACTGCAAAAGGCCAAGGGAGAGGAAAAGTCTGAGTGTGACAAGTTGGATTGGGATTTTGGATATGGACATATCCAATTAAGAGAAAGAGGGGCTCCATATCCGTATACAACTGCCCAAACCCGTTTCAAATGGTATGGATAAAACCCATATCCAGATAAATGGGTTTTAAAAGGATATGGGCTCGACAAATTTTGGACAAGCTTATATCACAAGCCTAGATGAAGCTGAATATGTGTCTACTGCCAAATGTTTCTCACAACTGTTATAGGTAAAGTATCAGTTGGAAGATTACTCTAGTTTTGAAAATAATATTCTTGTATATTGTGACAATACTAGTGCAATCAATCTGTTTAAGAATCCTATACAACATTCAAAGGATAAGCATATTGAAATAAGATATGATTTCATTCGTGATTATGTGCAGAAAGGTATTTTTGATATAAAATTTGTAAACATAGATTATCAATGGGTTGATATTTTTACTAAGCCTTTGTCTGAAGATCAATTCGTCTGTATTATGGAACATTTAAATATGGTTAGTCTATCAGTCTGATGATGTATGTCATATTGTCTTTAGATTATGTCATCATCTTATAGTCTTTCATTAATCTATTTGGACTAATGTGTGTTCAAGTGTACAGAAGGAAAGAAGGGAAACATGTTCATAAAGACAAAACTTTTCAGTTTTTGTTTTAAAAGGCGTGTGCCACCCATTTTGCCATCATTGAAAAATGGTTTTCGAAAAATATTAAATGTGATTTGAACTATTACTGTTCATCTCTCTCTTTCTCTTCAAAAACCTTTTAAAGGAAAAGGTGAGCATTAAAGAAACTCTTTTGAGATCTTGAAATCTCATTGAACATTTTGCTTTTGCGAATTCTTGCTTTCAAAAAGCTCATCTTTTATTGAAAAAAAAGGGTTAATCTTAGGGAACAATGCTCCCAAAAAGAATGAGTCTTCTATGATTCTAGAAATCAACAACATAGTTTTTAGAGGATTGGTTCATCCTTGGGTGATGGGTGAAATTTCAAAGCTTAAAAGATGAGGGGTTCCCTGTCAAGGATCTTTTTGATCGTGTTGGCTAGATGCCCTTTCTGGAGAAGTTTAGCTCCTAGCACTATGTCGTTTATGCCATTTTTTCTGGGGAACTACGAGGCAAGACAAAGTCAGTATCAAGGTGTACGTCAATGACAAGGAGGTGATAATCTCTCCCAAGACCATTGATGCTACAAGTGGTTTTCTGGAAGAAGGATTGTTATTTGACAAGGATTGGGAAAAGCATATAACCCAAGAGACGATGGATATCATGTTTTATGCTCAAACCCATACAAATACAACATACAAGAAGATGAGGGTCAACTTCTTGAGGACAACAAACCTCACTTATATATGCAAACTCATCCGAATTTTTCTCTTCAACATAATGATGCCTAGACTTAGGTCAAGAGACTATGTAAGTGACAGAGACAGATTCTGAATGCATAGAGTGATGGTGGGTGAGAGGGTGAATGGATGTGTCTTTAAGGACATATTTCATGCAAAAGACAAGAAAAATCTTGTTGAAAACAATAGGAATACCCATAATAACCAAGAGGGGGGTGAATTGGTTTAAACTTGGTCTTTTAAAATTATTTATGAAATCAGAGTTAAAGGATCTTAATCACTTTTAAACCAAGAATGCTTTTAATCAATCAAGTTACACAGCACAAGAAACCAATAGCTTAAAACAGAACTTGTTGAGTAATGATAATACCACCAAGAACAAATGAACAAGATTACTTGAAGAGATAGAGATAAGAAAATCAACATAAGCAATTTATACTAGTTCACTTCTCAAGAGAAGCTACATCCAGATTCTTCTAATCAACACTAGATTAGAGTTCTACTATTATAAAATTCTGTTCTTACAAGCTTTACAACAATCTCTCTTTATCAACCCTAGATAAAGAATAGAAATCTAAAACCCTATTAGACTCCTAAAGATAAAGAACAAGAGAATACTTCTCTGGTCTTCCCTAGAGAACACTACTCTAGAACAAGCTTCAAAGAATCATTTACAATAGCATCAAATAACAGAAATTACAAAAACGAAATTACACTCAAAGATTAAGGAGAGAAACAACCTGATGATCCAATGAATATGAATGCATATGAGTTACCAATCAAGGTTGAATGCAGAAACAGATTTTCAGAACATGCTCTCCATTACTCTTTTGAAATATCTTGCCCAAGAAATCATACAATACCCATTAGGATTGAAGAGTTGGACAAGAAGTAAGTAAACCCAGAAAATCACTTTAGAACTTTGTGAAGGCTTGTGTGTATTCAGAAATTTTGAAGTATTCAAGTTAAGTTTCAAGCTAAGCCTTCTTTCTATTTGTAACAGAGTTTTGTAACAACCTGTAATCGATTGCACGCACTCAATAATCGATTAAAATGAGTCATGTAATCGATTAAATTACCACTTAATCGATTAAAGTGTTTAAGGCTGAATTCTGGGTTTCACAATGAACAAGATAATCGATTAAACCAAGTTGTAATCGATTAAAGCAATGAAGTTTTGTATCTAAGCCTCTAGTGTAATCGATTAAGGCAGTGAAGCAAGCTTTTCTCAAATAGCCTATGTAATCGATTACGAATGATGGTAATCGATTAAATTAGTGAAAACATGATTTTCAAGATAGCTTATGTAATCGATTACTGTAAATGGTAATCGATTAAAGCAGCAATGTATTATTTTTTATTTACACTATGTAATCGATTACACATTGTTGGTAATCGATTAATATATTCATTAAAGCTTTTCCAGTTTTAAACACAAACCAACTAATCGACTAATCTGTGATGTAATCGATTAAACTGTTCATCAAAGCTTTTCCAGTTTTAAACATGAACTAAATAACCAATTAATCTTCTGGGTAATCGATTAAAACAGTGAAATTACATTTTTCCAAAAACATTACCCATTTAGATCTTTTTCGAAATAGCTTTGATTCTTTGATTAAAACACTTAAGCATGTAAATGATTATATGCATGCAAATGCAAGGATCAACAGATTTGCTTCTCATACACTTCAATTTGGATTTCAATCTTCAAGGCATGTAAAAAGCTCAAAACATTCTTCTAAGTCAAAAGTTTCATTCTTCTTGTTGCTCCCCCTATATCCAACAATCTCCCCCTTTCTGGCTTTGAACATGCCAAATATTGATTGACCATGTGTTAGAGATTTGTAGTGCTTTGAAGGATGAGCAAGATAGAATTCTTGATCTTTGTTTGAACTTTATCAATCCTGAAAACAAATAATCCTCTTTGCCAAGAACAAGTGTTAAGAAATCTGTTGGTATAACCATTGATCATTTACTTCTTTTAGTTAGCTTCTGTAACTTAGTTTGCTCCCCCTTACTTAGTGAATTTCATCATCCATCAATTTGTAAAAATTGCAACAAAAAAATAGAGCATAACAGAGGGCAAAACAGAGTTACTTTCCAATCAATTTTTCTCCCCCTATTTGGCTTTTCAATGGCAAAAGATAGCACAACAAGTGAGAGAAAGAAATGCAAATTCATTAATCAAAAGAGAACAGTACATTAATTAGAAAATTGAAAACATAAAAAGAATAGAGCAATAATAGAAAATACAGGAAGCTTAAATCAATTAGGAAAATCATCAAGCACAAGCCTAGCTTCTATGTTTTCTACCCTAGATTTGATCTCCTCCAAAGCCGAATTAGTTTCAGCCCTGTGCTCATGATGTAGGGACAATAAGCCATCCATCTTTTGAATTATAAGAGATTCAAATGGACTGTAAGATGGTTAAACAGGGCCTTCATCTTCAGCCTCTTCTTCTTCTTCATTTCCAGCAGCAGGGACTTGTTGGCCAACCATTTGCCATCCTTGAGGAGTCTTGACCATCTCCAACTTGGTAAGATGCTTCTCTTTGATGAGGTTGTTGCTTGAGTTTGTGCTGTCAACCCTCATTAGAGACATCAATATTAAAGTAATCAATAAACCTGGAAACAAGAATAGGAAATGGAAAAGGGTAATTCATTAACCTCTTGGATTTAAGCATAATTTCCTACAGAATGAGAATCCAATTCATCTGAATGGAATTCTTGAGACCATACACAATTTGTAGGTCATCATCAGTGGCTTGGGCATGATTGGTTGCTCTAAGGGTTAGGATGTAGGTGATTATGTAGTGAATAAGTTTGTCCTCATGGGTCATTTGGCCAGTGCTTAGCCTAAGCTTCAGCCTCATTTGGGGATCAAGAAGTATCCCCCTATAGGTCTCCACCCTATTGTAACCCTTAGCCTCTTCTTCAAATTTCCTTTTACCTTAAAAGGAAATACTAGCTACAGCTTCCCAAACCTCAGGAGTAATTTCCATGGCTACTCCATTAACTTGAGACCTAAGGGTCCCATCCACAGAGCCCTTAGCACAGGTGTAGAACACCTTCACTAATTCAGGGTAATAGGTAACCTTTATCTCAACAAATTTTCTCAATCCCCTGGGTTTCAATGAAGGCAGGGAATTGAAAACATTCTCTAATGAACCAATCAAGTTCAAGGTATTTAGGAGAACAGACTAATTTTGTGGCATTAAACTGAAGATAGGTAATTTTGTCTCTTTCAGCAGAAAATCAATGATCTAACCTATTGACAGCAGGGTGCTGACATATTGAACTAGGGAGGAAAGGCTACAGACAAGGTTTCTGAACTCAGAGGAAGAAAGAAAAACACAATAGTGCTTAAGATGGTGTGATTTTTCTCTTGAACATAGGTTGTATTTATAGAAGAATTTGGGCTCCAAAGTTCAAATTTGAAATGAGTAAGAGTAATTTTCGAATTAACCCACTAACATTAAAGCACAGAAGATTCAAATTTTGAATTAGTTGGCAATTGGGCAGTTACAATTTCCAAGAAAAACTGACAGGTTCTGCAGTAACTCCATGAATAATCTATTATATGCTTATGTAATCGATTAATTCGTAAGCAAAATCAGTTTCTGCAACAGCTGTAATCGATTATTTCGATAAGTAATCGATTATTTCAGTGAGATTTTATTTCTGAAAAGATTTTTGACCATGTGTAATCGATTAATTTGAGGCGTAATCGATTATTCCAGTGAACTTTGGCTTTTTGAAATATTTTCGAAGGTAGAATAATCGATTACCTCGAGTCTGTAATCGATTACACGAGTGCAAAATTCATTCTAAAATGCTTCTTAAGTGAATTTAATCGATTATTCCGATACGTAATCGATTATTACAGAGAATTTATCATAATGAACAGTGTTTTATGCAGCACAACTTGGAATTTTGAAGCACATGTGATGATTGATCAACCAACAAGCTATTTCACATAGATAAACACATACCAATCAAGCTAGTAAAGATTAGATTCATCAAGGATACCTAGCATGTTTCTAAGAGTATAGAATCTATCTTTAGCCAAAGGTTTAGTGAATATATCAGCCAATTAATTGTGAGTATCAATGAAGTTAATTTTGATATTACCTTTATGAATGTGATCTCTAAGGAAATGATGCCTTATCTCAATGTGTTTGGTCCTTGAGTGCAATATTGGATTCTTGGAAATGTTGATAGCACGTGTTGTCACATAGTAGAGGTATTTCTTTTAATTCTACACCATAATCTTGCAATTGTTGCTTTAACCATAGACTTTGAGCACAACAACTTCCAGCAGAGATGTACTCAGCTTCAGCTGTTGACAAAGTAACACAAGATTGTTTCTTGCAATGCCATGAGATCAGTGAACTTCCTAGTAGATGATAAGTTCCACTAGTGCTTTTTCTATCCAACTTGCACCCTGCAAAGTCAGAATTAGAATAACCAACTATATTAAGTGATGCACCTTTAGGATACCAAAGACCAAATTTTTGAGTTGATTTGAGATATTTGAAAACCCTTTTGACTGCTGTGAGGTGTGATTCTTTGGGATTTGCTCGATATCTTGCACACAAACACACACTCAACATAATATCTGGTCTACTAGCTATAAAATACAGCAAAGATCCAATCATTCCTCTAAACTTTGACTCATCAACCTTCTTTCCTTTTTCATCTGAATCTAGATAGGTTGAAGTTGCCATTGGAGTTGCAGCATCTTTGCTTTTCTCCATTTCAAACTTTTTGATCACTTCAAGGCAATACATGGTTCAGTTTAGAAATGTTCCATCCATCATTTGCTTCACTTAAAGTCCAAGAAAGAATGTTAATTCTTTCATCATTGACATTTCAAACTCATTCTGCATAGAGGTAGAAAATTCTTTACACAACAATTGATTAGTTGAACCAAAGATTATATCATCAGCATATATTTGAACCAGTAAAATATCATTGTTTTGCCTTTTGATTAACAAGGTTTTAACAATATGTCCTCTTATGAAAGATTTTTCAAGCAAAAATTTGCTTAATCTTTCATACCAAGAACTTGGAGCTTGTTTTAAACCATACAGAGCTTTCTTAAGTTTAAAAACATGATTTGGATGTTTGAAATCAGTAAAACCAGGAGGTTGCTCCACATATATTTCATCCTCCATATATCCATTTAATAAAGCACTTTTAACATCCATTTGAAAAAGTTTAAAATCCATTAAACATGCATATGCAAGCAATAACCTAATGGCTTCCAACCTTGCAACTGGTGCAAAGGTTTCCTCATAGTCAATGCCTTCCTCTTGGTTGTAACCTTTTGCAACCAATCTAGCTTTGTTTCTGACTATGATTCCACTCTCATCAAGTTTATTTCTAAAAACCCATTTAGTGGCAATAGGTTTGAGAGAAGAAGGTCTAGGAACAAGTTCCCAAACTTCATTTCTTTTAAATTGATTCAATTCATCTTGCATGGCATGTATCCAATGTTCATCAATTAAGGCTTGATCAATATTCTTAGGTTCTATTTGTGAAACAAAAGCCATATTACAACAGAGATTTCTTAATGAAGATCTAGTAGATACTCCCTTTGAAACTTCACCAATGAT
Organism: Glycine tomentella; assembly: GCA_007407185.1. NCBI lineage: Eukaryota > Viridiplantae > Streptophyta > Magnoliopsida > Fabales > Fabaceae > Glycine > Glycine tomentella. The sequence continues at coordinate 30,937 of PYAF01006102.1, forward strand.
ATTGTCAAGGGAGAGATCTCTTGTAGTTCTCTAATATTTTTGCTCTTGAACTGGTGTTGATTATTTTGATTCACCAATTGGTTCTTCTTTTTCTTTATCTATTGAATCATTGAGTTGAACGAACTCCTCCAAAAAACCTGCATCTATATCACACTTCTTTTCCTCCTTGGAAGAACTAGATTCATCACAAATAACATGTATAGATTCTTCCATGCACAAGATTCTTTTATTGAAAACTCTTATATGCTTTACTATGTAATGAATATCCAAGGAAAATGGCTTCATCAGTGTAACGCCTCAACTTACAGTCTTGTTATTATTGATTTTTAATGAAAATTCTTTTCAACTTACTTAAAAGCACCCAGTCGAATATAACAAAATTTTGCCAATAACTGATACTCCAAGAAAATTTCATCACTGATTAATATTTATAAACCTGAAGTAACGTATAATAAGAGTACAAACTGGAACTGGTTTTATCACATAATACAAATAACTAGAACATTCTGTAACAAAAGAATATATCTTCAAACAACATATCTTTAAACAAAATCTTCTTCTTGTAGACAGCTAGGCAGTCTCTCTCTTTACTGTTCATCTGCTCGCCTGAATAAAATCGAGGTCATAGCAGGTGTCAACCACAGACATAAAACATAGGTTAAGTTTATGATAAACATAATTTAAGCAACATGTTATATTTAGTGTGCAGTTATTTATAACAATGTCCTCTAATTTAAATTCTAATTTTATATGATGCATGATTCTCCCAAACTCTCAACATCATGAACATGTGGTACCAATTGTCAAGATAACCCCATCCCAGTGGCACAGAACTTCTCTGATCATTCGGGGTCTCCCAGTGTTGCACAGGTTCTCACCCACATCATGTGATCATCATGGGTGGCGTGATTCCCCACCGCAAGAGTCACCCTCAGTTCAGACCCCTCTGCCTGAATGCACGGACTCCGTTCCTGCAGTTATCTGACACACCTCCTCTCTGAGGCACACCTCCTCTCTGAGGTACCTCTATGAGACACATGAGACTGATTCACTTATGCATATCTCATTCATTTTATAAACTCAGATTTATTTTCAACATCAGACTCCAATCACTGTCTCACATAATTTTCTTAGAAATTCAACATAAATCATGTATCGAACTTAGCTTATTACTCATGTACGGAAACTCAACATATCATTCATGTACAGAGATTCATAGAACACTCAGCAAGTATAAAACTTCATTCAGGCACTCGATCATATAACTATAATTTAAATCCAACAATTACTCAGATACAAGTCATACTTCACAGAACTTCAAACACTTATTCAAACACAAGTAACACTTAAACTATCCTTATCGTAAAACTTCCCTATACATACTTGATAATTCCTTATAAAACTTGACATTCTACACGTGATTTCCAAGGGAAGTGGGGCCTCTTCTTACTTAATTTATGTCTTGAAAAGGAAAGGATGAAAGTGAAATGAAAGAGATGGGAGGGAGAGATTCACGTGAGTTTAATAAAGAATATCTTTCAAAACATTGATTTGATTTGAACATGAAAACAAACCTTAAGATCAGTAAGTGTGTGCAACCACATAAATTACATTGAGTGTCCGCACTGATATGATTTATAATTGATTTTGCATGAATTTCTAATTGTCATAACATATGATGCATGGATATGATTTAGGCCTTCTTTCTTTTTGAACATCCTTTTAAGCCACTGGCCAAAAAGCTATCCCAAACGTATATATAATGATTTACCATTTGCAAACCCTTTTGAGCCAAACACTTGATATTTTGTTGGAACCCTAACCTAGGATAAGAATTCCTTACCTCACCTTAAGGTTAGGAGAGCAAAAAGGGAAATATTTTGTCGATGGAAACTTTTTGGGTAGTTTATGCGAAAAAAAAAAGACTTTTAAATTTGGCTATATGCTATTCATGTGATAAGCAAAAGAAAAGAAAGAAAAAGAAAAGAAAAAGAAAAAGGAAACAAATTCCTTGTGTTTTAAAGTATTGTACAAAGTATTTGGGTGAAATGAAATAGAAAATTGATAAACATGGATATCTTGAAAGAAAAAGGAAGAAATACGAAGTGATAATCTAATTGTTTTATCTTTAGTTGCTCTCCTATTCCCAAAGGTTCTTTCTGAATATCCAGAAAAACCAAGATTCATTTCTAAGCCAAGGCAAACCACAAAAGCCCTAATGATCCATGATAAGTATGTACTTTGATTTGATGGAAAATGAATTGCAAAATTAATCTATAAGGTATCAGTGTTGGAATTGAGAATAAACACTCACCTGTGAGAATTAACCACTTGAGAGGTTTTCCTCTGTGCGAATCAGTCATATGTTTCCTCTGATATTTTTTAGAAAGGAAATGTAAATTGATCTTAATCTCATTTTGGATATGTGAATTTCATCTTTTGGTTTCAATTCTTGAGGTTAACTATTTGAAAATATGTTCTGATCATTTTTTGGGAAGTTGATTCTTTATAAAAACATGTTTCCAATTAACAAAAATATTTTTACTATTGCTTGAGGGCAAGCAAGATTCTAGGTTAGGGGGAGTGATAAGTGTCATAATTCAGTTAAATTCATGTTTCAAATGCAGGCACTTATCTTTTGATTTCAGAAGATTTGATTATAAATTTGCCCTGAACCTAGTTAAATAGCAGCTAATGCTTATATAAAAGTTGTTACTTATATTTCGGAAGATTAATCCAATCATGCTTTGTATTTTGATAGATTCCGTGGACTTTCGAAGCTTCCGTACACTTAGAGCAAGCAAAAATGGATCATAAAGCAAACCTAGGAGGTGCAGTAAGCAAATCAGGCCCAAAATGCATCAAGGCCCAAAAGCTTCTTCTGGAAGGTACATTTAACTCGCCCAAGCGAGTGAATAAGGCATACCTGGCTCGCCCAAGCGAGCACCACCTGCAATTGGGCATTCAAGTAGCCAAGTGGACGTGCAACTTGGGCCATCAACTCGCTCAAGTGAGTGGAACATGAAGGAATTGGTCGCTTGGGTGACCAAACTCGACCAGGCCAGCCCCTATAAATACCCAAGCACCCCCAAGGCCAAAGACACATCTTCCATTCCATTTTCTCTTCATCCTTGCTTCCTCAAGCTTGTTCTTTAGCTTAGGTTCTTAAATATTAGTATTAGGTAGGTTAGGAAAGTGAGAGAAGTGAGATTTAGTTTGGAGACTATGCTGGATAGAAGCGGTGATGGAGCCCTTCATCAATTCTTCTCTTAAGGAGCTTCTCTCCATGCTTGGTTAGTTTCTCTTAAAGGATTGGATGTAATCTTCTACTTTTAAGTATCTCTTTTAATATTTATTTATGCATAAATCCTTTCTATTTATTATTGGTAATTTTATTCCATTCTTAACACTTCATTCTACTTGATCACTAGTTTCATGAAATTGGATTCTAAGTTTAACTGGAAAGTACTCTTAGAATTGGAATTGAATAATTTTACTCTTTACGTTACATTGCTAGGAATAGAGCATAACATTTAGATTGCAAATAGCACTCGATTATGATTGTAATTGTAACACCTCCTTTTACTCTCTCGTGTTTTTTAGATGAAATCTTGTGACCACTTTGGATTAGGATCAGATTAGTTATAAATTTTACGAAAATTCTTTTCGCTTTGCTTGCACATGTTACTAGTCGTTTATATTATAAACGAATTTTCTTTTCACAGTTTAATTATAATGATCAAGTACAGTCCAACAATACAGACCAAAGTATAGTTCATTATACAGTCCCAAATAC
>PYAF01006102.1:48764-67869 GCA_007407185.1 Glycine tomentella
TCATATATATTTTACTCAGAAATTCAACATAAAGTATAGAACTCAACTTTATATTCATGTACAGAATCTCAGCATATCATTCATATACAGAGATTTATAGAAATACACAGCAACAGATGAACTTTATTGAGATTTATAGAAACACTCAACAACACATGGAATTTTAAATTCATAGAAGCATTCAGTCATGTAACTATAACTCAAGTCTAACAATTTCTCAAATACATGTCATACGACACAGGATTTCAAGCACTTATTCAAACACAAACAAATTTTAAACTATTTTTATCATAAACAACACTTAAACTATCTTTATCATAAAGCTTCCCTATACATACCTTATAATCTCCTAGAAAGCTTGTTTTTCTCTTCCTACTTGGCTATCTCTTCCACGTGATTTCTCTAAAAGGTGGGGTCTTTTCTATTTTGTTTTAGGTTTTGAAAAAGAGAGGGTGAAAGTGAAATGAAAGAGATATGAGGGAGGTAGTTCACGTGTGACTCTTGTAGAAGGGTGGCTTGAAAATGACTTCCATTTTGGACCCCCCCTTCCTTTATATAGTGGTTAGAAATTGATATAATATTCAAGGACATTTTTACCCTTTCTAACTAATTTCCTTTACTTAGTTCCATCTTAACTTAGTTTCCCTTCATTCCATTAGATTCTAACTAAATTCATCCTTATTCTTTTAGATTCCAACTAAGTTCATTATGATTCCTTTACTTTATAAAAAAAAATCTTCTAAGTTCATTATGTTCCTTACAAGTGTCCTACCACTTGTCTTCATTTTAAGGCTTGCCTTTACAAGTGTCCTACTTACTTGGCATGTCTTGCAACTTCTCCCACCTTCCTTGCTTTTCACGTGGACTATGCCTAAGCCAAGGGAGATTTTTATTTTCCTTTCATTTATACATATATCATGTTATTTTGCAATTGAAGAAAAATAATTTAATTTCATTTTTACTTTATACATGGCATTTTCTTAGAGGAAGTCATGTTCAATTTGAATTCTTCTACCTAAAGATAATATTGAATACTGTAATTCTAAAGTTTTCCAGAGACTAACTTCAATTACAATATAATTTGCCCATAAGTATTCTATACAGAGTGTTATATAGGCTTTACATATAAAGTTGCTCTTTATCTTAATTATGATTGTACCATACTACTTCTGACCATCAAAATTACTAAACCATTTTATTAAATAAGTCTATGCATTTTATAATCAAGAGAAAATTCCATAGATCTTGTCTATCATTTTTCCATATTTTTTCTGATGTTTGAATTCTTCTAAATAAAGTTTCAAAGTTATTATCTTATAAAATCTATAGAAATTCTATTCTAGGATTTTTTGTCACAAAGTATTTTGATAATCTGTCGTCTAAGAGTATTCTGTAATTTGATCAGGTTTTCATAAAATTTCTAAGGGTGTCTTAGACAATTTTAGTATCAAGGGTATTATGGTAATTTCCAAAATATCCAAGGGTGTTTATGTAATATTCACCCTAAGGACATTTCTGTAATTTCTGTTTAAAGTAAGGGTAATATGGTCATTTCTCTTCGAACATTCTTGTAATATTTCTAATTAATATTTCACCCAAATAAGTTAAACATAGACTAATCAAATTTCATATAACCTAACACTCATATCAACAATTGCACAAGAATAATTCATACAACATATATTTTATAGTTATTAAAATATCATGGTGTTACATATAGCCTTGGAGGATCCTGAATATAGTCCAAGTTTTTGTAAATGGGAGAAAACAAACTATACAGCAGAATTGTGATTGAAATTGTTTATATATGGAGAGAACATAAGAGCAAGACAAGCTTCATTAAGATGATTGGGGAGGCTTAACACACATCTGCCATTCATGATAGGATCACAATTCTCATGTGTGGCCACACCCAATACTAAGTTATAGATCACATTAGACGGGCTTGTGCATCATCAGAAGGCCAGTTGTTATAAAGATAAGGAGCTTTTGATTAAAGATGATGATGATGCCTCTCTTACAAGATATGTGAAAGCTCACCCTTACAAATTGTTCAAGCACAAACTTGAAGCTCTGAAGCATAAGATTAAGCTATCAAGTTTGGCCTTATCTATAATCTAGAGGTTCTACAGACTAAGAGCTCATTGCTCAAGTCTTGAACCAGATGAGATTCCCCCTGTAGATGGAGTACATCATGAAGTGTGGTGATAGAGAGATTCCTAAAGGTGGAAACATGGTATATTAGGATTTTATGTCCTTAGTGTTTACATAAGTTTATTATTTGTAGACATTTGAACTGACAATTTTACTTGTGGCAGCAACTGAAAAGAAAACAACCCTTTCAACATAATGTTGAAAATAAAAGACATAATGCAGCTGCAATTACAACTTTTAAATCTGGACCAGGGGAAACTTCTAGTGCTCAATATGCACGTGCACATGGTCCTACCCCTGTACATGTTCCAACAACAAGTGGATCTACAACACATGTTCTTGAACCTACAAATCAATCAGTTGCATGAAGATCAACACCACCATTAAGCTAACAGTCATTTGGAAGTAGACTGATTTTTAACAATGTCACTTCCTTTGACGGCCCATAGACACAACAATCATCTACAAGCCAACCTTTATGAATGTCGAATAATTTTCAGATTGAATGATTTATGTTAGTTTTTGGGGATGTGGACCTGATACTTTTTTGTAATGCCTTATGTTTAGCTACAAGGTATTATTAACAATATCTTTTGTTCTAGAAGTAAATAACACAAGAAAGGGGATTGAATTTTTTTTTAGAAATTTAAAACTTTTTCTAAGTTGATAGATTGCTTATCATTTGATGTAAATAGACCTACAAACACTTATAGATCAAACTATGTCAGACGATGATAAAAATAGTTTTCTTTTTAAAACAAAAAAAAATATAAAATCTATAAATAAATTCAAACCCTTTGTCAGTTAAAAAAAAGAGAGAAACACACAAAGAATTATATTGGTTTGTCTCAAACCCAAGACTACATCCAATTCTTGGCAACCACCAAGGTTCTACTAACTTATCAAAGTTACAAGTATTATTTACTGCCACTTCTGGCTCTTACACTTGCAAACTCTACCCTAAGCTTGACTTAAACACAATATTCTTTGTCCTACTAAGCCACTGGTATGATTAAACAAATTAACAAGATTTGTTGGAAGATTGCACACTGACTAAATATGTGATCATCTTTCAGGCGAATATATCACTGAACACTTTTAGTCTTTTCTCTCAAGGTATACAAGGTGTTTTGAGAGCTTAGTATCTTTACAAGAATTTACAAAAAAAAAAAATTACAAGAAAGAATGAATGAATAATTTGCGCAGATGATTCATGTCTTGTTTCTTCAAAGCTTCTTCTATATATAACATTCATCTCCAAATATTCGTTGTCTCACAACGGTTGGATTCTTCACTTTGATCTTCGTTTGAAGTCTTGAGCCCGTTGGAGAATTTAATGCTTGCATTAAATACGGGCTCTTCTTCATGCATAGTCCATGCTGATAGGCTAGCGTGTCTTGCAATCCAACAAAAAAGTCACTTTTTCCATTATAGTAGGTCTGCAACAAAAGTGTTCACCTTTTGATGAGGATCAGCATCTTCTAGACTGTGGATTTCATTTATTCTTCATAGGACTTTGACAAATCCTAGGACAATGTTTTCTACATGAAAGAATCTCAGATATAGAGTATTAAATGAAAGTCTTAAAACCACTAAATGTTATATCAAATTGTCTTATGTGTGCATCGACTAAAACTTCATATTCACAGATACATATCATCATATGATAGCATATCAGACACAACTTTTGTCATTGTTAGGCCTGGACGACCACTTTTCTCATCTATCTTGGATTTTGATGAATAACAATAAGTATAAATTATTGATGTTCTAATGAGTTTTTGACAAGTGGACAAGATCAAATGTTAAAGGACTTGATAATAATTTGTATCTTCCAAGATAAATTGTTTTGTTTACTATCTATCTAGCATCCAATGCGTTAAAATCAAAAAGGCATCCACTTTTTATGATAATCACCACTGGATTTTGGTTATTCCATGCTTCCAGCTAGTAAGAAATACACACCTTTTGAAATTATCAGCATTGAGCAAAAAGACTGTGATAACCAAAAAAAGGAAGTATACGTGCTCTATCCTATACAAATTCATTTTGCCTCTCTTTATTTTGAATTGCCAACATTTGAATTTAAGAAAAGGACAAAATAGAAGAAAATAGAAGGTCTTCACATAATATTTTCTAAAGGTCGCTTTTGCAAAGGATAAGAGCACATGGTGTTGTCTGTACTGTCATGCAATTCCTCACGAATCAGAACATGTCACATAGCCTTATCTTCCACTGTGAGACAATGATCTTTTTTCAAGGAATTGGTGGTGATTCCATAACGAATCCTTCACTGAAGTCTATAAAATACAGCTTACCCCCAAAAAGCAAGATAGAGAGAAAAACTGATGAAAAAACAAGAACTTATTAGAAGCAAAACTCTGCTAAAATTACAGAACAACCGATATAAAGTTTTCATTTGTTTATTCTTTGTTAAGCAAAGTCATTTTGTATTTGAGCTTTCTTGCTGATTCACTCTTTGAGTGTTATTGAATACTTGTATTCATTCAAACTATTGTTTATGAAAGTGAGGAGTGACTTAGTGTTAAACAATACTTGGGTTAGATTCAGGGGAGTCTAAGAAAGTGCCAGAAGTGGTATTAAGAATACTTGTAAAGCTAGGAGTGGCAAGTCAAAATACTTTTTTTGTAATAGTGGAACCCTTTATTGTTAAGTAAAGGAAAACTGTACATAATTCAGGTTGAGTGAACCACTATAAACCAAGTGTTTCTACTTCTCTCCTTAATGATTTATTATGCATTCTATTAGCACTTTTTGTCACTTCTTTAGTACCAAGAGTTTATTTGGAAAACTATTTTAAAAAGACTATTTTTATTAAGTTACTGGACGATCAAACTTGTCATTATTAAAACCCTTTTTCTCTTAAGTGGATTCTATCATACTTCTACATTTCTATCTATATCTGCATTAAAAGTTGCAAAAGTTCTTATATCTTTGATATACACACTATTCCACTCCCTTTCTGGTGTGATTGTTGTTATTTCAATCATTTGTATTTATTTGCATCTAATCAAAATAATTAGGAGTCTTGATTTGTCTTTAAGATATAAATGTTTTTTGACTTAACATGTGTGTTTTGTTTATGTTTACCGAGAAAGGATATTTAAGAACAATGTCTTTTGTGTAATGTCTTATGTCTGATTTAGGCCTATCAAATTGAAAACAATAGGAATACCCACAATAATCAAGGGGGGTGAATTGGTTTAAACTTGGTCTTTTAAAATTATTTATAAAATCAGAGGCAAAGGATCTTAGTCACTTTTAAACCAAGAATGCTTTTAATCAATCAAATTACTCAGCACAAGAAATCAATAGCTTAAAACAGAACTTGTTGAGTAATGATAATAACACCAAGAACAAATGAATCACCTCACGAATTTTTCCATCACATATCATGCAACAATTGTCATTTAATGATACTTTGAACCCTTTATCACAAAGTTGACTTATACTTAGGAGATTATGCTTTAAACCTTCCACATAAAGAACATTTCTTATTTTGGTTTTAAAGTTGTCTCTTATATTTCCTTCAGCTATTATCTTCCCTTTATTGTTGTCTCCATAGCTGACAAATCCACCATCTTTAAGAGTCAGATTTGTGAGCATTGATATGTCACCGGTCATATGTCTAGAGCATCCGCTATGAAGATACCATAATGATGATCTTGCTCTTAGACATACCTGCAAAATTCAACTCAATTTTCAAAGGAAGGTGCCCAATTGAGGTTAGGTCCATAGGGGTTAGCCATTTTCTTCTTCTTTTGCACCCAAATACATTTTCCATTAGGCACATAGAATCTCCTAGCATAGCATTTATAAGAAGTATGTCCTTTCATCATACAATAGTTGCAAGTTACAGATTTTAATGAATTCCTTGAGTAAGTATTTTGATTGATCTTTAAATCTTAGACATTCTTTTGATTTTTCTGTTTAGGTAGTACAAATACAGTTTTGCCAAAAGACTTTGAGCCTTGTTTGTAACCCAAACCAGAAGTATCTCCAGCATATTTTTGCACACTTATCATTTCAGCTAAGTTGCATCTACCTTTATAAATCTTTCTTAAAAGATCAATCAAATCACTATTCTTAGATAGGAGTAACATGTATTTTTTTCCTTGACTTCTTTTGTAATCATCAAAATCCTTTTGCAACATATTGTATTTGTCGACATTAGATGAAGAAGAAGCACATACACATCCATTCATTTTGTAACTTGAAACAAGTTTTTCATTTTCTTCTATCATGTCACAAATTTTAGCTTGCAATTCTGTAATTTTTGTAACATGCCATCTAAGATTTCCTTTTAGCTTATTATTGGATATTGTAAGCTTCTTGGCTTCTTCACGTATTTCATGAAAGGCATCAATGACTTGATCAAATTCATAACTTACCTCAACACCAACACTTGAGAGATCAACATCTTCATTAATTATGGAAGTGAAACACACATTTGCTTCTTCATCTTCAGTTGATGATTCAGAAGTTGTTGACTCATTATCTTCCCAAGCTATGTAGGCTCTCTTAGGCTTTCCTTATTTCTTTGTCTTGTTTTCACCTTGTTGCTTCTTCAAAAAGATAGAGCATTCAAATTTAATGTGGCAAGGCTTACCACATTCATAGCAAGTGAAGTTGTTGTCACTCCTTTTGTTGTTGTTGATGTTGTTCTTTGTGAACTTTCTGTTCTTGTTTCTCCTCAAGAACTTGCTGAACTTTTTGACAATCAAATTCATGTTATCCTCTTCATCTTCTTCACTTGAGTCTTCCACTTTTCCCACCTTTGAGGATGCAACTTTCAAGGCTATGCTTTTATGTTTCTTTTCTGCATCTTCTGCATTGGTTAGTTGTGACATTTCACGTTCATACTCAAGAAGCTTACAAAATAGTGCAGCCATGGAAATTTCGGATAGATCTTTTGATTCATTGATTGTTATCACCTTTGGTTGCCATGGTCTTGTGAGACACTTCAAGATTTTGATGCTGAAGTTCAAGATTTTGATATTCAATTCTTCAGCATCAAAAATCTTTCCAACACCAAGAAGATGATTTACTATGTGAGTGAATTTTGTTTGAAGCTTAGATATGGTTTCTATGGGATTCATTTTGAACATTTCATACTCATGTATTAAGGTATGCTTCCTTGATCTTCTTACTTCATTTGTACCTTCATGAATTATCTCCAACATCTCCCACATCTCCTTTGCACTTTTGCACCTAACAGTTCTAAAGAATTCATCAAAGGAAAATGCAGAAGTAATCATATTCTTAGCTTTAAAATCATATTGAACCACTCTCTTTTCAGCATATGTCATTTCATCCCATTCTTTGAGAATTATATCATTACCAACAGTTTTTATAGGAATCATAGGACCTTTTTCTATTCCATTCCAAGCACCTGGGTCATTTGATTGAATAAAGATTTTCATTCTATTTTTCCAAAAACTGAAGTGCTCTCCTTCAAACATCGGAGGATGATTGAGGGAGGCACCCTCCTTGAAGGTAATTTGTGTGGAATTCATTTTCTTTTTAAAGAAAGATAGTGATCTTGAATAACACTCAAGAACCTGCTCTTGATACCAATTGAAAATAATAGGAATACCCACAATAACCAAGAGGTGGGGTGAATTGGTTTAAACTTGGTCTTTTAAAATTATTTATAAAATCAGAGTCAAAGGATCTTAATCACTTTTAAACCAAGAATGCTTTTAATCAATAAAATTACTCAGCACAAGAAATCAATAGCTCAAAACAGAACTTGTTGACTAATGATAATAACACCAAGAACAAATGAACAAGATTACTTGAAGAGATAGAGATAAAGAAAATCAACACAAGCAATTTATCTTGGTTCACTTCTCAAGAGAAGCTACATCCAGTTTCTTTTAATCAACACTAGATTAGAGTTCAACTATTATAAAATTCAGTTCTTACAAGCTTTACAACAATCTCTCTTTATCAACCCTAGATAAAAGACTCCTAATGATCAAGAACAAGAGAAAACTACTCTGTTCTTCCCTAGAGAACACTACTCTAGAACAAGCTTCAAAGAACCCTTTACAATAGCATCAAATAACAGAAATTAAAATAATGAAATTACACTCAAAAATTATAGAGAGAAACAACCTGATGATCCAATTTATATGAATGCATATAAGTTACCAATCAAAGGTTGAATTGCAGAAATAGAATTTCAGAACATGCTCTTCATTACTTTTTTGAAATCTCTTGCCCAAGAAATCATTCAATACCCATGAAGAATAAAGAGTGGGATAAGAAGTAAGTAAACTCAGAAAATCACTTTCTAACTCTTAGAAGACTTGTATATATTTAGAAAATTTGAAATATTCAAGTTAAGTTTCAAGCCAAGCCTTCCTTCTATTTATAACAAATTTTTTATAACAACCTGTAATCGATTACATACGCCCAATAATCGATTAAAATGCATTAAGTAATCGATTAAAGTGTCACTTAATCGATTAAAGTGTTCAAGGCTCCATTCTTGGTTTCAAAATGAACAAGATAATCGATGAACCCTAGCTGTAATCAATTAAATCAGAAAAAGTTTTTTTTAGAGACAGCATGTGTAATCGATTACGAATATCGATAATCGATTAAGGCAGTGAAGCAAGCATTTTTCAAATAGCTTATGTAATAGATTACGAATAATGGTAATCGATTAAATTAGTGAAAATATGATTTTCAAGATACCTTTTGTAATCGATTACTGTAAATGGCAATCAATTAAAGCATCAATGTATTACTTTTGATTTACGCTATATAATCGATTACAAATGTTTGGTAATCGATTAATATATTCATTAAAGCTTTTCTAGTTTTAAACACGAACCAAATAATCGATTAATCCGTGGTGTAATTGATTAAAATGTTCATCAAAGATTTTCCAGTTTTAAACATGGACTAAATAATCGATTAATCTTCTATGTAATCGATTAAAACAGTGAAATTACATTTTTCCAAAATCATTACCCATTTAGTTCTTTTTCAAAATAGCTTTGATTCTTTGAGGAAAACACTTAAGCATGTAAAGGATTATATGCATGCAAATGCAAGGATCAACAGATTGACTTCTCACATACTTCATTTTGGATTTCAATCTTCAAGGCATGTGGAAAGCTCAAAACATTCTTCTAAGTCAAAAGCTTCATTCTTCTTGTTGCTCCCCCTATATACAACAATCTCCCCCTTTTTGACTTTGAACATGCCAAATATTGATTGACCATGTGTTAGAGATTTGAAGTGCTATGAAGGATGAGCAAGATAAAATTCTTGAACTTTGTTAACCTGAAAACAAATCAGGCTATTTGCCAAGAACAAGTGTTAAGATATCTGTTGGTATAAACATTGATCATTTACTTTTGTTAGTTAGCTTCTGTGACTTAGTTTGCTCCCCCTTACTTAGTTAATTTCGTCATTCATCAATTTGTAAAAAATGCAACAAAAAATAGAGCATAACAGAGAGCAAAACAGAGTTGGTTTTCAATCAAGTTATCCATCAATTTTTCTCCCCCTATTTGGCTTATCAAAGACAAAAATAGCACAGCAACAATGAGAAGGAGAAATGTAACTTTCATTGATGGAAAAGAAACAGTACATTAAACAGAAAAGAGAAAAAGAAAAATAGAGCAATAACAGAAAATACAAGAAGCTTAATTTAGTTAGGAAAATCATTAAGCACAAGTCTAGCTTTTATGTTTTCTATCCTAGATTTTATCTCCTCCAAACATGAATTAGTCTCAACACTATGCTCATGGTGCAGTGACAATAAGGCATCCATCTTTTGAATCATAAGATACTCAAATGGACTGTAAGATGGTTGAGCAAGGCCTTCTTCTTCAGCATCCTCATCAGCTTTTTCACCAGCTTCTCCTTCATTCCCAGCAGCAGGGAGTTGTTGTCCAGCCATTTTCCAGCTATAAGGGATCTTGACCATCCCCAGCTTGGTAAGATGCTTCTCTTTGATGAGGTTGTTGCTTGAGTTTGTGTTGTCAACAACCTCATTAGAGACATCTATGTTGAAATAATCAATGAACTTGGACACAAGAATAGCATATGGGAAGGGATAGTTCATTAACCTTTTAGACTTAAGCATTATTTCCTCAAAAATAAGAATCCAATTCATCTGAATTGAATTTTCCATGCCATACACAAGCTGTAAGTCATCATCAGTGGCTTGGGCATGATTGGTGGCTCTAGGGGTCAGGATGTAGGTGATTATGTAATGAAGAAGTCTATCTTCATGAGTCATGGGGCCAGTACTCAGCCTAAGCTTCAACCTTATGTGAGGATCAAGAAGCATTCCCCTATAGGTATCTATCTTACTATACCCCTCAACTTCTTCCTCAAATTTCCTTTCTCTTTCAAAGGAAATACCAGCAACAGCTTCCCATACTTTTGGAGTGATTTCCATGACCACACCATTGACTTGAGACATGAGTGTCCCATCCATGGAAGCCTTAGCAAAGGTTTAGAACACCTTCACTAATTCAGGGTAATAGGTACCCTTCATCTCAACAAACTTTCTCAATCCCTGGGTTTCAATAAAAGCAGGGAATTGAAAACCTTCTCTAATGAACCAGTCAAGTTCAAGGTGTTTGGAAGGACAACCTAATTTGGTGGCATTGAACTTAAGATAGGTCATTTTGTCTCTCTCAACAGGAAGCCAATGATCTAACCTATTGATAGCAGGGTTAGAGGTTTCACCAGCTTTTCTCTTAGAGGTTTTGGTTCTCTTGGGTGCAGACATATTAGGGAGGAAAGGCTACAAAACAAGGTTTCTGAACTCAGAGGAAGAAAGAAAAACACAACAGTGCTTAAGATGGTGTGATTTTTCTCTTGAACATAGGCTGTATTTATAGAAGAATTTTGGCTCCAAAGTTAAAATTTGAAATGAGTAATAGTTATTTTCGAATTAACCCACCAACAATAAAGCACAGAAGATTAAAATTTTGAATAATTTGGCAGTTGCAATTACCAAGAAAATCTGGCAGATTCTGTAGTAACTCCATGAATAATCGATTATATGCTTATGTAATCGATTAATTTGTAAGCAAAATCAGTTTCTACAGCAGCTGTAATTGATTATTTTGACAAGTAATCGATTATTACAGACAGAATTCGAGTTTCAAATAATTTTTCAGTCAATTTAATCGATTACCATTCACCATAATCGATTATTCTAGTGAGATTTTATTTCTGAAAAGATTTTTGACCATGTGTAATCGATTAATTCGAGGCGTAATCGATTATTCTAGTGAACTTGGCTTTTTGAAATATTTTCGAAAGCAGAATAATCGATTATCTCTAGGCTGTAATCGATTACATGAGTGCAAAATTCATTCTGAAAAGCTTTTTAAGTGAATTTAATCGATTATTCCGATGAGTAATTGATTATTACAGAGAATTTATTAAAATGAACAGTATATATGCAGCATTTTCGAATTTTGTAAGCATAAGTGATGATTGATCAAATAAAAAGCTATTTCACATAGATATGCACATAACAATCATGCTAGTAAAGATTAGATTCATCAAGAATACTTAGCATGTTTCTAAGAGTATAGAATCTATCTCTAGCCAAAGGTTTAGCGAATATATCAGCCAATTGACTGTGAGTATCAATGAAGTCAATTTTGATATTACCCTTTTGGATGTGATCTCTTAGGAAATGATGCCTTATCTCAATGTGTTTGGTCCTTGAGTGCATTATTGGATTCTTGGAAATGTTGATAGCACTTGTGTTGTCACATAGCAGAGGTATTTCTTTTAATTCTACAAAAAAATCTTGCAATTGTTGCTTTAGCCATAGGTTTTGAGCACAGCAACTTCCAGCCGAGATGCACTCAGCTTCAGCTGCTGATAAAGCAACACAAGATTGTTTCTTGCAATGCCATGAGATCATTGAACTTCCTAAAAGATGACAAGTTCCACTAGTGCTTTTTCTATCCAACTTGCATCCTGCAAAGTCAGAATTAGAGTAACCAACTATATTAAGTGATGCACTTTTAGGATACCAAAGACCAACTTTTGGTGTTGATTTGAGATATTTGAGGATCCTTTTGACTGCAGTGAGGTGTGATTCTTTGGGATTTGCTTAATATCTTGCACACAAACACACACTCAACATAATATCTAGTCTACTATTGTTAAATACAGCAAAGATCCAATCATTCCTCTAAAAGTTGACTCATCAACCTTCTTTCCTTTTTCATCTGAATCTAGATAGGTTGATGTTGCCATTGGAGTTGCAACATCTTTGCTTTTCTCCATTTCAAACTTTTTGATCACTTCAAGGCAATACTTGGTTTGATTTAGAAATGTTTCATCCTTCATTTGCTTCACTTGAAGTCCAAGAAAGAATGTTAATTCTCCCATCATTGACATTTCAAACTCATTCTGCATAAAGATAGAAAATTCTTTGCACAACAATTGATTAGTTGAACCAAAAATTATATCATCAACATATATTTGAACCAATAAAATATCATTACCTTACTTTTTGATGAACAAGGTTTTATAAACATGTCCTCTTATGAAAGATTGTTCAAGCAGAAATTTGCTTAATCTTTCATACCAAGATCTTGGAGCTGAAGTAATCATGGTGGAGAATTCCAAAATGAACATTTTGAAAAATTCTGTGAAGAAAATGGAATTAACCACAAATTTTCAGCTCCAAGAACACCTCAACAAAATGGTGTTATGGAGAGGAAAAACAGATCACTTGAAGAAGGTGCAAGAACACTTCTAAATGAGACTAATTTACCAACGTATTTTTGGACTGATGCAGTAAGCACTGTTTGTTACACTTTAAATAGATTACTCATAAGACCATCTTGAAGAAAACACCTTATGAGTTATACAAAGCAAGAAAACCCAATATTTCTCATTTAAGAACTTTTGGCTGCAAGTGTTTTGTTTTAAATAATGGGAAAGAATCACTAGGAAAGTTTGATGCAAAGGCTGATGAAACCAGCATATAGAGTCTTCAACAAAAGAACCATGTGCATGGAAGAATCTGTCCATGTAATTTGTGATGAATCTAACCCCTCAAAAAAGGAAAAAGATTGTGATGAAGATGCAGGTCAATTGGAGCAAAATGTCCAGCTTGAGAAACTATCTATCAATGAGAAAAGTGAACCTAGTGCTGAAGCAATTCCATCAACTTCCAACCAAAGGCCAAAAGAATGGAGAACTACAAGAGACCTCTCAGTAGACAATATTATTAGTGAAGTGTCAAAGGGAGTTTCTACTAGATCTTCTCTTAGAAATTTATGTTGTGACATGGCTTTTGTATCTCAAATTGAACCTAAAGATATTAACCATGCCTTGCAAGATGAGCATTGGATGCATGCCATGCATGATGAACTGAATTAATTCAAAAGAAATGAAGTTTAGGAACTTGTTCCTAGACCTTCATCAATTAAGCCTATTGGTACCAAGTGGGTATTTAGGAACAAACTTGATGAAAGTGGAATCATAGTAAGAAACAAGGCTAGATTGGTTGCTAAAGGTTACAACCAAGAGGAAGGCATTGACTATGAGGAAACTTTTGCTCCAGTTGCAAGATTGGAAGCAATTAGGCTATTACTTGTATATGCATGCTTAATGGATTTCAAACTTTATCAATCAAATGGATGTCAAAAGTGCCTTTTTAAATGGTTACATAGAGGAGGGCATATATGTTGAATAACCTCCAGGTTTTTCTTATTTTAAACATCTTAATCATGTTTTTAAACTGAAAAAGACCCTCTATGGTCTGAAACAAGCTCCAAGATCATGGTATGAAAGATTGAGTAAGTTCCTACTTGATCAATCTTTTGCAAGGGGAAATGTTGATAAAACCTTGTTCATCAAGAGGCATAAGGATAATATCCTATTGGTTCAAATATATGTTGATGACATTATCTTTAGTTCAACTAATCAAATGCTTTGTAAAGAATTTTCTGCAGCTTTGCAAAAAGAGTTTGAGATGTCTATGATAGGAGAGTTAACATTCTTTCTAGGACTTCAAGTTAAGCAAATGAAGAATGGAACTTTCCTCAATCAATCAAAGTATTGCCTTGAAGTCATCAAGAAGTTTGAGATGGAGAAAAGCAAAGATGCTACAACTTCTATGGCAACTTCAACATACCTTGATTCAGATGAAAAAGGGAAGAAGGTGGATGAATCCAAATATAGAGGAATGATTGGCTCCTTACTATATTTGACAGCTAGTAGACCAGATATTATGCTAAGTGTTTGCTTATGTGCAAGATATCAAGCAAATCCAAAAGAGTCTCACCTTACAGCAGTCAAAAGGATCATCAAATACCTCAAGGCAACACCCAAAGTTGGGCTATAGTATCCTAAAGGTGCACCAATAAATATTATTGGATATTCTGATTCTGATTTTGCAGGATGTAAACTTGATAGGAAAAGCTCAAGTAGAACTTGTCATCTCCTTGGAAGCTCACTCATATCATGGCATTACAAGAAACAAGCTTGTGTGGCCTTGTCAACTGCTAAGGCTGAATATATCTCAGCTGGGAGTTGTTCTGCACAAAGCCTATGGCTTAAGCAACAAATGCAAGATTATGGAGTTGATCTAAAGGAGATACCATTACTTTGTGACAACACAAGTGCAATAAACATTTCAAAGAATCCTGTCATGCACTCAAGGACCAAGCACATTGAAATCAGACATCATTTCATAAGAGATCATATGCAGAAAGGTAACATCAAGGTTGAGTTCATTGATACCCATAATCAACTAGCTGACATATTCACTAAACCTTTGCCAAAGGATAGATTTTATGCACTTAGAAACATGCTAGGCATTCTTGATGAGAACAATATATGCTAGCTTGGTTAAATGTATACTTTTCCATGACTATTTGAAGCCTCACTGCTGAATTCATCATTGAATGATTGAAATTCGATTTGATCTGCTAAAATGCTCTATTTCTGATACATTTGTTGTAATAATCGATTACACCACGGGTTAATCGATTAAATTAATCAAAAATCACATTATGTGTGCAAGTTGTGCTCTTGTAATCGATTACATTGATCTGGTAATCGATTACTCTTCATATTTCTGAAATTAACTCCCTTTGGAATAATCGATTACACATCGAGATAATTGATTATTATATATATAAAAAAACCATTTCCAGTTTAAATGTCACACTGGAATAATCGATTACCCACAAGCTTAAAATTTTTGATCTTCCTGGAATAATCGATTACCACTCGGGATAATCGATTACACAAAGCTCTGATACTTGATAAAATCCCCAAATCTATAATATAATCGATTACATTAGCATATAATCGATTACATGTCATCCTCTACCTCTGAATGGTAGGAAAATAATCGATTACCACACGGGATAATCGATTACTATGTGTAATTTTTGTGTCCCAAATGTGCTGAAATAATCGATTACTTAAGGAAATAATCGATTATTTATGCTGTTGAACGTGCTCTGACAGTTTTTTCTCTAAAAATGTAACTGCCCAACCAAATCCAAAGCAAATCCAAGGCCATTGAAGTGCCTTAACTATCACCAACAGCTATTTTTTTCAAAATTATGAACGTTAGGAGCCTTATTTGTGCCTATAAATAATGCATTGCTTCAACAAACCATTTGCACCATTGTCTATTTCTTCTCTGAACCTTCTGAGTTTTCGGTGCTTCTGGTGTTCAATACAACATCCTGACACTATGTCAAACCCTACACCAAAAAGGGCTAGGTCCTCTAAGAGGAAAGTAGTAGAGTCTTCTTCTAACCCACCTCCACCTCAACCCCCAAACAGACTTGATTTGTGGTTCAACAGAGAATCTAAAAAAATGAACTACCTACAATTTCATGCAACCAAGCCCATTAGTTCACCCAAATATCTCAGCCTTGATTGGTTCATAAGGGAAGGATTTATTTTTCTTGCTTATCTAGAAGCCCAAGGTCTTAGGGCATTTGTTAAGATGAAGGGAACCTACTACCCTGACTTGGTAAAGGTTTTATATACCTGTGCCAAAGGGTCTATGAATGGGAACCTCAAGTCTGTGGTCAAGGGAGTTGAAATGGAAATAACTCCTGAGATGTGGGAAACAATTGCTGGAGTAGTATGTGAGGGGGAAAAAAAATTCGAAGACAACCCTGAAGGTTACAACAAGATGGATACCTATAGAGGTATGCTGACTGACCCCCATTGGGAATTGGCCTAATGACCCCTGAGGATAGGCTCCTCCATTATATCATCACTTATGTTCTTACTCCAAGGGCAACAAACCATGCCCAAGCAACTGACGAAGACCTACAACTTGTGTATAGTTTGAAGCATTCCATACCCATGAATTGGGTAATTATTTTTCAAGAGGTCATGTTGAAATCCAAAGGCTGGTCAACTATCCATTTCCTTATCCTGTGTTAGTTTCAAGGTTCATTGATCATTTCAATATTGATGTGACCAATGAAGTGATAGACAACACCAACTCCTCAAACAGTCTTATTCAAGAGAAACATCTGTCCAAGCTTGGCTTAATAAAAACACCAGATGGATGGGTAATGGCAGGGCAACAACAACAAGTACCTCTACAAATGCCACAACCTGATCCTACTACTGCTGGTGATCAAGAGAACACCTCTGAAGACTCCAGACAATCTGACCAACCTATCTATACCCAATTTGAGTTCCTCATGCTGGAAAAGATGAATAGGCTACTCAGCATGCATCATGAATTCAGGGCTGAGACTGAAAGCTCTTTTAGGGACATCAATGCTAGGCTAGATGTTATAGAAGCCACTCTTAAAGTGGATGATTCTGAAGATTTTTAGCTTTTATTTTATTTAGTTTATGAACTCTATTTTTTTTTGTAAGTTTAATGCTTTTCAATTCTATTTTGTACTCATCTCCCTAATATCAATGAAATGCTATGTTTCCAGTTACTTATATCCGTTGTGCTTTTCCATTTTTGACTTTTAACAAGCCAAATAGGGGGAGAAATGTTTGATTAAGGGGGAGAAGTTAATAATTAAGCATGTTCTGTATCATACTCTGTTTGCCCCTGTTTTTTGGTTCATTTTTGCCCAAAATCTTAAACTGAATAGATGCTTAAATTTAGGGGGAGCTATGGCGTTAAAAGGAAGCTAATCAATATATATGACTTGTAATTGAATGCTTCTTGAATCACAAATGCTTTTAACACTTGTTCTTGGCAAAGGCATTGAAAATCTTCAGGTTTGCAAAGCTTAAGGTTCTTCAAATTGATTCATAATTAACTCCAAGCCTTACTCTTAATCAACTGGAGATTTGGCATGTTTAAAGCCAAAAAAGGGGAGATTGTTGGTTTCAAAGGAATCACTTGAAGAATGGACAAAGAATCAAGCTTGGTTTTAGCTTTCAACATGCCTTGAAGTATTGAAGAATAACTTGTGATTAAATGTAAAAGAAAGAAGCATTTCTGGTGATCCAAGTGCATTGCATTCACATCATTCATTAAGTCAATTAGTTTAAGAAATAGAATTCACAAGGCTTTGATAAAACTGTTTAAGTTTTTGAATCAAATCAAAGGTTTTTGGAAAAATAATTTTTCTACTGGTTTAATCAATTACATCAAGATAAGAATCGATTATTTTGTTCTTAGTACATTCTGGAAAACTTTTCAAGAACAATGTAATCGATTACGTATCGGTTTAATCAATTATTTTACCTTGGTTCACATATAAACTGCCTTGATGAACATTTTAATCGATTACCAATGAGCAGTAATCGATTACATAGGCTAAACAGAAAAAATCACCTCCATGTCTTAATCGATCATCAAAGACAGTAATCGATTATATCATATGCCTATGCTTAACATGTTTTGCTGCATTAATCGATTACCAGAATCCGTAATCGATTACATAGTGTATTTCAAGTTTGTGAAGCTTCCTGTCTTAAACGATTACTAGAATCCGTAATCTATTACATAGTGTATTTCAAGTTATGAAGCTTCCTGTCTTAATCGATTACAAGACGGAATAATTGATTATTCTGTTCGTTGCTCATATCCAGAAGTTTGTCGAACAATTTAATCGATTACAGTCTTGAAATAATCGATTACATAAGCAAAATAGTCGATTACAGTAGCGTATGTAATCGACTACTGACGGTTAGAAAGTTTGTTATAAATAGAACCCTTGCTCAGTTTGTTTAGTAACTTGATCAATTTCGTATTCTGAGCATAGATAAGCTTTCTAAACACATTCTTAGTGATATTCTGGGTTCTATGAGTTCTTGCTCTCACTAAAACACTTATGGATTGTTAAGTGATTCTTGAAGCAAGAAGATTCTTTTCAAAGGATAAGGAAAGTGATGTTCTAAGATTGTTTTCATTATTCAACCTGTTGTATTCATTCACTTGCATGTCATTCACTGGATCATCAAGTGATTTTTTTCCTTAAACTTTGTGGTTGTAATTCTTTTGTGAACTTGTATTTGATTGTCTATTGTAATTGGGTTTCTTGCTTGTAATCTAGAGATAGAGTTTCTCTAGGGGTTGTGCTGAGTAGTGTTCTCAGTGGGGTTGTCTCTAAAAATCTAATAGTGTTTTAGATTTCTGAACTTTATCTAGGGTGGATAAAGAGAGACTTTGTAATTACTTGTAAGAACAGAAAATTGCAATAGTGGAACTCCATTCTAGTGTTGAGTGGAAGAAAACTGGATGTAGCTTCATAGTGTTTGAAGTGAACTAGTATAAATTTTGTGTGCTTTGATCTTGATTTCTCTCTTGATTATATTCTGTTCAACTTGATTGTCTTGCTTTGTTTATTAATTCAATTTTGAGCTATTGGATACCTTGGACTGAACATTTGATTGAATAAGGATTCTTGGTTTCAAAAGTGATAAAGATCCTAAGGGAAAACTCTGATTTTGTTTAAGAAAATTTTAA
>PYAF01006102.1:76864-94411 GCA_007407185.1 Glycine tomentella
GCTTTAGTAGAAATAAAATTCTAAATTTATTAGAAACTAGCTTAAGTCTTAATATCATTTTTACTTTTCTTCTCATGACTTTTTCTTTATTCTTATTGGTCCATTTTGTCTTATGAATTATTAAATTTACTAAATTAACTTATTTAAGAATCCTTTTCCTGCCCCAATTAAGAGAAAATTCTATAGATTATATTCATACTCTTCTCATAATTTTCTGATACCTAGGGTAGTCTAGATTAAAATATCTTCCAAAATTTCTAGAAATCATAATTTAAGGTTTTCTGCTACTTATCATGTTGATGGTTTGTTGTCTAAGGGTATTTAATTCTATATCCAGGTTCTCATAAATTTCTGAAGTCATCTGGGTCATTTTTGACCTACAGGGTATTTTACCACCCTAAGGACCTATTTGTCATTTTTGAATCTGTCCAAGGACATTATAGTAATTTCTCCTAGTAAATATCTTACTAAAATATCTAGGGATATGTTGGTCATTTCCAAAATTATCCAGGGCAAAATTGTTATTTTCACCCTAGGGATATAAGCGTCATTTATGAAATTGTTCAGGACATTTCTGTAATTGTCATTCTAAGTGTATTCTTGGTCATTTTCACAAATGTCCAAGGGCATTTTTGTCCTTTTCCCTGAATCCTTTGTGTACTGTCTCTAATTATCATTTTACCCTGTGATTCTAAAATTTTGGAGTGTTACAAGAGAACTACCTTTTTACCTTTATGTAAGAAAGAATATTAATTGGTGACCTAATTGTGGATAACATCTTGATCATATTGCCACGGTCTACCAAGCAAAACATGGCCAGCTTCCATGGGAACCATATCACGAAGCACTTCATTAACATATTTTCCAATGAAGAATGTAAGCAATACTTGCTTATCCATAACCAACTCACCATTGTCACTCAACCATTGCAATTTATAAGGCTTAGGATGAGGGGTGGTTTTTGAACCAAGCATTTCCACTAATTTAGTGCTTGCAACATTGGTACAACTTCCTCCATCAATGACAAGAAAACAAACTATTCCATTCACCAAGCATCTAGAATGAAAAATGTTTTCTATATGTGTATCATCTTGATCTTTGCACAAGCTTCCCATGAGTTTTCTTACCATCAAAAGATCTTCCTCTTCCGATTGAAGAAAAGCATCGTCCTCCCCTTCACTAGAGGAACTATGAAAGCTTTTAGATGACTCACTATCCACCTCTCCATTCTCTAACACAATCATGGTCCTTTTGTTTAGACATTGGGATGCAATATAACCCTGACCCAAACACTTAAAACATTTAATAGAACTAGATTTATTGGAAGGGGGTTGAGTATGAGAAGTAGGATTATCTCTTGAAGACTTCATTTCAATATGTTGTGAAGAAGAACCCTCCTTCTTGGAAGTGTCCTGATCCTTCCAAGATGAATAACGATATGAAGACTTCTTGTAAGCTTGTTTTCTCTTTTATTGTTGCTCCACTTTCACAGCCCTATGTATAAGTTCATACAACATCTTGAATGTCCCTATTCAAACCATTCAAAAATCTAATCATTATAGCCTCATTAGTCTCTTCAATATTTGCTCTTACCAAATAAATCTCTGTCTCCTTGTAATAATCATCAACACTCTTACTTCCTTGATAGAGCCTTTGTAACTTGTTATGCATTTTCCTTATATATTGAGGTGGGACAAATCTCTCCCTCATGATCTGTTTCATTATCTCCCACGTGTCCAGTATATGTCTCTTCAACCTTTCTCTTTCCTTTTGCACTTGATTCCACCACGCCATGGCATATCCCTTAAATTCTAAGCTAGCCAACTTCATTTTCTTTTCTTCACTAAAATTGTGACAATCAAAAACTTGGTCGACTTTCATCTCCCAATCAAGGTAAGCCTCCAGGTCATAAGTACCTAGGAACTTCAGAATTTTGACCTTCATATCATCCATTGCATCCCTATTCCTCTTATGCCTATGTCTTCTACCATCTTCATAGCCATCATCATTCCCTTTAGAAGAATGAGATGACCTATGATGTCTCCTTCTCTCCATGTCTTCCATTCTACCACTCAAATCGTGAGTACTTCTTTGTAACTCATCAAATTTGTCTCCCATCCTCCTTTCAACATTCCTTTGCAACTTATCAATTTGCTTAGACATTGACGCCATTAGCTTAGCGGTTCTAGGGGAAGGTCGATCACTATCTCTTTTGGACACCATTGCTACAAGAAAAGGTTAGTAAAACAAACAAAATATTGGATCTTACCACTCACTAAGTGTTTACACTCTTCAACACTCGTGTTTCACACTTGTAAGACTTTTTTTTATAAGGTTCACTCTTGTCTTTTTCCACTCACTAACTCTTCTTTAGCCCTTGAAATCAACCAAAGATTTCAATTCAAGGAGTAACCAAAGTGAAAGATGAAACAAATCCAAACTCAACTTAAGAGATCAAGGAAGAAAACTCTTAGACAAAACCTTGGAAATTTAGAAGACAAGTAATAAAAGCTCAAAAAAAAAGTACTAAAGTAACAATAAGCACACACTAAGAGATAAAGGGCTGTTAATTTTTTTTATAGTAACTTTTTATACACTTGGGTCCTCATATTTTTTGATATTTTCATTTTGACCCCAAAACATTTTTGAATATTTTATCTTTGATCCTTCGCATTTTCTCTTTTAGGACCATAAACTTTTGATATTTGCACAAACACCCCAATACTCTCCAGACAAAAATTTAAAGATCAAACTCAGAAATTTTTCAGCAGTGCTATGAGTTTCATAAAGAACATGAAGAACAACCCATATTGAAAACAACTCTGAATTCAACAAAAAGATAGGGTAATTGAATAAAATGTAAGATAATCTTATATAAATACCACAAAATAAGGTTTGGTCCTATTCATGGGGATTCTATAAATATTTCATTCCCAAAAGAGAAAAAAAAAATTCAAAACAATTGGGCTTTCAGAAAAACACACAAGAGACAAAAATTAAACATAAACAACCAAGAATCAAAGGAATATAATTTTCTGATTTTTTTGGGAAAAAATTAAATAAAAAAATGAAAATTGCACCTAAATTGATAGAAATCTTTTCGAATTGCTCCCCGAATTCAAGCTTTACCACATGATGACGACTAAGGCATGAATGCTTGGATATGATCATTTTCAGATGCAAATTTCAAGACTCAAGGGATAGTTGTTTAAAACTTAAAACAAAAGATAGAGAAGATTAAGAAGATGGTAATGAATAATGCCACAATCCGTATTAGAACGATAAGTTGAGGAGGATTCGCCCCAAAGGAAAACTTTCTTGATAAGAATCGATTTGGGTTCAACCAAGAACCAAGAAGAGGCTAAGCTCTCAATTCAAGCAAATGCTTAATTTCATTAATCAAAAGTTTTGGGATTCTATAAATATCCCATTCCCAAAAGAGAAAAAAATTCAAAACAACTGGGCTTTCAGAAAAAACACACAAGAGACAAAAATTAAACACAAACAACCAAGAATCAAAGGAATATAATTTTCTGATTTTTTTGGGAAAAAATTAAATAAAAAAATGAAAATTGCACCTAAATTGATAGAAATCTTTTCAAATTGCTCTCTGGATTCAAGATCTGATACCACATGATGACTGCTAAGGCATGAATGCTTGGATATGATCGTTTCCGGATGCAAATTTCAAGACTCAAGGGATAGTTGTTTAAAACTTTAAACAAAAGATAGAGAAGATTAAGAAGATGGTAATGAATAACGCCACAATCCGTATTAGAACGATAAGTTAAGGAAGATTCGCCACAAAGGAAAACTTCCTTGATAAGAATCGATTTGGGTTCAACCAAAAACCAAAAAGAAGCTAAGCTCTCAATTCAAGCAAATGCTTAATTTCATTAATCAAAAGTTTTCCAAAAATAGCAATATCTGAGTACTTGTAGAGTTAAGCCTCTAATAAAACCTAAAAATGCATAATTTGGACATATTTTAGTCCACATTGAGGCTAGAAATTTTTTTTGTTTTATCTGTTCATTTATATGTTGAGAATCAACTTGCTTTCAACATTATGAGTTTTTCTATTTTTCCAACTAAATTACGACATTACAAAAATTATGAAAATTCCAAAAATTACGAAAGCTATGAAAGGAATTGTGCTAAGTGAGCTCTCCTACAATCTTCAAGGTGCTCCAATTCAGTTCTTTGTGTCTTCCTTCATCCTTACCCTTGTTAAATAGTTCAGTCATGATTCTCTTGGTCATCTCTTTTTGTAGAAGTTTGTTTTTGAACCTTGTCATTAGATCATTCAATTCATGGAGTGCTTCTAAAACATCATGCTCTATGGGTAGTCCCTATCACAAGAGCATCCATGGGTCATCTCATTACGTGCCCAAACCCCCTCAATCTATATTTTAATCTTTCTATAAAAAATTAAAATTAATTTGTTGTTAATAGAATTTATATTGAACCCACAATTTATATTTATGGGACTACACTAATTCAACCAATAAAACATAAAAAAAAAACCATGAATAATTATTTTTTTGTCATCTTCAATCTAGTGCAAAAAGTCATCTATTCTAAATAATCTTTCTTTATTTATCTAAGTTTTCTTTATTTTTTTGTCTTTTTCAATCTAGATAAATTTGGTTTCCTTTTTTTTTTCTTCTTTTTTTAGAAACGTTGAATTTTAATATATGTCACCTATTCTAAATATTTTATTTAAGGATTATTGTTTTAAAATTAATATTTGATAAAAATGGATTACAAGTGTTTTTTATAAATAAATTAATTTAAAGAAAGGTTTCAAAATATTTTTAAACAAAAAAATTAATATAAAATTAACTAACAACATATGCAAAAATAATTTTTTTATAAATTAATACAAAAAGCATATGAAAAAAAATTAAAACAAATAAAAAAAACATAACAATATTTTTCATATAAGATGTATACAATATAGCACATGGGAATAAAAAAAATAATTAAAAAAGAAGTAAAAAAATAGAACGAATTTTAGCATATGATAATAAATAAAATTGTTTCTGTAGGACTTAATGCTAGAGATGGCTAGGTGGTAGATTCTTTAATAAATCATCTCTATGTCAATGTTCGAGCTTAATGGGTTCGCTTCTTTTTTTTTTTTAATATCAAAATAAATAAAGTATATATTAATTTTAGTCCCAAATACTTTATAACCGATGTCTTAGTTGTCCTAGAAAATTCCCCTCCCTCCACACCACAAAAAAAAAAAAGAAACACAAAATTAAATAAACAAATAAAGTAAAAAAAAGAAAAAATCTGGCAGAAACGCACAAGCATCTTTGTTTAAAACTTTGACCGCAATAGGGAGCTGTTTGAATCTGACTCTGATGTTCTCCTCAATGTAGACGGTGCCGAAGCCTCCCTCGCCGAGGATGTTAGTCACCGCAGAAGTTGTTGGTTATTGTCTCCAACTTGTAGAGCGGGAACAAGATTAGAAAATTAGGAATTTATTTAAGAATAAGGATAAGCTGGTCTTTTTTATAAAACATTTAATTAAAAACTAAAATAAAAAATAAAAAAATTTACTATAAAATCCTCATGCTTGAATTGTAAAATAAAAATTTAAATTTGATTAATTGATAATATAATTCACATAATATTTCATGACTAAATAATACATAAAATAAATTATATCGATGTTATTACGTCAAAGTAACGATCAATTCAAATTCAACCTTAAAAGACATTTTTTCTCATTAATCCAACATCATCAATAAAACAAAACGGAAAATGTATTCTTTGCAGAAGTCAGAAGGTATTCAACCATTGCAAAATTCTTCAAAATGTCAATTGAATTTTTTTAAAAAAAGACTTGGGACAATAACTTGAGACTGCGGCCTCACTTGGAGTTTCCAAAATACCGCACGAAGCGCTGACTCGACCTTCGACAGTCGACACTGCGAAGAAGCCCCTAAGCAGTAGCGCTTATGGCAGAGATAGTTATTTTGTCGAAGCCTCTTGGGTTGGGCATTTTGATGTTGAATACTTGTAACACACAGGACATAGAACACACAACATTCTTTACAATCTTTTCATTTTACTTCCAAATTTATACATGTCCATCACATGAAAGTGAATAAACATATTTCAATTAAATTTGCTTCTATAAAAATTCCAATTAATTTTGCAAAGAAACTAATTCCCCAAACTGCATAACCAATATTATCAGAGACAAGAATTCTACCCCTTTCGCAGAATTCTAGCAATCAGGAACAAGAACTAAATGTGTTTTGCACGTAGTTAATATCTAAGGTTGTACAATGTTTGATAAATCTTAAACCAAAACACACATTTAAGATGTGTAACAAGAAGGATGAAGAAGTTCAGAGGTGGAATGCTTGAACATGGCACAAGTCTAATTTTCCTTTGTGTGTTTGATGGGTGTGTCTCAATCTGTGAAGCTAATCGATCTTAATTTAAGGAATTTAAGCAGCCCAATAGGAAACCACTCCGGCGAAGGAAGCTCCGTTCATTCGAAACAGCATATGACTGAACTTTTGAGAACATTGTGCTCCGAAAGCAACAACCAGGTTGGGCTAGCTAACCGTTTGGGAGCTGCAAGTGAGAGAGAGACCCTTTCCCTTCTCTCGCTTTCCTTTAACGCTTCTGACCCTTTGTGTGTGTCTTCTCTTGCTCAAACCCTTTCCATGTCATAATTGCAACTCTCTGATCCCCTCCTTCATCTTCTCGTCTTCCTCCAAAATGCTTTCTCTTCACCGCATGCTCAACTATGTCTCTATTGCCATGACCTCGCTGCCGGATTCCGCGGCCTCATGATTCTCTCTCCCAGCTAGTCCCACCAAATCAAGATGTGAGACGCTTAGCCAGAGATCTGATCTGAATGTGAGACGATGAGGGGTGCGGTGGACCATGTGGGAAGGGGTAGGATTGGAAATAGTTTAAATTTTAATTTTTTTAAATGTTTATTTAAATGAATAGTTTATGGTAATCTCATTGCCAGGTGTTAAATTTTCAATGGACCAGAAGATGATTCAGACTCTGTACTTCGGACGTTTTAGCATTTTTCATTTATTTCAGTAGAAATATGCCACTACCATAAACTCTTTAAGAGAATAAAGGACATACTCCCCTAACTCAAACTATACACGACTGAATAGACTTAAGAACAAGGAAGGTTGCTCAGTTCCAAACCTTGGACAGTTCATGTATTCTTGTAAGTAAGAAGAATTGAGTTTGGCATTGGAAAGGGAAACAAAATTGGGTAGAAGATGAAGTACACAAGGCATTAAATGGGAAAGGATAGCATAAGGATGCTTTTCCTTCTTCCTGTTCTAAATTTTACTAACACAGACACACAGATTAACTGTGACAGTGAGAATGGTTTTCCTTCTTCCTGTTTTCAATTTTACTAACACAGAGACCAGATTAACCAAGACAATGGACAGCTTTTTAGGATTCGCAAGTTGTAGACTAGTTGGGATAAAAATCCAGTGATTACAAATCTTTATTAAGAGTTGAAAATTTCTCCCATACTTGTGTTTGGTTCAAAGAAAAGAAGGAAAGAGGAAGAAACAAGAGGAGTCACTCACAACACAACACAAATTATAACCTCCAACATAGAATTCACGATTAGTTCCTTTCAAATTATCATCATTGCTATTCCTATGCAAGATATTATGCAGAAAATTATCATTAATCAAACAGTGGTATACATTAAACCACGTTCCCACTAAAAACTCATGTTTTTGAGACTAATGCACCATCACAAATACTGATTCATGAATCAAATTTTAATAGAGGTAGATGGGGTCAAGTGTATTCTAGGAGGTGTAAATAGGAATTAGCTGTTGGGATAACAGAATGGGAGTTAGTTATAATTAACTAACTCAGCAAATGTATAAAGGGAGGAAGAGAGAAGGGAGGGGCACGAGAGAACTCAGTGAGGAGGTTGTGTTTTCCCTCGAAAGAAACACATTTGTAACTGCAGGAGTTTACTCCATTTCTAATAAAGCTCATTCGAAAAGTTCCATTTTTTCTAATTCATCTAATCCAGTTCCTATTAACTGGTATCAGAACTCCAACCTTGGGGCTTTGTGTGGTAGATGGGATCGAAGAAGATGGAGGCTAAAATCGAGGCATTGGAGCGCGCGATGGAGGAATCACGAGAGAATAACCATTCGAACCAGGTTGCGATCGAGAGTAGATTGGGTTCGATGGAGATTCTGCTTCAACAGTTGGCGGCGAAGCTGGACGATGACGACAGGGAGGAAATGACTCACGCAAAAGAAAAGAAAGCAAAGAGCAGAGTGGAGGACGAGGGAGTGTCGCGCAGTTGGAGGCAGCTGGAGTTGCCGGTGTTTGGCGGCGAGGATCTGATGGGGTGGATCGCCAGAATCGAGAGATATTTTCGTTTGAAGGAGGTGAGTGAGGGAGAGAAATTGGAGGAGGTCCAGGTAGCTTTGGAAGGAGAAGCCTTATCGTGGTTTCAGTGGTGGGAAGAATGGAGCAAGACTCGGTCCTGGAAGGGGTTCCAGAGGGCGGTGGTGCAGAGCTTCCAGGGGGCAGGAATCGCGAGTCCATTGCAGGCCTTGTTGGCTCTGAAACAAGGAGATACAGTGCAACAGTATATTGGGCAATTTGAAAAACAAATGGGAGTTGGAAGAGGTTTGGATGAAAATTTTCTTATGGAAATTTTTCTGAAAGGGCTGAAGGAAGAGATAGGGACAGAGGTGAGGACACCATGATTAAGGCTAGACAGATTGAGGAGAAGAGCAGAGTGTTGGGAAATTTACCAAGAAATGGGAAATTGAACAATTCTTTTCAAAGACCCACTTTCTTTGGATCAAGAACTGGAAGGGAATGGCAGCCAGGAGGAGTTAGAGGAGGAGAACAATCAACAGTGGTGAAGGTTGGAGGAGAAATGAAAGCTGGAGGAGAGGGATGGAATAAGAAGAAGCCTATCCAGAGGTTATCTCCCATGGAGGTAAGTGAAAAAATGAGGAAGGGGGAATGTTTTACTTGTAATGAGAAATATCATGTGAATCATGTATGTAAAAATAAGCAATTAAGGATCATGATCATGGAGGAGGATGAAGAAGACAGTGAGTTGGAGGAGCTGGAAAGAGGGGAAACTGAAAAGAAGGGAGAACTGTACCAGCTTTCTTTGTACAATATTCAGGGATTTACACATAAAAAAATCTCTTAAGATGTGGGGAGAAGTAAAAAGAAGGAAGGTAGTGGTGTTGATAGATTGTGGGGCCACTCACAATTTTATATCAATGACAGTGGTGAGAGAATTACAGCTGGAAGTGACTCCTACACAGCCATATTTTGTAGAAGTTGGGGATGGACATAAGGTGAGGTGTAAGGGAATGTGTAGAGAATTACCCATAAAATTGCAGGGGTTGGAATTGGTTCAAAACTGTTATTTGTTTGAATTAGGGGGAGCTGAGTTGGTATTGGGAATGGAATGGTTGGCTGGATTGGGGGAAGTTAAGGCAAATTTTGAGAAAATGTCAATGATTGTGAAGGTTCAAGACAAGGAATTGGAGTTAAAGGCTGAACCAGAATTGGTTAAGACTGCTGTTAGTTTGAAATTGATCAATGGGAGTTTGGAGGAAGATGATCAGAGATTCTTGGTGGATGTGATGGAAGCAGAAAGCACAGAGAAAACAGCAGTAGTACCTACAGAAATTCAACAGATCCTCAGGCGGTTTGAAGGAGTTTTTACTGAGCCAACAAGATTGCCTCCTCATAGGGAAAGAGATCATGCTATCACACTGCTGCCTGGTATAAAATCCCTAATTATAGACCTTATAAATATCCACACTATCAAAAAGATGAAATTGAGGGATTGGTGGGAGAAATGTTAAAGGCTGGAATTATTAGGGCTAGCACTAGTCCATTTGCAAGTCCTGTTATTTTGGTAAAGAAAAAAGATAATAGCTGGAGATTTTGTGTGGATTATAGGCAATTAAATAAAATCACTGTTCCGGATAGGTCTCCTATTCCTGTCATTGAAGAATTATTAGATGAAATTGGAGGTGCGCAATGGTTTTCTAAACTGGATTTAAGAGCTGGTTATCATCAAATTCGAATGAAGGATGAGGATGTTCATAAGACAGCTTTTAGAACACATGAAGGGCATTATGAATTCTTAGTAATGCCCTTTGGATTGACTAATGCTCCATCAACATTTCAAGCATTGATGAATGAAGTGCTCAGACCTTTGTTGAGACAGTTTGTATTAGTGTTTTTTGATGATATTCTGGTGTATAGCAGGGATTTGGATGAACACAAACTGCATCTGCAGGCAGTTTTACAGATATTACAGCAACAAGAGCTACATGTGAATGAAAAGAAATGTACTTGGGCTCAGTAATCTCTGGAATATTTGGGCCATTTGATTTCAGGAGAGGGAGTACAGGCAGATCCAAAAAAATTAGCAGCTATGAGTAAATGGCCTATACCTAAGGACAATAAAAGTTTGAGGGGATTTTTAGGGTTGACAGGATCCTATAGAAGATTTGTGAAAGATTATGGGAAATGGGCACAGCCATTGAATGCTTTGCTGAAAAAAGATGCATTCAAATGGACTAAGGAGGCTGAGAATTCATTTGAAAAGCTGAAAGAAATGATGAGTAATTTACCTGTCCTAATGGTTCCTGATTTTTCTAAACCATTTGTGCTGGAAACTGATGCATCAGGAGTAGGATTAGGAGCTGTTTTATTACAGGAGGGCAGGCCCTTGGCATTTTGGAGCATGGCTTTATCAGGCAGGGGACAGCTTAAATCAGTTTATGAAAGGGAGCTAATGGCAGTGGTTTTAGCTGTGAAAAGTTGGAAACATTATTTGTTGGGAGGAAAATTTATTATAAGAACTGATCAACAAAGCTTGAAGTTTCTGAATGATCAAAGATTGCTGACTAAGGAACAATTTAAATGGGCTGCAAAACTGATTGGATATAATTTTGAGATTCAGTATAGGCCTGGGAAAGAAAACATTGTGGCTGATGCCTTGTCAAGACAATTCCAATTTTCTGCTATTTCAGTGGTACAAGAAGAGGAGTGGACAGATTGGGAAGATGAATTAAAAGCAGATCAGCCATTGTATGAGCTTTTTCAAGGCATTGTTACCAAGACAGTGGAGAAACCTGGCTATGAAGTGAAGGGAGGAAGATTATATTACAAAGGCAGGTTAGTGCTACCAAAGAATTCGGCTAGAATTCCTTTAATTTTAAAGGAATTGCATAATTCCCATATAGGAGGGCATTCTGGGTTTTTTAGAACATATAAAAGGGTGACTGATGTGGTTTTTTGGCAAGGAATGAAGAAAGATATTAAGGAGTTTGTAGCTGAATGTGATACATGCCAAAAGAATAAGAGCAGTACCTTGTCTCCAGCTGGATTACGTCAACCATTACCTATTCCAACCAAGGTATGGTCTGATATATCAATGGATTTTATTGGGGGATTACCAAAAGCACAAGGAAAAGATACTATTCTAGTAGTAGTAGATAGGCTGACTAAATATGCACATTTTTTGGCCTTGTGTAATCCATACACGGCTAAAGAAGTAGCTGAACTTTTCATTCAGGGGGTGGTAAATCTGCACGGTTTCCCTACTTCAATAGTTTCTGATAGGGATAGGTTGTTCATGAGTTTATTTTGGAAGGAGCTGTTTAGAAAGGCTGGAACTGAGCTGAAAATGAGCTCTGCATACCATCCACAAACAGATGGGCAGACAGAGGTAGTGAATAGGTGTTTGGAGGTTTATTTGAGGTGCATGACAGGCAGCAAACCAAAGCAGTGGCCAGCTCATTTGGTTTGGGCAGAGTTTTGGTTTAATACTAACTATAACATTTATGCCAAGATGTCTCCTTTTGAAGCACTTTATGGACAGAAGCCTCCTTTATTCATTAAAGGAGCTGATGTTCCTTCTAAGTTGGAAGAAGTTAACCAACTGTGCAAGGACAGAGATGAGCTTTTACAGGAATTGAGGGAAAATCTGTTGAGATCACAAGATCAAATGAAGAAGCATGCTAATAAGCATAGGAGGGAGTTGACTTTTGAAATTGGAGATTGGGTTTTTTTAAAGAATGCAGCCTTATAGAATGAGATCCTTGGCCAAGAAACCAAATGAAAAATTGAGTCCTAAATTTTATGGACCTTATAAGGTCATCCAGAAGATAGGTGCAGTGGCTTACAAGTTGGAACTTCCTGCTGAAAGTAAAATTCACCCTGTTTTTCATGTATCCTTGCTTAAGAAATCAGTGAAGGCAAACTGCTCTCCACAGCCATTGCCAGCAGTAATGAATGAGCAATGGGAACTTCAGATGAAACCAGAAAGGATTCTGCAGCAGAGACAAAATGAAAAGGAGCAGCAAGAAATACTGATCAAATGGCAAGGTCTACCTCACCATGAGAACAGCTGGGAATTGGCTGAAGAAATGAAGAAGTCTTTCCTGAATTGGACCTTGAGGACAAGGTCCAGCTTCAAGGGGAGGGTATTGATAGAGGTAGAGGGGGTCAAGTGTATTCTAGGAGGTGTAAATAGGAATTAGCTGTTGAGATAACAGAATGGGAGTTAGTTATAATTAACTAACTCAGCAAATGTATAAAGGGAGGAAGAGAGAAGGGAGGAGCACGAGAGAACTCAGTGAGGAGGTTGTGTTTTCCCTCGAAAGAAACACAATTGTAACTGCAGGAGTTTACTCCATTTCTAATAAAGCTCATTCGAAAAGTTCCATTTTTTCTAATTCATCTGATCCAGTTCCTATTAAATTTTCACCAATTTTTCACCAAAACAGATATCATTGAAAAACCAAAAGAAAACCAGTAGTAGATTCACATTTACATTTATATATCAGCATTTACAACAAATTAATCAAACTAACTACCAAAGTTATTCATGCTCTGTCTTGTCCATATAGTAAATGGCAAGATTCTATTTTTTTTATTAGTACATTGAGATAAAAGCAAAACAGAAGAAAGAAAAAGACAAACTACAATACCAGGAATTCAACTCCCATGGCATCTGCCATTAAGAGAGGCTTCAAATCCTGTGGGGGAGACTCAACCAGCTGAAAACCCACCCCAGAGTTCAGTCCAAGTTTAGCCATCTTTTCTTGTCCATGCACTGATTTCCCTCCCAGAGAAAATGACAAACCTGCAGGTTCCAAGGCCTACTTGCTAGTTACTTAACACAAGCGATAATAGCACCATAATGGTGAAAATACACAGAAGGTTGCGTGATGAGGGAGATGTCATTGCTGGAGTCAAAAACAGAAATGCAGACCACCTCTTGGAACCCCAAATCCCAGGCCAGCGATGATCCCCTAACAAGAGCAAGGAGTTCCTAATGTCACCTAGAAGCCTTGAAACCACTTACATAATTTAAGATAAATCAAAATAAGCAAATGCGGTATACCTTAATTTTTATACGGCAAAACCAAGCTTGGAACATAATCATTGGAGAGAAATGAAAACTTGTAGGAATTGAAATCTTGAATTCGGTCTATTCTATTATCTCTCAGATTATAGAAAACAAACTCAGAACCTTCATCGTTTGCCAGCAACAGAACATCTTCGTTTTCAGACATACACAAAGGTGTCACAAATGTATAATAAGGTGGACAGCCATGATTACGAAAATTTTCATAACTTACATTCAGTAAACGAGTCCAAGACCTTTCAACTCCAAATTCCCTCGTCAGCCAAACAACAAAATGGGTTCTTCTCTGATCATGAGAAAGACACAGGCAACCCTTCAAAACCCCAAGACAAGGCTCAACAACAGGAACTTCAGAAAGACCATCAGGCATCAACACATATCTATATGTCTCTTTCTTCAGATCATACGAAAAAATCACTAACTCGTTGATAGCAACGGTTTCCCATTGGTAATCAGAACCCGGCCTGCGAAGTGCTAGCCAGTTAACAGTGTCATCCACAAATTGTCCACAAAGTTGTTGCTTTAGAATGGGAAAAGCAGGGCAAGTTAAAATCTTTCTCCAACAAGGGTCACCCAAGCAGCGAACTCTAACCTCCCTTTGCTGTGATTTACCATACAAGAGAATTACCACAACCTTATAAGTGTCACTCAAATCATCATATCCAAACCCACATTTTGTGTACCCACAAGCACGACGATAATTCACAACTTTACAATCGTTTGAATGGAGACGTAAGCGAGGAAAATCTTCAGACATGATCTTTGTGGCCGGGTTCCAGATCCGGATGCGGTATTCTTCAAATCCATCTTTGTGAGAAGAATCAAACAAGCAAACCAACCCATTGCAGACACCGAAGACGAAGTTGTAGTACTTGAATCGGTGGCAACCATCAATGACAGTGGATGATGGGTTCTCAAGTAAACGGC
Source organism: Glycine tomentella (assembly GCA_007407185.1). Lineage (NCBI taxonomy): Eukaryota > Viridiplantae > Streptophyta > Magnoliopsida > Fabales > Fabaceae > Glycine > Glycine tomentella. The sequence goes on from PYAF01006102.1 coordinate 91,248, forward strand.
GAATGGAGCAGGGTGTGAAACAGGTTACGCATTCGTAATTATCGAAAGTTAACAGGACATGGGTGTTCTTGGGTAACCTTTGAAGGTGCAATTTGATGAATGAAGGGTGGAAAATGAGGGAATACCAAGCCTTGGAAACGCACCTGAATCGCATTAGAGGCTTCACTGGAAGCCATGACAGGATTTCGACTATGAGTTCCTGAGGGAGAACTGGAGACACAGCACCAGCCATTGTTCTTCCGAAACCCTAGCGGAACGATACGGACGCTGCCTGAATGGTTCAAAATGGTCTTCTTGACTGTAACAATCCCACCCGCTTTTTCATTTTCCAAATGTTTTTTTTTTTCTCTTTTTTTAAAGTCCTTTACCCTTTGTTTGCTTGTGTAAAAAAAGAGAAAATGAGTAGAAATTTTTAAGAATTAAAAGTGAATTTCACTTTTTTTTTAATTCAATATTTTTCTTTTTTTCTCTATTCTTTCATTCTCTTCTACAGAATCAAAACACCATAAATGGGCAGTTTTTTGGGTGGCTTGGCGATCTCTGTGATGCAATCGTGCACAACAAAATTTGATAGTTACAATAATTATAATAAAATAATTTTTATTAAAAAAAACGTCAAATGAATTATATATCCTCATTTTTAAAAACAATTTACTTACTTTTAATTAGATAATATTAAATGATATTTTTATCCATATCTTAATAATTAGATAATCATAATTGCATTTTCTTAATTAGACAGAGTAGAGATGACAAAATAGGTTTAATTCAACGTGTCAATCTGTCAAGCAACTTATTTCTTCTATATAATTTGTGAAGTTTACAACATGTGCTAGTAAAGATATCTATAAATGGGTTAGATTTATAGTTGGATGTGTGAGGGTTAGATTTATTTCCAATTTTTTTCATAATTCCGAAATAAATACATGTTATTTGGTACCATTGTTTTTTCTTTAATTATGATGCTTATTTATTTTATTAACATTTTTTTGTTTATGAGTTTTTACACAATTTGTGGTGGGTAGTTGCCTAATTAATGGTGTAGTTGTGAACATAATGTTGTAGTGTAGGGTGGTGGAAATTTCCCAACTATGCAATCTCACTGGAGAATAGTTATGAGGGACCTAGTTTGGGGGGATGATGCAAAATAAAAGATATATGTGTGTACAATTTAATGTTGTATCTGTTGTTTGATTTCAATTTGGGTATGTGATGATGACCAAGGCATGAACGCTTGGATTGGATCGTTTCTGAATGAAAATTTCAAGACTCCATGGATAGTTGTTTAGAACTTAAAAACAAAATATGAAGAAGATTAAGAAGATGGTAATGAATGACGCCACAATCCATAGTGGAGTGATAAGTCGGAGGAGGATTCGCCATAAAGGAAAGCTTCATTGATAAGAATCGATTTGTGTTCAACCAAGAACCAAGAAGAGGTTAAGCTCTCAATTCAAGCAAATGCTTAATTTCATTAATCAAAGTTGTGCCCAAAATAGCAATATCTGAGTAATAAAACCTAAAAAGCATAGTTTGGGCCTATTTCAGTCCACATTAAGACTAATTACACAAATAAACAAGAAATATGAAAATCCAAAAAACTCTCTGTCAAGGAATTACGCTAAGTGCGACATGCACGCTAAGCGAACTCTCCTACAATCTTCAAGGTACTCCAATTCAGCTCCTTGTATCTTCCTCCATCCTTGCACTTGTTAAATAGTCTAGCCATGATTCTCTTGGTCATCTCTTCTTGTAGAAGCTTGGCTTTGGACCTTGTCATTGGACCCTTCAATTCATGGAGTGCTTCTAGAACTTCATGCTCTTTGGATAGTCCTCTATCATCCCCTCCTTCTTGAAAAGAATTTGTCCTCAAATTTGCATTCAAAACACCTATATTAAAACTAGAACTCATCCCATACTCACTTGGCAAGTAAATCCTGTAGGCATTAGCATTAATCCTCCCAAGGATCTTGAAAAGACCATCACCCCTAGGTTAGAGTTCAAATTTCCTTTGGAAAGGAAACCTATTCTTCCTTAGATGTACCCAAACCCAATCTCCGGGATCAAATACCATGGTCTTTCTTCCCTTGTTGGCATGTCATGCATATTGCTCCATCTTCCTCTCAATTTGATTTCGCACCCTTCCATGAAGATTCCTAACAAAAGTGGCTCTAGAAAACTCATTCTTATTCAAAATAGAAGAGTCACTAGGTAAGGAAATTAAATCAACAGGGAATAATGGGTTAAAACCATAAATGACCTCAAAAAGAGAAAAAGAAGTGGTGGAGTTGGTTACCCTATCATCAAGTCTAGTATTAGGATGTCGATACCTTATAATGATGTTGATGGGTCTACAATCCGTGCACATCCTTCACGTGCCATCTTTCTTGGGAACTAAGATAACTGGGCATTGTACATGGGCTCAAGCTTTCCTTCACCCATCCTCTTTGCATCAACCCTTCAACTTGCTTTTAGATCTCCTTTGTCTCTTTCGGATTACTCCTATAGGCAGCCCTTTTAGGAAGTGAAGCTCCCGGAACAAGATTTATTTGATGTTCAATTTCTCTCAAAGAAGGTAAGCCATGGGGAATGTCTTGTGGAAAGACATCCTCAAACTCCTTTAAGAGTGTAGCAAAACCTTGAGACAACTCAAGGGCACTAGAAGACTGTTAGACTTTTGGCAAGCGTACCAATTGTCGTTGTAAGTTACAAAATTTATAAAGGTTCGTCTCCACAAGGACTTGATTTTTACTCAGTTAATTCAAATAAAACTTAACAGTTTAATAGTTATATACAATGAGTGTGAACGAGATTGCATGTGATTGATTAATAGAAATTACAAAAATTCAAAAGAAACGGAATAATAAATCTAGTACGGAAGATTACGAATGATTACTGAAAATAAAAACGAGTTTGATTAATTAAAGAGCATAGGATTGGATTTCATCATTCATACCCTTAGTACTCAATTAATATTACCTTGCATAAGTTATTTTCTATTATTATTGATGCACACATAAAATCATCCCAAATCGATGTCTCGCATTTGGGAATCCTAAGAATATTTATCAAATATCGATCTCTCGCATATGAAATAAATATCCCAGCGTTACGATTATATTCGCGTGTTTATTTGCAATCTAAACGTTATGCTCTATGTCTAG
>PYAF01006102.1:94511-108790 GCA_007407185.1 Glycine tomentella
TAGGGGTGAATCTGCTCAAGTTTGGTCGCCCAGGCGACCATTTTATGCATGTTTTGGTCGCCCAGGCGAGTTATGGTCAAAATTGTACGTCCAAGTTGCTTTGCAAGTGGTCCAGTTGTGTGTTGCTCGCCCAGGCGACCAAAATGCACTATGTTAGCTCGCCTGGGCGAGCTAAATGCACTCTGGTGGGCTTTTGGGCTTGATTTTGCTTTCTGCACCCCCAGTTTTACTGTTATGAGTCATTTTTGGGTCTGATTTGCTTTCTGCACCTCACAGGTTTGCTATGTAAGCCTTCCTTGCTTGCTTTGCTTATTCGAAAATCTACGGAATCTAGCAAAATAAAAAGGAAAGTTGGATGAATCTTCGAGAATCATAAATGCTAAATGCTAAATATAAACTAACTAGATTATGGCAAATTTTTATAAATATTCTTAGTTAAAACACAAGATAAGTGCCTTAAATGTAATCTAAATTTCACTAAGATATGGCACTTATCAAAGACAAGTACATATAATTTGGAATGAGTAAAAACATATGTTGTCTAGCTAGCATCACTATTTTTACCTCTTTTGGTTTGATGAACAAACTCTATTTTATCACTAATTATTTTTCACTCTTTTTTCTATTTTCTTTTGTTCTTTAATTTCACTCTTTTTGCCATCTTTTTCTTTTCGATTTTTCTCTCTCAAAGGACTCTTTTCTTCTTTGAATTTCATTTTTTTCTCTTTTCAATCTCATTTTTATTTGATCCTCACACATCTCACTTGGAGACAAAGGTGAGAGAACTATCTTTTTACCTTTATGTAAGAAAGAATATTGATTGGTGACCCCATTGTGGATAACACTCGAATCATATTGCCACGGTTTACCAAGCAAAACATGACCAACTTCCATGGGAACCATATCACAAAGCACTTCATCAACATATTTTCCAATGGAGAATGTAAGCAACACTTTTGCTTATCCACAACCAACTCACCATTGTCATTCAACCATTGCAATTTATAAAGCTTGAGATGAGGGATAGTTTTTAATCCAAGCATCTCCACTAATCTAGTGCTTGCAACATTGGTACAACTTCCTCCATCAATGATAAGAGAATAAACTTTTATATTCACCAAGCATCTAGAGTGAAAATGTTTTCTCTTTATGTATCATCTTGATCTTTTCACAAGCTTCCCATGAGTCGTCTTACCATCAAAAGATCTCCCTCTTTGGTTAAAGAAAACCATCATCCTCCCTTTCACTAGAAGAACTATGAAAGATTTTAGATGACTCATTATCCACCTCTTCATTCTCCAACACAATCATGGTCCTTTTGTTTGGACATTGGGATGCAATATGAACCTTACCCAAACACTTTAAGCATTTAATGAAAATTTATTTATTGGAAAGAGTTTGAGTAAGAGAAGTACGATTACCTCTTGAAGACTTCCTTTCAATATGTTGGGAAGAAGAACCTTTCTACTTGGAAGTGTCCTTATCCTTCCAAGATGATAACTATATGAAGGCTTCTTGTAGGCTTGTTTTCTCTTCAATTGTTGCTCCATTTTCATAACCCTATGTATAAGTTCATCCATGATATTGTGGCTTGAAGCTCTACAACATCTTGAATGTCCATATTCAAGCATTCAAAAATCTAGTCATTGTAGTCTCATTAGTCTCTTCAATGTTTGCTCTTACCAAAGAAATCTCCATCTTCTTCTAATAATAATCAACACTTTTACTTCCTTGATAGAGCCTTTGTAACTTGCTATGCATTTCCCTTATATATTGAGGTGGGACAAATCTCTCCCCTATGATTCTATCATCATCTCCTACATGTCCAGTCTATGTCTTCTCAATCTTTCTCTCTCCATTTGCACTTGATTCCACCATGCCATGTCATATCCCTCAAATTTTAGGCTCTGATTACCACATGATGACGACCAAGGCATGAACGCTTGGATTGGATCATTTCCGTAATCAAATTTCAAGACTCCATGGATAGTTGTTTAGAACTTAAAAACAAAAGATGGAGAAGATTAAGAAGATGGTAATGAATGATGCCACGATCCATAGTGGAGCGATAAGTCGAAGGAGGATTCACCACAAAGTAAAGCTTCCTTGTTAAGAATCAATTTGGGTTCAACCAAGAACCAAGAAGAGACTAAACTCTCAATTCAAGCAAATGCTTATTTTCATTAATCAAAATTGTGCCAAAAATAGCGATATCTGAGTACTTATAGAGCTAAGCCTCTAATAAAATCTAATAATGTATAGTTTGAGCCTATTTCAGTCCACATTGAGGTCCATTACACAAATAGACAATAAATACGAAAATCGTCGCAGACGTTGCACTAACCAAGCCATGTCCACTAAGCCTTAAAAGCTCTCTGCCAAGGAATTGCGCTAAGCGCGACATGCATGCTAAGCGAGCTCTCCTACAATCTTCAAGGTGCTTCAATTCAGCTCCTTGTGTCTTCCTCCATCCTTGCCCTTGTTAAATAGTCCAACTATGATTCTCTTGGTTATCTCTTCTTGTAGAAGATTGGATTTGGACCTTGTCATTGGACCCTTCAATTCATGGAGTACTTCTAGAACTTCATGCTCTTTGGATATGTGCATGCATTTTATACATTGAACAATAATGCTTTTTTAGTATGTTTAGTTTCTTAAATATGATATATAATTTTTTTAAGGGCATGGAGGACAACTATTTTGAACATGAGTATTTTTCAGATAAGTCTGTTCATATGGGATTTGATGATGTGTTTGAATATGAGGTTGAAGATGATTTTATAGATCACTCTAAAGATGAATCCAAATTTGAAGTTCAAGTTATTGATATTGAAGATGAATTCAAAGACAAATCAAAATAGTTATATAGTTGGTACTGTACATGACATTGTAAGCTTGAATTTGAAGAATTCAACTTTGTATGACTTGAGGAATGTTCTTTTAGTAAGTCTAGACATGGCGTACAAGTTTTATTATTGGTTTGGAAGGTTCAATGGGTTTGGATAAAAAAAAAAGCAATGTAGTGAAAAGCAAGAAAGGGTACAAATTAACAAGCCTTTGTGTGTTATAGACAAGGGTTTAGGGAGGATCGGGGTCTAACCTTAGAAAATCGTAAGCATGAGATCAAGCTTGACACAAGGTGTGGATGTGAAGTTAAGTTGAGAGTGCATGTTGACATCATAACAGGGTTATGGTACATAACAAATTTTCTTGATGACTGCAACCATGAGTTATTACTAGAGAAGCATTGAAGAATGCTGCCTATTCATAGGTCAATCCCTGAGGTATGAAAATAGTATGAACAACACACAAGAACCAAAAGGGAGGTGAATTGGTTGATCTTGGACAATTAAAAATTCTTTAAACAATCAACTTAATTAAGATTATATCACAACAATCCAAGAATGCTCCAACCAATCAAACACCACAGCTTAAGAATGCAATCACAAAACTTTTACTTGTTGAATAAGAAATGTAGCACCAAAGAATAACAAATTATAGCAGTAAGAAAAGATTAGAAAGAAGTAGTCAACACAATGATTTATACTGGTTCACTTCTCAACCTTGAGAAGTTACATCCAGTTCTTCCAACCACAAAGGTTAGAGTTCCACTAGTTACAAATCATTCTTACAAGCTTTTACATAATCACTTTTAATCACACCTAGATTAAGAACGAGACTTCTAACACCCTTAGAATCTTTGTGATCAAGACGTAGAGATCACTACCTCTAATCTTATCCCTAGGAACATCTATCCTAGAAAAGCTTTAAGAATCCTATTGTTATTTATACACAAAAGAATTCACAATAAAGTGTAAAGAAAGAAACCACCTGAGGATCCAGTAATGTTGAATGCAAATGATTTACCAGACTTGAATTAAAAGGTGGAAGAAGCTACTTCAAAAACTTTCTTTTCAACACTTCTTTAGAAAGCTTGCCCAAGAAGAAATCCTCTTTTGAAATCTTTGAATCTTGAGGATTTGTGGGACTTTCATAATTCAGCACTTGGAATCTTTTCTCATAATGGAAAGCTTATTAAAAAATACTTTGTAATTCATAGTAGTGTGTTTTCCAATTGAAACACCCAACCAGAAATATTTTGTAACTGTCAGTAATCGATTAATTCACTAATGTAATCGATTAAAACCACTTATGTAATCGATTAATAACTCATTTAATCGATTAAAGTGTTCTTAAACTTTCTGGACAAGATTCATGAGCAATGTAATTGATTAATTCGCAATGTAATCAATTATCACAGGAAGTCTTGTTTCAAAAACATGCCAAGTAATCTATTATCACAAGAAGACTTATTCTGTGATTTGTGCAGTGTAATTGATTACAATATGCTTGTAATCGATTAAAGTGTTTTTCAAAGCTTAAGTAATAGATTACCATATACTGGTAATCGATTAAAGCAGTACGAAATTGTTTTTCCAAAACTGAAGCAATAAGCACTTGGCTTTTTATGCAATCATGAAAACTTAAAAGCTTTTTCCTAAAACTTATGCTTTTATGAAAACCATGAATGCAAAACTATGAATGATGTTTATGCAATGCAATGGATCATAGGATGGAACACTTATACATCTAAAGATTACACATGCGTTCAATTGAATGACATGTAAAAGCTAAAACACATCCATGTCTAAGAGCCTCAGCTTCTTGATCCTAATAAGCTCCCCCTGTATCTAACAAGATAGACATGATGTTGTTGAATAATATGAAAGCAGTTGGAATGGGAACACCACAAATTTTTGGTTCAATTGCAAATCAATGTGGAGGCTATGATAGAGTGGGATATCATATCAAGGACATGTATAACTAAACTGGAAGACAACAAAGGTTGAAAAATATGGATGGTAAATTTGCATTGAAATATTTGAGTAGTTTGAGTGTGAATGACCCTTTAATGTTCTTTTGTCACACAATTGATGACGAGAATAAACTGCAACACTTATGTTGGTGTGATGGCATGATGTATGTCTAAATCCATTATACATGAATTTCTCAAATCTACCTTGCAATGAAACCCAATCTTCAAGCAACTTTCAAGAACACACAAGCTGTCCAAGCTTTCATGAAAATGTATGGCTGGAAGCTTTCTTTAATGGCAACAATGGAAGATGGAAGAGAGGTTAGGGATGAAGATGGAAGACACCATGGAGAAGCTCTCTAATAAGTCTATGAAGAATCACCACAATAGCTTGAAGCCATTGATAAGAAACAAGAGGTTCTCGCACAAGAAATTGAGAGAAACTCTCACAATAATTTTCAGAATTGTATTAATGAACCAAAGTTAGTTACATTCAGTTTGTGGACAACTTATATAGGCCACGAAATTACACATCAAATGCACATGAAATGACAATTCAAATGAAGCTTGAAGTGCAACAAAAGGAGCCTAAATGCAAGCTAAATGAAGCTTATGGTGCAAGCTTCCCTAAGTGACCCTTGGTTGTCCCAAATTCAAAATTGGTGCAGTATTTTTAGCTTCTAAGTGTAGCCAACAAGTTTACTAAGTTGCTACACAAATTACACACAAGTGCACCTACACTTCTTTACACAATTTCACTAAAAGGCCTTTTTATTTATCTCAACTTAAGCTTCTAACAAGTGCTGGAATTTATTGAATTAAAATGGACTTGAGACATCAAAATCCAGCCCTTGTTCTCCTTGGATTGGTGTGCTTACTCATACTTGTCCAAGTGAGCCTTGATTTGTTCTTGAAGGACTTGAGTTCTAGCTCTTGTCATGGGTCCTTTAAAGCTCACCAAAGGAAGTGTTTCAAGCTCTCCTTCTAGACCTTTGGCTTGGAATGGACCTCCATCATAGCAAAATGCAAATGAATTATGCCATTGTAGTGATGTTTTGGCATTTGATGCCACGTACAGAAAGAATAAGTATGAATGCCCTCTAGTTGTATTTTACGATGTTAACCATCATAATAAGACAATGTTGTTTGGTATTGCGGTTGTTTCTAATGAAACTAAGGAAATACATATCTGGCTCCTTGAAAACTTTTAGAAGCTATGAAAGGGATGAAAACAATATGAGTAGCACACAAACCATGAGGGGGGTGAATTGGTTCTTCTTGCCCCTTTAAAAAATTGCTTTAAAAATAAGAGTTTAATAGATCGTATCACAAATCAAAATTAGAATGACTTTGATAAATCAACCTCCAACCTTTATGAAATGCAGTTACAATAAGATTTCTTTTGTTGATTATGAAAGAGTTGAACCAATGAATGACAATCAATAACCCAGAGAAAAGATTAGAGAAGAAGAAAATAATACATAATTTATACTGGTTCACTTCTCAATTCAAAAGAAGCTACATCCAGTTTCCTAACCAAAGCTAGGATCTTACTATATGCAACATGTTCTTACAAATTTTACAATCACTCTTAATTAATCCCAGATTAAGAATAAGACATCTAACACCTATAGACCTTTTGTGATCAAGACTTAGAGAAACAACCCTTCTCTAATCTCCCTTTAGAAAACCTATTCTAGAAAAACTCTAAGAAGTTATTGCACAAGTTACAAACACAAAATTTCTTAAAGAAATACAACAATGTAACAAGGAGAGATACAACCTGGGATCCAATGCAAATTTATGCAGATGATTAAAGAATCTCGAACCAAAGGTTGAATAGAAATTTCAATACAATTTCTCCAAAACTTTCTCTTTAGCAAGTGCCCAAAAGGGAATCCTCACAAGGTTTCTAGATTTTTGTTGAAACAGAGGATTTGTGGGTCATACATTGAAATGCACTTAGTAACTTTTTCTCAAAAGAATGGGTTTCAAAATTCATTGTTTTTAAGTGCAAACAAGCAACAACTATTTATAGAAAAACCAGTTATAACTGCCAGTAATTGATTAAATTACTTAAGTAATCGATTAATTCAACTTGGTAATCGATTACAAGTCCTAAGTAATCGATTAAAATGTTCTTTAGGATTTCTGGAAAACTAATGAGCAATGTAATTGATTAAAGCGTCATGTAATTGATTAAACCAGTGAGAAAACGTTTTTCCCAAGACTTGAATCATGAAACACTTAGCTTTTTATGAAGCTATGAAAACTTGAGTTTCAGAAAAGCTTTTTAAGAAACTTTTCTTTGCAAAATCACTAACACAAAAGCATGAATGTTTTTCATGATACAATAATGAAATAGATTTATGCAATGGATTATAGGAGACATCAACTTAGACAAACTCATACACTAATTACAAATGTCATTCAATTGAATTGGCATGTAAAAAGCCTAAACATTATTGTCTAAGATCATCAGCTTCATGGATCTGCTTTTGCTCCCCCCGAGTCTAACAATATATCTCTTTTTGGCTTTGATCATGCCAAACTTCAATTGAACATTTTGATGCTTGGTGTTCTTCAGGAGGGTGTTTCCAGGAGCTATTCTTTGATACCTGAAAGAAAGTCAGCTTGCTAGCCAAGATCATGTGTCAAGTATCCTTGCATAAAAATTTTTAAATAGGCAAGGGAAAATGAAGAATGAATACACAACATAAGCATTGTTGTTTCAATAATTTTATTGCTCCCCCTTTCTCTTGTAGTTACATATCAATTCAGGTTTGAACAATTGTGTTAGAGTTAATGTTTAATGTTCAATTCAATCAGCATTTATTTTTCTTCCCCTTTTGGCTTATCAAAGGCAAAATATAGCATTAAATGAGAAATAAGCAAAAGAAGATCAGATAAACCAAATAAAAGCAGTTTCATTTATTTTATGATAAAGGACATAATAGATTAATAGAAATCAGAGACACCACAACCAGAAACTGAAAAAGACAACCACTAAGGTAAGCTATTCATCAAAGTCCTTGAGACTCATCCTAGTCTCAATGTTGCCTAGTCTAGTAGTTATGTCTTCAAGGGAGGAATGAACATTAGCTGCATGTTCATGATATAAAACAAGCATAACATCCATCTTTTGAATCATAAGAGACTCAAAAGGACTCCACTGCTGCTCAGCATGTGCAACTTCAACATCATCTTCCTCATCAGCTTTTTGATCCTCATTAGCAACTCCTTCAGGAGCTTGAGCTCTAGCCATAGTCCACCTATCAAGGGTGTTCATCATTCCTAGCTTGGTGAGATGCTTTTTGGAGATTAGGTTGGTTTTAGAGGTGGTGTTATCCACTATTTCATTGGTCACATCAATCTCAAAATGATCAATGAGCCTTGAGATCATGACAACATAAGGGAATTAAAAGCTCAACAACTGTTGGACTATTGGCAAGCGTACTAATGTCGTCGCAAGTTACATAATTTATAAGAGATCGTCTCCACAGGGACTTGAGCTACTTAGTTCTCCCATATGAAAATAATCAGTTCAATAGTTATGTACAACAAATATAATTAGAAATTTATGTTTTTACGGAAATAATGGATTTAGTGCGTCAGAAATACATAAAATTACGAAAACTAGTAAAATGAATTTAATTAATTTAAGAGAATGTAGGATTGAGTTTCATCGTTCATACCCTCAGTATCCAATTAATATTGACACATATGAATCATTTTCTAACATTACTGATGCACACATTATTTCACCCAGAACTCGATCCCTCGCATTCGAGAATCCTAAGGATATTTACCGAATATCAATCTCTTGCATATGAAGTAAATAACCCAGCATTACAATCATAATCTTGTGTTATTTGTAATCAAAATGTTATGTTCTATTCCTAGGAACGTAATGTAATGAGTAAAATCATTCAATTCAAATCCTAAGGGCACTTTCCAGTAAAGTTTAGAATCCAATTTCATAAAACTAGTGATCAAGTAGAATCAAACATTAAGAACATAATGAAATCACCAATAATGAGTAGAAAAAATTCGTACATATATCAAATATCAAAAGAGATACATAAGGGTACGCAGATTACATCCAATCCTTTGAAGAAACTAATCGATCATTGTGTAGAGCAAGAGATCAATAGAAGACATGACGAAGGAGGCAATCTCGACTCGTTTCTGCAGAGTTTCCACTCCTTTTCTCTTTTCTCTCACCTCTCTCTATGTCTCCATGTTCTCCCTCCAAAAAAGCTCCATTCTTCTTCAATTTGCATGCCTTTTTATAGGCATGGGGAAGCTGGTCAGGTCCACTCGCCCAGGCGAGTTTTTTAGCATTGTTTCACTCGCCTGGGCGAGTTAATACTTAGTGTTGAAGGACTCCACTCGCCCAGGCGAGTTTTTTCTTCATGTTTTGCTCGCCAGGGCGAGTTAATACTTTACTTTGAAGAAAGGTCATTAGCCCAGTGAGTTTTGGGCAAATTTGCTTCAAGAATTTTCCTATTTTGACCTTTTTGCACTTTTTTCCTATCTTGGTTGTGTTGGATGCCACAAATACTCTTTGATACCTATCGAAACACCAAAATTGAGTGGATTAACCTTCCAAAATGTAAGCGACACATTTATAAATGTACAAAATATAAAACAACTAAGATTAGGGCAAATTTATAAGAAATTCACTGATGTCATAAGATAAGTGCCAACATTATAATCTTGAAATTAACTAAAATATGACACTTATCAACAGCTTTCTGGCCTTCATCATTGTTTCTTCAATAATCAAAACCCAATTGATTTGTGTCCTTGTCTTCATTCCATACACAACCTGGAGATCATCATCAGTGATCTGGGCATGGTTGATTGATCTTGGTGTCAAAATTTAGGTGATGATATAGTGAAGGAGCCTATCTTCAGCTATCATGTGGCCTACCCCCAATCTTTTTCCAACATGAGCATGAGGGTTCTGCAACATTCTTCTATAAGTCTCCATCTTTGAATATCCGCCAATCTCTTCTTCAAATTTTTGGACTTCTCTGAAAGAAATACCAGCCACTGCATTCCGTACAGTGTCATCTATCACCATGGCGACTCTATTTACCTTGGAGTAGAGAATGCCTTCCATACCAGCTTTGGCACATGCGTAGAAGACTTTCACTAACTCAAGGTAATAAGTAGAGTTCATTTCCAATAGCGTGGTGAGTCCTTATGCCTGTAACTGAAAACAAAGATGAACACACATACTTAACCAAGAGGGGGGTGAATTGGTTAAAATAGAGATCGTATCACAAGTTTTTCCTTGTTAAAACAGAAACTTTAAATCAATCAAGATTCACCCTACACTTCAAGCAATTGCAAAAAATATTTCAGTTGATCTTGAAAGAGATTAACCACAAGATAAACAAGTTTAAGATAGTAAGAATTAGAATCAAGAGAACACCAAATTTATACTGGTTCACCCCTCAAAAGAGAAGCTACATCCAATTTCTTCTAAAATCTAGATAAAGAAATTGAAATCTAAAACCCTATTAGACTTCTAATCACAAAGAATCAGAGAACACTACTCTGTTCTTTCCTCTAGAGAACACTACAACAGAAAAAAGCTCTTAAGAAACTCTTTGATCTAACTTACAAGAATTAAAAGAAACAAGTCAATTCACAGTAAGAGTTCAACAAAGATACAACCTTATGATCCTCAGAGGATGAATGAATGAATTTTACCAATCAAATTCAGATTGAATGAATGCTAATGTTGAAAAGCAGCTCTCTTGAAAAATTCTTGAAGAATCTTGTTCAAAACAATATGATTAATGAAGCATGAGTTTTTGGGTTTTGAAACAAGATGTATGAGACTCAGAAAATATTTTTCTCAGACTTTGAAAGCTTTGGGAGTAATGAGTAATTCGTAAAATTAATTTCTCAAGATTATTACAAATGTTTAAACCCAACAACTTTTTATAGAAAACTGATTTAACTGCATGTAATCGATTAAAACGTTATGTAATCGATTATTTTAACCAATGTAATTGATTAATATACAAAATAATCGATTAAAGTGTTCTTAGCACAATTTGGAAAAGATTTATGAACAATGTAATCTATTAAAACGACATGTAATTAATTAAGGCAGTCAGTCTCAGAATTGAAATAAGTCTGTGTAATCGATTATGATTGAGTGGTAATTGATTAAGGCAGTCATGCGTGTTTTGTGTTTATGTGTTGTGTAATCGATTACGATTTGCTTGTAATTGATTAAAGTGTTCTTCATGGCTTTGTAATAGATTACATTAACTGGTAATCGATTAAAGCAGTGCACATTCTAAAACTTAAACCATGAGAATTTCTTTCTAAATGCAAACATGTAACCTTTTATGCTTTCTTAAATCATGTATGCATGTTTATGATTATGTTTATGCAAATGCAAGGATCACAAGATAAGCCTCTTGAACATCTTCTAAATCATAAGGGATTCAAAAGGGTTGTACTGTTGCTGAGCAGGGCCTTCTCACTACTATAGGCAAGGCATTCAACAACAGTTCTAAACCCCGTACGACGACGGTTGTAGAACCATCATTGTTGCCTGTGTCATCGAAAAGCATAACCTTTGACGATGGTTCAAAAAATCGTCTTAGTTGATATTTTTTTTTTGTTTTTTTAACACCTATTCAAAAATGGTTTTGCCTTAAAAACCGTCTTTGTATTTATATTTTTTTGTATGGATACAAAGACCGTTTTTAAGCCAAAATCGACTTTGTATGTTCACATTTAAAAACGGTTTTGCCTTAAAAACCGTCTTTGTTTATCATTTTTTTATACGGATACAAAGATGATTTTTAAGGCAAAACCGTCTTTGTATGTTCACATACTCAATACATTTGGCAAATTCAAAAACATCATCCAAAAACAAAATTGGAAAAGAAAATAGTCCAATTGTCCAAACATTGCCACTTGGTGAGTTGGAAATAAAACTAACAAATTTGTTAAATACATCTCAGCAGGTGACAACAATGACAATCTAATTAATGTATATACACCTGAACATAATCTCCATCAGACATAGAATGTTGATATTTTCCAAAAAAATTTTCTCATTTTGAACTAGTGCGATTGGGCTCTTAAAGCAGCATTATGCACCTGACATAATTCTTGATCTCATACTAAATCACCAGAATTGAATGCTTGCAGAATGTAATAAAGCTATTCCACCTTTGTCCCCATAAGGCTCTTAATCTGTTCATGGTATTATACGTTATGTCAGCCAGCACAGTAAAAAGATGGATGAATGAAGGAAAGAAATTTCAAAGGACTTGCTGAATTACAAAATTGCCACTGCCTAGCCTACGAAGATGATTTTGGCACAACCATCGTTGAATGCCTGTCGTAAAAATGTACATTTGTAGTAGTGTCTTCAGCCCATTCTTCTTCATTAGTTCCTTCTCCAACATCTGCAGGTGGAGGTTGCTGTCCAACCATCTGCCATCCATGAGGAGTTTTCATCTGACCAAGCTTGTTCAGATGAGGATCTTTATCACTTTTAAAATCAAGAATGCTCTTATTCAATCAACTAACTCGGTTCAAGAAACTAATAGCTCAAAACAGAACATGTTAGGTAATGATAATGAAAACAAGATCAAATGAACAAGATAACTTGTAAAGATAGAGATAAAGAAAACCAACACAAGCAATTTATACTTGTTCACTTCACAACAGAAGCTACATCCAGTTTCTTCTGATCAACACTAGATTAGAGTTCCACTATTATAAATTTATGTTCTTACAAGCTTTACAACAACCTCTCTTTATCAACACTAGATAAAGAATAGAAATCTAAAACCCTATTAGACTTCTAAGGAACAAGAACCAGAGAACACTACTTTGTTCTTTCCTAGAGAACACTACTCTAGCCAAAGCTTCAAGAATCCACTTACAATAGAATCAAATAACAGAAATTGTAAAATCGAAATTAAAATTAGAGATTAAGGAGAGAAGCAACCTGTTGATCCATTGAAAATGAATGCAAATGAATTACCAACCAAAATTGAATGCAGAAACAAACTTTTAGAACATGCTATCCTTTAAAATTGAAAAAAAATTGTTTTTCTTCTCACATGCCTTCGGGGTTCAAGGCCCTATCTTTCAAGTGGTATCAGAGCCTGGTTGCTTTACTATCGACAGGTGATGATACCTTGTTTGTTATAATATGTTGTTTGTAATATGATTACGTTCTACATATATCTTTATGTGTTCATGGTTTTGTTTCTTTATGAAAGATTTCAAAGAAACATGTTTTAAGAAAGGAATATGATTCAGCCATGAGATGAATATGCAAATATATTGTTTTCTCTATAATTTTGTTTTCAAAATGAATGAAATATCCTATGCATGTCGTGGTCACATGAATAAAATTAGGGTTCTTAATTTTGTTCAATTTGATCTTGTTATTTTTGTATTTTGTTATAACGAATTGTTCATAAGCATAACATAATATTTTTTGTGACAAAATTTCTCATACAAGTCTATGTATATACATAGTTGATTCTATGATTTAATTTTGTGTTCTTTGAGAAAGAATCAACAAAAAAATTTGAATTTTGTATTTGGATGCATATTCGGCCATTTGAGAAATAATTATATTGTGTGCTTGTTAGTTATTTAACTTTTAAAGTGCAGATATGGAAGGGGATGGTCATGGTGCCCGAATTTAAATTTTGAATTTAAATGTTTTAAATTTGAATTCAGATCTTGTTTTAGATTAAATTGGAGCTGTAATTTTGAATTTTAAATTTTGTATATTCTTTTGTTCCTCCAAAGATGTATTGGAGTTTCTTTAATTATTTTGTAATTAGAAAAATTAGGCTAGTGGCGTTTAGGCATGGAAGATTACATGATGGAGCTGCGGCCTAGGAGCAAGAAGAAAGAAAGCACGAGCACCATGACTATCTTATATAAAATCTGTTTTATGCATGATTTATGTTTTAAAACGACTAATATGCATGAGATAGAGTATCGTGGATATATGTTTTAAAACGACTAGTATGCATGAGATAAAGTATCACAAATGTATGTTTTATGTTATTATGCATGTCCAAAACCAACTAGTGTAATCCGATAGATGTTTGACATAGAATACAACTAGCATGATAATAGTACTTGCACGTTTGGTGAGACCCATTAAAATAAAAGAAACCTTTAAAAGGAATCAATTATTAAGCACATGATTACCTCCCACCACCAATGCCACTCGAAATTCCTCTACATGGTGGTACGCCACAACTCAGTTGGGACCCACTATTTCATTGAATAAGAGCAGTATTAGAAGTGTGAGACACTTAAGGTGCTGGTTAGTGCTTAACTGAATATATGAGTTGCAGGCTCAGTCGGGCTTATGTATTCGGGGTAATAATGCCAGGTTGGTTGCATGAGATGCACCACTAAGTGACAAGGACTTGTCAACCTGATG
>PYAF01006102.1:108890-124970 GCA_007407185.1 Glycine tomentella
GATAAAATAACCCTAAGTCAAAATAACAAGGGTCATTGACTTAGATAAAATAGTGGGAGGGGCATATTATTTAAAGTCTTTAATAATTTGTTCTTATTTCATGACAATATATTAATTAGTTTATCTTTACATCTTCTCAGTTAATAGTATGACTAATCAACTGTCACTGCGCTCTATTCTCGATACGAACAAACTGAACTGTTCAAATTTTACGGACTGGTATCGGAACCTGAGAATTGTTCTTAGGGCTGAGAAAATCGCTTATGTCCTAGAAGGTAATTTACCCATAGCTCCTAAGGAAAGGGAAGCTGATTATGAGTTCTACGATATGGAAGCTCATAAGCAGCACATGAATGACAATACAATGGCAGTATGCATCATGTTGGCATCCATGTCGCCTGAGCTACAAAAGCAGCATGAGCATATGGATGCCCCCTCTATCATCTTGCATCTCAAGGAGTTGTATGATGTTAAAGGTAGGCATGAGAGGTATGAGGCTTCTTGAGAATTGTTCTCGTGTAGGATGTTTGAGAGCATGAGTGTGAGCAGTCATGTTCTTAAGATGATCGGGCTCATTAAGAAGCTAGGAAATCTAGGCTTCATGATGGATGCCGAGCTAAGTAATGACTTAATCCTCACATCACTTCCACCTTCCTTTAGTCAATTCATTATGAATTACAACATGCATGGGATGCTTGTGAGCTTGCCTGAGTTGTTAAGTATGTTAACAACTGTTGAGGTGTCTATCAAAAAGGATAAGACACACTCTCTTCTGATTGGTGGGCCTAATAAGGCCAAGGGTAAGGCTAAGAAGCCTGCAAAAGGAAACTCCCTTAAGCCCAAAGGTAAACCCAAGAAAAAGAAGGGCAACAAGAAGGGTAAGAGTGCACCTAAGGACAAAAGCGATATTGTGTGCTTCCACTGTGGCACGATTGACCATTGGAAGAGAAACTGTCCAGACTACCTGAATAGTGTGAAGGACAAGAAACATAGTGATGCTTCTGCCTCAGGTATTTACATAATTGACATCAATTATTCTTATGCTAATCCGATTTCATGGGTATTAGATACCGGTTGTGGTTCTCACATCTGCAATATGTTGCAGGTACTTAAGAGTCCCAGAAGATTGGAGAAGAATGAGGTTGACCTCTGCGTTGGTAATGGAGCAAGAGTTGCTGCTCAAGCTATTGGAGATACAGACCTCATCTTGCCTACGAGCCTTTTATTGTATTTGAATGATTGCCTTTATGTTCCGGGCATTTCTAGAAATATTATTTCAATTTCTTATTTGGAACGAGATGGTTTTTCTTTTTACTATTAAGGATGGTACATTTTCTATCATTATGAATGATATAGTTTATGCTACTGCTTCTTTGGTAAATGGCTTATATGTTTTAGAAATGGGAACATAAGTTCTCAATGTGAATGTGAAACGACCTAGGACAGATAATCAATCTTATCTATGGCACTGTAGACTAGGGCACATAAATGAAACAAGATTGTCTAGGATGCATGCAAATGGATACCTAGATTCCATGGATTTGGAATCCTATGGACAATGTGAATCTTGTCTATATGGGAAAATGACTCGTCACAAGCCAAAAGGGCTTAAGAGTCATAGGACTAGTGAGTTATTAGAACTCATTCACTCTGATGTTTGTGGCCCAATGTCTATAGAGGCTAGCGGAGGATACTCCTATTTCATTACCTTTACGAATGATAAATCGAGATTTGGGTATGTTTACCTGATAAGATATAAATCCGAGGCCTTTGAAAAGTTCAAGGAGTATAGGAATGAAGTAGAGAAACATCGTGGAAAAGTGATTAAGACATTACGATCAGATCGTGGTGGTGAATATCTAAACCATGAGTTTCAGGATTATCTGAGAGAGAATGGAATTCTCTCGCAGCTTACTGCATCTTACACACCACCCCAAAATGGTATTTTCGAAAGGAGAAACAGAACCTTGTTAGACATGGTCAGGTCTATGATGAGTGAGACTCAACTTCCAAAATCGTTTTGGGGATATGTCTTAGACATAGCGGCGTACCGTCTAAATTTGTTCAGACCACTCCAGATGAGATAGGGCCTTGAAGCCCGAAGGCATGTGAGAAGAAAAACAAATTTTTTTCAAAGCGGAAACACACATACCATTCAAGAATCATTCTTTAGGACATAGATGTTACCTTGTTTATATTTGAAATTGATGATCAAGAATAGGCTTGAAGATACAAGCCCTCTAATGTTGATCCACACCACTTCTTGTCAAGATTCAAGAACACTTCTTGAATGCCACCAACAAACACCAAAGGAGGCAAGCTAGGTGCACCAATGGAGAGGAAGAAGGTTAGGTTTTAAAGTGTTTTACTTATCTAAGAGACTCACCAATAGATGATATTGATGGCTGAATTTTCAGCCAAAACTCACACAAAGGGGCACGTGAAAAGTAGGAAGATAGATAGGGTTTTTCTCAAAAACCATTATTTAGAACTATGATCACAAGAGTATATTTATAGAAGAGTTTTAGGTCAGATTTTTAACCATAAAATTCTTATCATTAAGCATCTCAAACACGTGAAGAAAAGATAGAGTTGTTGTATTTCAAAAATTGCCAACAACCTCCTATCTTATCTTCTTAAGACCAAGTCAATTACTTGGAATTTATTTTGTCAAATAATAATCAAATATCCAGCCGTATGATAAGCCTCTAATCAGCCCTCAAACTTCTTCATAAAATCTAGGATATGATCATGATAAGATGCTAGTTGAATTCAAATTCAAATCTAGCTCTTATCTTCTCCTTTTGATATGAAACTATCTACTATAGTTAATTCATATTTAAATTCAAATATTTAAATATCAGATAATTAATTTAACTATTTAAATTAATTAATAATGTCTTGGACTATCCAAGCCTATTAACTCCATTCATGCGCCCCTTTCTCTTTAAGATAAGTTTCTAAACTCTTTCTTGGGCCAACAACCATTATTAGGCCCAACACCTTTAATGCTATAATGTCATGACAATAAAGTGTTAGTGTGTGACCCATTAGGCCCAACATAGCTACTGACATAAATGAGTTTAGGCCCAACAAGGCCTCTACCCATTTAATGACAACATAGAGCACTAGCAATGCTTTGTTGCCCCATAACTAGTTAGGTAAATGACAAGACCATCCTATTAAATCTATTTGGATTCCGTATGTATTTCCTTTCGTCTCGGTTACCTTCCCATAAAACCTAGGGTAAGGAAACATATCAGCCCTTACAGTCTAGGGTAAGCTTTAATACGAAATAGGGAGTCTCCAATTTTACTGACTCTAAAGGCAAATCATCTCATGATTTCTTTTACTATGCATAGATTCTCGAGTCCCGTAAATGTCATCCCAATTTCTCCAGTTTACAGATAACCTAATCTCTCATAGAGATTTGACGAATTCCTTCAGCTAGTCACCCTAGACTCATGTTCTTTCAGGACATGCCAAAAGGTATACCTATGTGTCTCCATGTTTCAGGCAGATGAGGTATACAATCAAAGCATGTCTTCTAGAACACAGTCTAGGTGAAAACTTCTGGTCTAAGGAAAGACACACCCAAATACTAAGAGACTTCTCTAATGATACTATCTGTGAGATTTCCTCATAGAGTCTCTTTGTGGGTCCATTCAGTGTGAGCTATACCCTTATAGGTCCACCCACGACTTTAGCTAAGACATCTCCATGTCTGTAGCTCATGAGGTCTTTACCTTGTATCTGCATACAAGTAGATAAGTCGTGCTAGTCTTACCCGAGATCGCTGATCCCCATTCTTAGTGTCTCTAGACTAGGAACTTAAATTTATGAGTAGACAACTGGTATTCATGAATCCTCATGATCGTGATCCCATCACTGATATTCAAGAGATACCTATTCTATTCCAAGGGTTTTATCCAGTTATTCATATATTTAATAATAATATCGAGACAAAATATGAAACAAGATAAAGAGCGCTTATAATTTATTCATGACAATATGAAAATTACGTGTACGTCCTAATCTAATGAAAAGATTGTCTCTAGGACATCCATATACTAACATGTGAAAAGCTCAAAACACTTCTAAGTCAAAAAGCTTCATTCTTCTTGTTGCTCCCCCTATATCCAACATCTTGTAGTTCTCCAATCCTTGGGCTTTTGAATAGGTGTTGATTGTTCTTTTTCTTCATTTGATTCTGCCTTTTCTTTTTCATTTGATCCATTTAGTTGAATAAATTCTTCCATTGGACCTGCATCAATATCACACTCTTTTTACTCTTTGGAGGAGTTAGATTCATCACATATAACATGAACTGATTTCTCTATGCACAATCTTCTTTCGTTAAAGACTCTATAAGCTTTACTTTGAAAATAGTAACCAAGGAAGATTACTTCCTCAGCTTTAGCATCAAATTTGCTAAGAGAATCTTTACCATTGTTTAAAACAAAACACTTGTAGCCAAATGCTTTTAAGTGAGAAATGTTTGGTTTTCTACCTTTGTAGAGTTCATAAGGGGTTTTCTTTAAAATAGGCCTTATGATTAATCTATTCAAAGTGTAGCAAATTGTACTCACAACATTTGACCAAAAATGTTTAGGCAAATTTGTCTCATTAAGAAGAGTTCTTGCTCTTTCTTCAAGAGATCTATTTTTCCTCTCCACAACACCATTTTGTTGGGGTGCTTTTAGAGCTGAAAAATTGTGGTTGATTCCATTTAATTCACAAAACTTTTCAAAATACTCATTTTGGAATTCACCACCATGATCACTTCTTATTGAGATTATATTGCATGCCTTTTCATTTTGAATGACCTTGACTAATTTTCTAAATGCCATGAAAGCATCACTCTTGGATTTTATAAACAAAGTTCATGTGAATCTAGAGTAATCATCAACAATAACAAGCCCATAGAAATACCCCCCAAACTCATAGTTCTAGAAGGACAAAATAAATCCATATGAAGCAATTCAAGGAGTCTAGAGGTGGAAACAACATTTTTACTTTAAAAAGAGATCTTAGTTAGTTTCCCCTTTTGACAAGCATCACATATTTTGTCCTTCTCAGACTTAAGCTTAGGCAAGCCAATGACTAAATCCTTTCTTATAAGCTTGTTCATATGATGCATGTTTATGTGACTGTTAGGACTCTTGACAAGCGTACCAATTTGTCGTTGTAAGTTACAAAATTTATAAAAAGTTCGTCTCCATAGGGACTTGAGTTTACTTAGTTAATTCAAATAAAATTCAACAGTTTAATAATTATGTACAAAGAGTGTAAGTAAAAGTTCATTTGATTGTGCAATAATAGAAGTACAAATAAAGAGAATAAAATCTAACGGATTTTGTACGTTGATTTTACGGAAACTACAAAAAAAATAAAGCGAGTTTAGTTAAATTCAAGAAAAGTGTAGGATTGGATTGTGTCATTCATACCCTTAGTATTCAATTAATTTTATCATGCATAAATCATTTTTTTATCCTTATTAATGCACACATTAAATTACCCCAAATCGATCCCTTGTATTTGAGAATCCTAAGGATATTCATAAATATCGATCCCTCGCATATGAAGTAAATACCCTAACATTATAATCGTAATTGGGTGTTATTTGCAATCCAAACGTTATGCCCTATTTCTAGCAACGTAACGTAATGAGTAAAATACTGAGTTCAAACCCTAAGAGTACTTTCCAGTCAAACTTAGGATTAAATTTCATGAAACTAGTGATAAAGTAGAATCAAGCATTAATGACAGAATGAAATTACCAATAAGGAATATAAAAGATTCATGCATAAATAAATATTAAAAGAGATGCATAGGGGTAAGAAGATTGCATCCAATCCTTAAGAGAAGCTAGCCAATCATTATGGAGAGCACCTCCTTAATGGAAGAATTGATGAAAGGAACCATCGCCTCTTCTCTCCGGCAGAGTCTCCACGCTAATTCTCACTTCTCTCACTCTCCCTAACACTCTCCTAAGCTAATCTCTCTTAAAGCTCAGAAATTTCGTTCAGAGGCAAGGGAAATCGAGATTGGAATTAGAATCCTTCACAATTGCATGGCTATTTATAGGTTTGGCCCTCCTGCTTATGTCCACTCGCCCAGGCGAGTGGTTTTGCCTATGTTTGCTCGCCTGGGCGAGCTAACCCTTATCTCCTTGGAACTTGAAGTTCGCTTGGACGAATGATTTGGCTTGAGGATGCTCGCCTGGGCGAGTTAAAAGCTTAATAGTGAAGAAAGGTCATAGGCCTGGACGAGTTTTGGACCATTTTGCTTTTAGGACCTCCCAAATTTGATTCTTATGCCCCTTTCGCTTGCTTTGCTTGCTTGGGTGCTTCAGATACCATCAGAACCTATCAAAATACAAAATGTGATTGGACTAATCTTCCAAACTGTGAAAAACAACATTTTCATAAGTACTAAACACAGATCAACTAGGTTTAGGGCAAGTTTATAAACAAATTTACTGTGATCGAAAGATAAGTGCCGTATTGTAAGCCTAAATTTTACTAAAATAGGGCACTTATCATACCCCATAACCTAGAATCTTGCTTGTCCTCAAGCAAAGTAAAATAACACTAGGAATAAAAGATACTTTTAATATGAATATGCTTTGTAAAGAATCAACTTTTCATAGTGATCAGAACAAAATTTTCAAATAATTAACCTCGAGAATTTGAAAATATAAAAGATGGAATTCACAAAACCAAATGAGATTAAAATCAATTCACATTTCATTTCTAAAGAATATCAGAGGAAACACTTGATTGATTTAAACAGAGGAAAACCTCTCAAAGGTGTTTAATTCTTCCATAGGTAAGTGTTTACTCTCAATTCCAACACTGATATATCATAGATTAAATTTGAAGTTCATTTCCCATCAAATCATAGTAAATAATTATCATGGATCATTAGGGCTTTTATGGTTGGGCCTGGCTAGAAAGAAATCTTGGTTTTTCTGGATATTCAAAAATTACCTTGAGAATAGGAGAGCAAATAAAGATAAGATAATGCTATCATTACTTTCCTATTTCTTTCCTTTTTCTACAAAGATATCCTATGTTTTTCAACTTCCCAATTATCAACTTTATAGAATTTTTTTCTTTCAATTTTGAGAACAAGGAATTTGTTTCCTTTTTCTTTTCTTTTCTAGCTTTTAAACTCACATGAATAGTCACTTTTAAAACAAAATCTTTTTCATAAAATTTAGCTATCCAACTGATACAAGTTTCCAAAATAACATCTCCTTTTTACTCTCTTAACCTAAGGTATGGTAGGGAATTCTTATTTTAGGTTAGGGTTCCAACAAATTAGCAAGTGTTGGGCTCAAAAGGGTTTGCAAAATGATAAATCATTATATATTGGGATAGCTTTTTGGCCAGTGGCTTAAAAAATGTTCAAAAAGAAAGAAGGCCTAAATCATATCCATGAATCATATGTTATGACAATTAGAAATTCATACAAAATTAACTATAAACCAGATTAGTGAGGACACTCAATATGATTTATGTGGATGAACACACTCACTTTAGGCTTTAATGTCTGTTTTCATGTTTTAAATCAAATCAGTATTTTCAAAAGATATCTTTTATTAATTCCATGTAAAAAGTCCTGCCTTAATTTGATCTTTGGAAAACCATTCATTTGTTTTCATTTCTCAAAGTTTCCTAAAAATTTATTTTTGTTGTGTTCTGATCCAAAAAGTAAGTTTCAAAATACTTATTCGTTGATTCTTTTGAAAACATGATATATTCAAGAAAAATTTTCTCTTTTAAGCCCCAAAAAGAGTTATGTTCTATATAGAACTATGTTCATAAGCAAAATTTTTAATCGAAAAATTGTATAAATTTCCCAAAAAGAAGGAACCTTCTATGTTTCCTATCAAAGTGCAAAATTCCCAAAAAGAACATAAATGCGCACAATTGTTCAAACAAAAAGTCTAACATTCTCAGTAAATATGAGATAATTAAAAAGAAGAACAGTAAAGAAAAAGTGATAATAAGAGAGTAAAATAATTAAGGTAGTCAAGAAAGAGGTAAATAAAATGGTAAAGGAATTATAAATAATGTTACTGATTTTGGAGATCAACAAGATAATCTGCCAGATTATGCATTATGTCCTCATCTTCTGTTGCTTCTTCTCCATCAGCAGCTTCCTGGCCAGCTGCAGGGCCTTCATTAGCTACAGGATCCTGATCAGCCCTTGGGCTTTCTGCCTCCTCCTGAAATATGGGCCTGTCCCTAGGCCAAGCAACATAAGTTCTGAATTGATCAGGAGTAAGCCAAGGAAAGGGGTTCAGATCCTAATGTTGATGCAGTGTATAGTTGTAGAAGCTTTCGTTTAGCTGTATCTGACCTCTGTAGTTGGCAGCTTGCTGATCAACCATATGTTGCATGTAGGTATTCATCTAAAGTTTCATTCTCTGAAGGTGAGCAGAAATGGACTCCAAAGATGCTGTCTCTGGTGGCTGCTGCTGCTCTACCTGTCTAGCTAAGCAGTATTTCTCAATAAAAGCTTGGTTGATGAGAGGTCGGATGGTCTTGGAAGGTTGCACCTGTATTCCATAAAATTGTCATAGGCCGGTGATTAGAGCAAGGAATCCAAGTGCCCGTTGGACTTCTCCGGGTTCAGCGGATGCCGAGGTGGCTCTAAAATCACAAACTGATGAATTGCATCCGAAATCAACTGGGCCACATTAATACTGATTTGTTCAATAAAACTATAAACTAGCTGACATTTAGGCATAGTTAGATCAGAATTATGGTCACTTGGAAGTATATTACTCAGGAGAAAAGTCATCCAGATTTGAGTTAAAGTGGTCATATTGGTTCTCATCAGCCTTACCCTATTATCTGCAACATTTCTAGCAAAATCATAGCCAGGGGAACAGAGTAATTGGGTGACAACCTATTCATCAAATCTGCACAGGATGTTCCTCCTAGTCATGTATTCACAGAGTTGACCTTCTTCCAAGATGAGTGGATTCCCTAAGAATTGATTAATGGCATCAGTATCATACGGAATCCACTGGCCACGTACTAGAGAACGTTTATCACGAATGCCCTCCTCAGTTGGCCAAGCATTGGCATAGCATTCCAAGACAACTGTTGGATCAAATTTGTGCATTGGTGTAGCTAGTTGTCTCCATCTTCTTCTGTCAATCTCCGTTGTAAACTCTGGATATTCACCTTCCCTTAATTGAACCTTTTGTTTTTTGAGGAATGACCAATTCTTGATGATTTTGAATCACCTTTGGTGATCCTCAATCCGAAATCTCTGAGCATCAAAGGTAAAATCTATAAGAGGTTCTAAGCTAGATCCTTCTCTTGCATGCCTAGCTCTTTTAGTGGAGAGCTTTTTGGGAGCCATCTGAAAAATATCTCAACACTTGAACTGAAATGAATATGATAAGATCTTTGGAAGCAACAATCAAGATAAATTTTTCAGATTGGTAGTTTTACCAATTCATTCGAACAACATGTAGATGGGAGCACATAAGTGATGAAACATTTGAAAATAAATGGAATACTCACAATAACCAAGAGGGGGGTGAATTGGTTAAACCTTGGTATTTTAAAATTAATTCAAATAAGAGTTTTAGGATCTTTATCACTTTCAAAACCAAGAAATCTTTTTACTCAATCAAATAGCTCAGCCCCTTGGAATCAATATGCTAAAAAATAGAACATGTTGAACAATTGATATGAAACAAAGAATTAATGAACAATCAGAGTAATAGAGATTAAGAAACAACACACAAACAATTTATACTGGTTTACTTCACAATTGAAGCTACATCCAGTTTCTTCTAATCAACACATTAGAGTTTCACTATTGTAAAATTTTGTTCTTACATGCAATTACAACATCTGCCTTTATCAACTCTAGATAAATAATAAAAATCTAAAATCCTATTAGATTCTAAGAGACAAAGAACCAGAGAACACTACTCTGTTCTTCACACTAGAGAACCCTTCTCTAGATACAAGCAAGAACCCACTTTATAATAGCCAAAATCAATAAAAATTCAGAACCAAATTTACACACAAAGATTAAGGAGAGAGACAACTTGATGATCCAATGAATGTTATGCACATGAATTACCAAATCAAGTTGAGTAGCAAAACTGTATCAGAACATGCTTTTCCTTAATCTTGAAAAGAATCTTGCTCAAGAATCATTCAATGACCCATTGATGTTTTAAATGAAGCAAGAAGTAAAAACACTGAGAAAATCACTTAGGAATTGCTTAGAAGGCTTGTGTAAGCTCAGAAATACAAATGGGTACAATCTCTCAAAGTTAGAAAACAAGCTAAGCCTTCAATCCTATTTATAACAGAATTTTTAACTATCTGTAATTGATTACACGCGACTAATAATCGATTAATCCGCTCAAGTAATCGATTAAAGTGTCCATGTAATCGATTAAACTGTTCAAGACTATTTATGGGTTTCAGTAACGAGCAAAATAATCGATTATCCCGAGTTGTAATCGATTAAACCAGGAAGTTCAGTTTCACAAAATGAACCGTGTAATCGATTAAGTTAACAAACTTATATTTTCAAAATGAACTATGTAATCGATTACAAATGTTGGTAATTGATTAAACCAGGAAAGTGACTTTTCTCAAATACCCTAAGTAATCGATTACAATGTTTGGTAATTGACTATAACAGCAAGGCTTAAAAATCATGGTTAACTATGTAATCGATTATAATACTTAAGTAATCAATTAAACTCATTAACAAAGCAGTCATGTTGTAAACAAAGGTCAAATAATCGATTATTCTGATAGGTAATCGATTACAATGTTCATAAACGATTTTCCAGATTTAACGAAGAACAAAATAATCGATTATACCAATAAGGTAACCGATTAAACCAGTGAAAATAACATTTTTCCAAAAACCTTTCAATCAGATTAAGACTTTGACCTAATTATAAAAAGCTTTGATGTTTTAGGAAAAGTCATTTAAGCTTTTAGATGAATGAATGAATGAGTGAGTGCAATGCATGGATCATCAGATTAGCCTTTCTCTTACACATAAATCAATTACGCAACTTCAAGGCATCCAAGCATGTTGAAAGCTCAAAACCAATCTTGAATCAAAGTCTTCCATTCTTCATGATTCTCCCCCTATATCCAACAATCTCCCCCTTTTTGGCTTTAAACATGCCAAATTCTTGATTGATTATATGTTGGACTTGATGTTAATTGAGGGAATCAAAGTTAGGAAAAACTTGAACTTTGCAAGAACAAGTGTTAAAGCATCTATTGATTGATCCATCATTCATTTACATTTATATCTTACTTAATTGGTTAATTTTTAACACTTAGCTCCCCCTTAATTTGACAAACCATTCAATTTAGGATTTGGGCAAAAATTGTGCAGAAAAACAGGGTAGACACAGAGTATACTGCAGAGCATGACCAAATCAATCAATTTCTCCCCCTATTTGGCTTATCAAAGTCAAAAACATGTAAAGCACATCGAATAATGTAAAGGAGAAATATGAATGGATAGTTTTATAGATAAGGGAACCATTACAATTGACGAAAATAAAAATAAATCATGAAAACATAAAAACAGAAAACTACAAAAGCACTAAAATGACTTATACCCTTCAAACATGACAGTAGCTTCAATATTGTCTAGCCTAGCCTTAATGTCTTCTAAAGCTGAACTAGTTTCAGCCCTAAAATCATGATGCATAGTGATTAGGCCATCCATTTTTTGAAGCATGAGCGAATCAAACTGGGTGTAGAGGGGCTGCGCAGGATCCCTTTCCTCATCTTCATCAACATCTTCAGCAACACCACCAGCAGCAGGAGGTTCAGGCACAGCTTGTTGGCCAGTCATCTGTCATCCTTGTGGTGTCTTGATCATTCCTAGCTTGTTGAGATGTTTGTCTTGGATGAGACTGTTGCTTGAGTTTGTGTGGTCCACTACTTCATTTGAAACATCTATTTGGAAGTAGTCTATAAATCTAGACACAAGCACAACATAAGGGAATGGGTAGTTTACTAGCCTTTTGGATTTCGACATTATATCCTCAAGGATGAGAATCCAATTCATCTGAATTGAATTCTTCAGACCATACACTAGCTATAGGTCTTTATCAGTTGCTTGGGCATGGTTTGTGGCTCTAGGTGTGAGGATATAGGTGATAATATAGTGCAGAAGCCTATCCTCATGGGTCATAGGTCCAGTACCTAGCCTAATTTTCAATCTCATGTTGGGATCACTAAGCATTTCTCTATAGGTGTCGACCCTATTGTAACCCTCAGGATTTTCATCAAATTTTCTTTCTCCAGCAAAGGAGATACCAGGAACTGTCTCCCTCACCTCATGGGTGATTTCCATGGGCACTCCATTGACTTGGGACCTCAGTATCCCATCAGGGTAGAAAGTACCCTTTAAGTCCACAAACTTCCTAAGACCCTGGGTTTCTAAGAAGGCAGGGAATTGAAAGCCTTCCCTAATGAACCAATCAAGCTCTAAGTATTTAGGAGAACAAACTTGTTTGGTTGCATTAAACTAGATATAGGTTATACGACCTTGTTTTGTGGTGAACCACAAATCTAAACTATTTGGATAAGGGGGGTTTGAAGATTCACCAGCCTTTCTCTTAGGGATTCTGGCTCTCTTAGAGGCAGACATCCTAAACTAGGATTCTAAGCACACAGAATAAAGAAAAGAGAGGTTTAGAAGGTAGATAGATTTGGTGTGATTTTTGCCTTAGAGCAAAGTTTCTATTTATAGAAGATTTTAGGCTCCAAGCATTTGAAATTTGAATAAAATAGCTGTTAGAACGAATTAACCCATTGCAGAGGATTTAAATTTGAATTGGATGGAAGTTGGGCAGTTACAATTTTCAAAAAAATCTATCAGATTTTGCAGTAACTCCTTGAATAATCGATTATGATACTTGTGTAATCGATTATTTCTTATGCAGAGACACTAACAGCACATATAGTAATCGATTAATCCTTAACATAATCAATTATTTCTGTAAAATTCATATGTTGAAGACAATGTGTAATCGATTATTTCATGATTTAATCGATTACCACAGAAGGATTTGATTTTCAGAAACATACAGAGACATGTGTAATCGATTAATTCGACATGTAATCGATTACTCCAGTAAGTTCTTAAAGTGTGAAAAATTGAATGTCAGGGGATTTAATTGATTACCATTAATTGTAATCGATTACTCTAGTGAGTTTAGAAATACGAAAAATAGATCCCCAATATTTTAATCGATTACCATTCACTATAATCGATTATTCCAGTGAACTTTTACTTTGAAAAAGAAATTTTTATTAGTGTAATCGATTAACCCGATGCGTAATCGGTTATTCCAGAAGGATCTAATTTTCTGAAAATGATTTTCTGAGAAGAATAATTGATTATTTTAGTTATGTAATCGATTACATAAGCTCTGTTTTCAGTCTAAATCAAGATTTAAGTGATTTTAATCAATTCAATACTTAATCGATTATTCCAGACGAATATTGCAAATTTATCAGGATTATGCAGAAAAAACTCAAAATATAGTAGCTTTTTGATGATGGATACAAAGGATAAACAAATGCATATGAAAAGGCATATACTAATCAAGCTAGCAAAGATTGGATTCATCCAAGATACCTAGCATGTTTCTAAGAGCATAGAATCTATCTCTAGCCAATGGTTTAGTGAAAATATCAGCCAATTGATTATTAGTGTCAATGAAATCAATCTTGATATTACCTTTTTGAACATGGTCTCTTAGAAAATAATGTCTTATCTCAATATGTTTGGTCCTTAAGTGCATTATTGGATTCTTTGAAATGTTGATAGCACTTGTGTTGTCACATAGCAAAGGTATTTCTTTCAATTTATCTCCAAAATCTTGTAATTGTTGCTTCAACCATAGACTTTGTGCACAACAACTTTTAGCTGAGATATATTTAGCTTCAGCAGTAGACAAAGCAACACAAGATTGTATCTTGCAATGCCATGAGACTAGTGAACTTCCAAGTAGATGACAAGTTCCACTAGTACTTTTTCGATCTAACTTACATCCTGCAAAGTCAGAATCAGAATAACCAATAATAATAATTGAAGCACCTTTGGGATACCAAATACCAACTTTTGGTGTTGCCTTGAGATATTTGAGGATCCTTTTGACTGCTGTAAGGTGTGACTCCTTGGGATTTGCTTGATATCTTGCACACAAGCACACACTTAGCATCATGTCTGGTCTACTAGCTGTCAAATACAATAATAATCAAAACATTCCTCTAAATTTTGACTCATCAACCCTTTTTCCATTTTCATCTGAATCAAGGTAGGATGATGTTGCCATTGGAGTTGCAGCATCTTTACTTTTCTCCATTTCAAACTTTTTAATAACTTCAAGGCAATATTTGGATTGATTGAGAAATGTCCCATTCTTCATTTGCTTCACTTGAAGTCCAAGAAAGAATGTTAATTCTCCCATCATTGATGTAACATCCCCAAAATTATAAAAATGTGATGATAATTGGATACAAGTATGTTTAGAGAAAAATAACTATATCACTCTTTCCATGATGTAGAAATTACTAGAAAACCCTTAAGATGAAAATTTCAAAAATGCCCTTGGACATTTTTGAAAACGACCAAAAATACCCCTAGGTTGAATGGCATAATTACCAAAATGCCCCTAGGCCAAAAATGCTCAAATAACTTCAGAAATTTTGAAGAAACTTGATGAAATTATAAAATACACTTATTTTGTGACACAAAACTCTAGAATAAAATTTCTACAAATTTTAGAAGATGACAACTTGGAGGCTGTATTCAAAAAAACTCAAGCATCAGAAAAATATGGAAAAATGGTACATAAAATCTATAGAATTTTCTCTTAATTTTAGGTTGAATAGACCTATTCAATAAAATGGTTTAGTAATTTTGATGGTTAGAAGAATTATAGACCAATCAAAAATAAGATAAAGATATCTAGAATGAAAGGTTTATGTATTGCCCTGTATAAGACTGCTTGAGATTAATTTAAACTATCATTGGGGTAAATTCTTAGGAACATCTAGAATTCTAACATTCAACATTTTCTTTAGATAAAAGAATTCAAATTAAATTGGATTTCTTTTTATGAAAATACCATATTGAAACTAGATTTTTATTCATCATCAAAAATGACCACATGTAGCATGAAAGGAAGAAAAATTTGTATTCCTTCCCTTTGAGCTTGTCATTCACGTGGAGAAGCATGGAGAATGAGGAAGAAGATTCTTGAATTCAGCCACTTGGAAGATAAGCCATAGGATGAAAACAAGTGGCAAGACACTTGTATGGCATGGATGCAAGGTAACATAAAAATCAAGCCAAGATTTCTCTACACTCTTCCATCTTGCACGTGGACAGCTGTAGACATTATTTCAACAATCCTAATGGTCAAAAGTTACATATGTGAGATAGTAGTGTACCTTTAAAATTTTAAAGAGATACAACGGTTAACGAATCAAGAATTAGAATTTTACTAAAACAGGATTGGGATAAACTCAAGAATGAGCTACTACACGAAAATACAAGAGAAATGGAGAAACTTCATGATTTTGGACACTTGGAAGCAAAGGAGAAGAAGCTCTAAGATCATGCCAAGTGGTAGGACACTTGGAAGGAAGAAAGGAAGGAAGCCTTAAGATTATAACAAGTGTAGGGACACTTGTAAAGGAATAATGATGGCTTATGAGATTTTCCTCTAAGTAATCATTTCTTCAACGCTATATAAAGGGAGGAGGAGGAACCTAAGTGCAAACCAATTCCAAGACCACTCCTTTCTTCAAACCTCACGTGAAATCTCTCCCTCACACCACTTTCATTTCATTTCATCTTTCCCTTCAAAGCTTAAATCAAGTAAACCCCATCACCTTGAAGAAATCACGTGTAGAGGCAAACAACCTTAGGAAGGATTTAACAAGCTTAGAAGGATATCAAGACTCAAACTCATTTGAGGTAGGTGAAGCTTAAATCTCTAGTTAATCAATGGTTTGGATTAATTTACATGCTTTAGTA
>PYAF01006102.1:151760-174316 GCA_007407185.1 Glycine tomentella
ACATCATCTAATTTTAAAGAATTAGAGATTGAATCATCCTATCAACTATCCAATCTATGTCCATTAAATAGCTTCCCATACCTTAGTAGTTGTTGAATTTCAAGCTGTCCAAAATTCTTCACGTGGAGTCCTATGGATGGGCTGCTGTTTTATTTTTGTTTTTAGATGCAGAATATTGGCTGAAAGTGGGTGTATCTTCTGTGGAAAAAGTCCAGCCCCACTTGGTCCCCACTTGCTGTTATATGGCTAGCTTCCTTTGTCTTGAATAAAATATCTTATCTTAGCTTTTTGGTTGTTCACTTGTCATTGGTCCTTGCTTTTTCTACATTCTTCTTAGCTGAATTGGTGCTTGGGTCCGTGCCATATTCCCATTTAGTGCCTTGGCTTTCTTGTTTTTTAATTCAAATCGTAAATGGCTTTGTTTATAGGATATTTTTGTGTTGCACTTTCCATTTGGTCCAATAAAATTTGTTCTCCAAGTTTCTACAATTTTCTTCATCATTCATGGAGGTGCATGGCTGTTTTGGTGTTTATGGATTTCAATTAAAATTGTTTAAGGGGTCTAACGCTTTGCTTATATAATTTAATTATTGTTTGAAAGAATTGAATACTTAAATTTATCATTTTATATCTTGTAATTAAGTATTCTTATGATAAATTTATTTTCATAATTTATAATCCTTGTTTTAACTTGTTTTCTTGAGAACAAAGTTTCAAATTTAATTAGAGCTTAAGGTAGGTTGTAGTGTTATTTCATTATGTGGTTACTTCATTTTTCTCTAATTTTCTATTGGTTTATTTGGTTTTTTAATTAGTAAAAGATTTAAACCGCTTATTAATCAATAAGGATATGTTGGTCATTTGGGCAAATGTTCAGGGCATTTTAGTCATTTACCCTAGGGACCTATTTGTCATTTGTGGAATTGTTCAAGGACATTTTGGTCATTTCAAAAAATATCCAAGGGCATGTCATTTATCTAAGAATGCGTATTTCTAAGAAAATACACAGATGCAGGGAAATATGGGGGTGTTACACAATCTGGAATCAAAGTCTTCCATTCTTCATGATTTTCCCCTTATATCCAACAACATTCATTTAACCATTGCAAAATGTGTGCTAACAATTTTCAGCCCTTCGAATTCACATGTCATGAATCATTTCAATAAATTTTTGGGACAATTTGACACTTATTACTCCACTGTTTGCTTTAGCAAATGTATGTTCTTGATTAAACATCAACCTAAGTGCTGTAAACTTTTTAGCATGTGATCTTGACATTTTTAGTGAAAATTCTAAGTCATGCACAAAGGTGTTAATCAAGCTTGAAGTCTAACAAGAGCTATTTGAAATCCAACATACATCCAAGTCTTCTAAACAAGTATGGAGTAATTTTCGTCCATATATAAGGAGTAAATCATGGATGTTTTTCATTGAGGCATTTTACCAAACACTTGGTATGCACACTTTTTGGTGGATAAAAATGAGGAGATTTTGTACATAAACTACACCAAAATTCAGAAACAAGAAGAGGAAATGAGAGAAGAAGAAGATCAACATTTCAGCCCAAGCACAAAAGCATAGAAACAACAATATCATATAGTGACTTGTTTGACCTAAGTAAAGAAAAATAACAAAAACTACAACTAAAATTTCAAACAAGAAAGCTAAATAGAAATATGTAAGCTATATGAACAAGATGATACTTACGTGATTTATGGAAATGAGAAAATGAAGGATGAATGAGGCGCTTGGGCGAGTGTGGGAGAAGAAGTGAAAACAATAGGAATACCCACAATAACCAAGAGGGGGGTGAATTGGTTTAAACTTGGTCTTTTAAAATTATTTATAAAATCAGAGTCAAAGGATATTAATCACTTTTAAACCAAGAATGCTTTTAATCAATCAAATTACTTAGCACAAGAAATCAATAGCTCAAAACAGAACTTGTTGAGTAAAGATAATAACACTAAGAACAAATGAACAAGATTACTTGTAGAGATAGAGATAAAGAAAATCAATACAAGCAATTTATACTGGTTCACTTCTCAAGAGAAGCTACATCCAGTTTCTCTAATCAACACTAGATTAGAGTTCCACTATTATAAAATTATGTTCTTACAAGCTTTAGAACAATCTCTCTTTATCAAACCCTAGATAAAGAATAGAAATCTAAAATCCTATTAGACTCCTAATGATCAAGAACAAGAGAACACTACTATGTTCTTCCCTAGAGAACACTACTCTAGAACAAGCTTTAAAGAACTCTTTACAATAGCATCAAATAACAGAAATTGTAAAAACGAAATTACAATCAAAGATTATGGAGAGAAACAACCTGATGATCCAATGAATATGAATGCATGTTGTTTACCAATCAGAGTTGAATGAGAAATTAGATTTCAGGACATGCTCTCTGAAACTTCTTTGAGAATTGTTGCCTAAGAAATCATTCAAATCCCATGAAGATTATAAAGTGGGACAAGACTTTACTTAACCCATAAAATCACTTTGGAACTTTGAGAAGGCTTGTGTGTATGCAGAAATTTCGAAGTATTCAAGTTGTAGTATAAGGCATGCCTCACTCATATTTATAATAGCATTTTGTAACAGATTGTAAATCGATTACATGCGCCTAATAATTGATTAAAATGACTCATGTAATCGATTAAATTATCACTTAATCGATTAAAGTGTTCAAGGCTGAATTCTGGGTTTATCAATGAACAAAATAATTGATTAAACCGAGATGTAATCAATTAAAGCAGTTGAGTTTTATATTTGAAGCCTCTTGCATAATCGATTAAGGCAGTGAAGGTTCCTTAAGAAACAAACCTATGTAATCGATTACAATATATGATAATCGATTAAATTAGTGAAAACATGATTTTCAAGATAGCTTGTGTAATCGATTACTGTATATGGTAATCGATTAAAGCAGCAAAGCATTACTTTTGTTTTACACTATGTAATTAATTACAAATGTTTGGTAATCGATTAAAATGTTCTTCAATGCTTTTCCAGATTTAAAACTTAAGCAAATAATCGATTATACTGATGTGTAATCGATTAAAACAGAAGAATTGCCTTTTTCCAAAAACATTACCCATTTAATTCTTTTTCGAAATAACTTTGATTCTTTGATGAAAACACTTAAGCATGTAAATAATTATATGCATGCAAATGCAAGGATCAACAAATTAACTTCTCATACACTTCATTTTGGATTTCAATCTTCAAGGCATGTGAAAAGCTCAAAACATTCTTCTAAGTCAAAAGCTTCATTCTTCTTGTTGCTTGCCCTATATCCAACAAGAAGAAGGTGCAGTCACAACAAGATAAAAAGAGAAGAGAATGAAAATGTTTTGAAGAATTTGGTGAAAATTTGATTTTTTTAGCTTTCTGGCTCGTCCTGCAGACCCATGCTCGCCGAGGCGAGTATTTTGTTCATGTTCACTTGCCTGGGCGAGTTAACCCCCCCTTTTTTTAATAGAAAAGAGTTTTTACCTAAGGTAGTATCTTGCTAATCTATAGTTATTTTTAACTCTAATGTATATTTATAAGTTTGATTTTTTAGAATATTAAATTATACTAGATAAAGCACATAAAAGAGAAGATAGAATGTACTAGGTTGCCTCCTAGAAGCGCTTCTTTAATGTCGTCTTAGCTGGATGCTTTTGTAGCTCAAACTTCTTGCAATTGTACCACAGTGGTGAGCCTTCCAACGTCACCACCTAAGTAATGTTTGATTCTGCTACCATTTACAATCCAAGTTCTTTTTGTGGCTAGATCTTAAAGGGTTACTGCTCTATGTGACATTACTTCCTTGATGGTGAATGGTCCAAACCACTTTGATTTCAGCTTACCTGGAAACAATCTCAATCTAGAATTAAATAACAAAACCTGTTGTCCAGGTTAAAAAATCTTTTTCAACAGCTACTTATCATGATAAAATTTAACTTTTTGCTTATAAAGTTTAGAATTTTCATACGTTGAGAACCTCAATTCCTCCAATTCATGAAGTTGGAGCTTTCTGTGTTCACCTGCAGAAGTAGGGTCAAAATTCAGAAACTTTAATGCGCAGAATGCTTTATGTTCTAACTCAATAGGTAAATGACAAGATTTGCCATAGACCAATTAGAAGGGTGTCAGTCCTGTAGGAGCTTTGTATGCTGTCCTGCATGCCCACAAAGTTTCATCTAGTTTCTGAGACCAATCCTTCCTTGATTGAGCAACTGGTTTTTCTAAAATCTTTTTGATTTCTCTGTTTGAAACTTCAGCTTGCCTATTGGTCTGGGGATGATAAGGTGAGGCTACCTTGTGTCTGACACTGTAGTGTTGGAGAACTTTCTTTAGTTTGATGTTGCAGAAATGAGATCAGCCATCACTTATCAACACTCGTGGTGTCCCAAACCTTGAAAATGTGTTTTCTTTAAGAAGTGAATGATTGTCTTTGCATCGGCATGTTGTGTAGCTATTGCTTCTACCCATATAGTTACATAATCCACAACTAACAAGATATATTCATTTGAATATGATGATGGAAATGGACCAATGAAATCTATCCCCCAGCAATCAAAAGCTTTGACCTCCAGAATATTTTGTAGTGACATTTCATTTCTTCTAGAGATTCCACCTGTTCTTTGGCAATTATCACACCTTTGGACATATTCATGGGCATCTTTAAACAATGTAGGCCAATAAAAACCTGACTGGAGAACTTTTGTAGCAGTTCTCTCTCTATTGTAATGGCCTCCATAAGGTGAACTATGACAATGCCATAAGATGTTTCTTGCCTCCCCTTGAGTTACACACCTTCTTAGGAGATTATCTGCTCCAATTTTTAAGAGGTAAGGATCATCCCACACAAAGTACTTGGCATCCCTGAAAAACTTCTTTCTTTGGTGCCATGTATAATCATCAGGAATTGCACCAGCTGCTTTGAAATTAGCTATCTCTGCAAACCATGGCCTCTCTGAAATGTTGAATGGCTTTTCATCAGGGAATTCTTCTTGAATATCAGGATCTTGTGTGGCTACTTCTTCACTGGTAAGTCTAGAAAGATGATCAGCTACATGATTTTCACATCCCTTCTTATCCTTGATTTCTAAATCAAATTCCTGTAGAAGTAGAACCCAACGGATAAGTCTAGGTTTAGAGTCAGCTTTGACTAGCAAATATTTTATAACAGCGTGATCAGTAAAAATCACCACTTTAGATCCTATCAAGTATGATCTAAATTTTTCCAAGGTATATACTATTGCAAGCAATTCTTTTTCAGTTGTTGCATAATTGATTTGAGCATCATTCAAAACTTTGCTTGCATAATGTATGACATGGAAAAATTTGTTTTTTCCTTTGGCCCAAAACTGCTCCTACTGCATAATCACTTGCATCACACATTATTTCAAAATCAAGATTCCAATTTGGTGCAGTGAATATGGGTGTAGAAACCAATTTTTGTTTCAAAGTTTCGAAAGCTTTAAAGACAGAATCATTAAAATGAAAAGGGACTTCTTTGTTTAAGAGATTGCATAATGGTTTGGCAATCTTGGAAAATCTTTGATGAACCGCCTATAGAATCCTGCATGTCCCAGAAAACTTCTGATGCCTTTGACATTTGTTGGTGGAGGTAATTTTTCAATAACATCTACTTTGGCTTTGTCTGAAAACAATAGGAATACCAACAATAACCAAGAGGGGGGTGAATTGGTTTAAAATTGATCTTTTAAAATTTATTTACAAAATCAGAGTTAAGGATCTTAATCACTTTTAAACCAAGAATGCTTCTAATCAATCAAATCACTCAACTCAAGAAATCAACTGCTCAAAACAAAACTTGTTGAGTAATGATAACAAAACCAAGAACAAATGAACAAGATAACAAGTATAGATTAAGGAATAGAAAATCAACACAAGAATATATACTGGTTCACTTCTCAAGAGAAGCTACATCCAGTTTCTTCTAATCAACACTAGATTAGAGTTTCACTATTATAAATTTCAGTTCTCACAAGCTTTATAACAATCCCTCTTTATCAACCCTAGATAAAGACTAGAAATCTAAAACCCTATTAGACTTCTAATGATCAAGAACCAGAGAACACTACTTTGTTCTTCCCTAGAGAACTCTACTCTAGCACAAGCTTCAAAGAACACTTTACAATAGCAACTAATAACCAAATTGCAAAAATGAATTTACAACCAAAGAGAATGGAGAGAAACAACCTGAGAATATGAATGAATATGGTTTACCAATTAGGATTGAATTGAAGAAAAAGAATTTCAGAACATGCTCTCCAAAACTTCTTTGAAAACTCTTTCCCAAGAAATCATTCAATACTCATGAAGATTAAAGAGTGGGACAAGAACTTAGTTAACCCAGAAAACTACTTTCTAACTTTGAGAAGGCTTGTGTGTATTCAGAAAATTAGAAGTATGCAAGTTATGTTTCAAGACAAGCCTCACTCATATTTATAACAACTTTTGTAATAGACAGTAATCGATTACATGCGCCAAATAATCGATTAAAATGACTCATGTAACCTATTAAATTATCACATAAATTTTGGGTTTAACAACAAATAAAATAATCAATTAAACCGAGCTGTAATCGATTAAAGCAGTGAAGTTTTATTTCTGAAACAGCTTGTGTAATCGACTACAATTTATGGTAATCGATTACAGCAGTGAAGAATGCTTTTTTGGATAGCTTATTTAATCGATTACAATTTATGGTAATCGATTAAAGCAGAAACACATAAATTTTGTTTTACACTATGTAATCGATTACGAAGGATATGTAATCGATTAAAATGTTCTTCAATGCTTTTCTAGATTTTAAAATTGAAGCAAATAATCGATTATACTGATGTGTAATCGATTAAAACAGCAGGATTGCATTTTTCCAAAAACATTACCCATGTAGTTCCTTTTCAAAATAAATTTGATACTTTGATGAAAAACATTTAAGCATGTAAATAATTATGTGCATGCAATGCAAGGATCAACAGATTGGCCTCTCATACACTTCATTTTGAAATACAATCTTCACGACATGTGAAAGCTCAAAACATTCTTCCAAGTCATAGGCTTCATTCTTCTTGTTGCTCCCTTTATATCCAACATTGTCCACTTCAATGCCATGCACAGAGATCTTGTGACCCAAACAATACCTTCAGTCATCTTAAAGTGACATTTTTCCCAATATAGCACAAGATTTGTTTTAATACATCGCTTTAAAATAATATCCAGGTTAGACAGGGATATATCAAAAGAAGTACCAACAACAGAGAAATCATCCATAAATACTTCAATGCTTTTTTCAACAAGATCAGAAAAAATAGCAAGCATGCATCTCTGAAAGGCAGCAGGTGAATTACAAAGACCAAAAGGCATTTTCCTATAAGCAAAAACACCGAAGGGACAAGTAAAAGATGTTTTATCTTAGTCTTCAAGATCAACATTTATTTGATTGTATCCTGAATAACCATCAAGAAAATAGTAATATTGCTAACCTGCTAGTCTCTCCAGTATTTGATCCATGAAAGGTAATGGAAAATGGTCCTTCCTAGTGGCTTTGTTGAGCTTCACGTAGTCAATGCACATTCTCCAACCCGTAACAGTACGAGTTGGGATTAGCTCATCTTTATCATTTCTAACAACAGTCATACCACCTTTCTTGGGTACTACCTGTATTGGGCTTACCCATTGGCTATCAGAAATAGGATATATCATCCCTGCTTCTAGTAGCTTGACTATTTTTTTCCTGACGACCTCTTTCATGGTTGGGTTAAGGCGTCTTTGAGGCTGAGCTACAGGTTTATAATCCTCTTACATTAAAATTATATGCATACAATAGGAATGACTAATAGCTGTTAGATTTGACAATGTCCAACCAATGGCTTCTTTGTTTTTCTGCAAAAATTTTACTAGTTCCCTTTCTTCTTCTTTAGAAAGATTTGCATTGATGATTACTGGTTTTTCTGAATTACCTACAAGAAAAACATATTTTGAATGTGAAGGTAATACCTTTAATTCCAGCTTTGGTTCCTCTTTTTGCTTTTCTTCCTTTAATTCTTCAAAGAGAGACTGATGATAAGGAATTTCTTTGCAAGAATTCAGCTATTGAAGACATTTTAATCTTTCCTTATCTCCACCTTCATCTCCATCTTTGACTGCTTCGGTTAGTTCTTTCTCCAAACCATCTTTTCTGTGCATAAATCTTTTAGAGTTACAAATTACTTCATCCAGGACATTGACTCTAAAACACTCTCTTTTATCTGTGGGATACTTCATGGCTTCAAGAACGTTGAACTGTACTGCATCATCTTGAACTCTCACAGTGAGTTTCCCTTCATCAACATCAATTAATACTTTGACAGTCTTCATGAAAGGTCTGCCAAGAATTAATGGAACTTCACTGTCTTCATCCATATCCATGACTACAAAGTCGACTGGGAAGAAGAATTTGTCAACTTTCACCAACACATCTTCAATGATACCACAAGGATTCTTAATGGTTCTGTCTGCTAATTGTAAAGTCATCCTAGTTGGTTTGATGACAACTTCCCCTATCCGCTTGACCATGGACAATGGCATGAGATTGATGCTTGCACCTAAGTCAAGAAGAGATTTCCCTACTGATAATTTCCCAATAGTCATAGGGATTGTGAAACTACCAGGATCTCTTGATTTTTTTTGGAATGGTCTTTTGGATGATTGCACTGTAACCTGCATCTAACTCTATGGTTTCATCGTCTATGTATCTTCTCTTCTTTGTGGGTAGATCCTTCATGAACTTGGCATATGTTGGCATTTGCTCCAATGCTTCAAAAAAAGGAATGTTGATTTGCAGTTGTTTGAAAATATCTAGGAAGCGCTTGTACTACCTTTCCTTTGCTTTCTTGGATGGAGCATGTGGATAAGGCATATGCTGAACTGGTGGAGGGGTTAGTACAACTTTGCCTTTATCAATTTTTTCTTTTCTTCTTCACTCATCACTTTTTTCTCAATTTTTTCATTTGTCTCCACTTCCTCATTTTTCTCATTTTCTTCTTCTATTTTTTTTCTTCATCAGTTTTTTCTACAATCCCTTCAATTTTCTTTTTCTCATCATCATCCTTTAAACCTACCACAGTTCTTCTTGTTGTAATAGCTTTGCATTGTTCCGTTGGGTTGACTTGTGTGTTTGCTGAGAAAGAACAACCTCTATGCTCAGAGAGTTGTTTTGCAAGTTGTCCTACTTGAACTTCAAGATTTTTGATGGAAGCATCAG
Source organism: Glycine tomentella (assembly GCA_007407185.1). Taxonomy (NCBI): domain Eukaryota; kingdom Viridiplantae; phylum Streptophyta; class Magnoliopsida; order Fabales; family Fabaceae; genus Glycine; species Glycine tomentella. The sequence goes on from PYAF01006102.1 coordinate 161,036, forward strand.
TATTCTTTTGATTGGAAATAGATATTTGCATAAATTGAGTAAGAGTGTCTTCCATTTTTTACAATCTATCAGGCTGAGCTTGTTTTTGTGGCTTCCTGTTTGAAGGACCTGCATAAGTATTATTAGAAGGACCTGCATAGGAATTGTTAGTGGTACCTGCAAAAGGAGGGTTAGTGGGAGCATCATATGTATTTTGTCTCCAACCATAAGGTTGATTTGAACCTGGACCGCCTCAGTAACCTTGATAATTTCCTTGGTAATTCTGTTGAGGTCTAGTCTGGTTCTACAAGTAATGAGCTTCCTCTTCTTGTTGGCATTCTCCAGGTGTTGGACAGCGGCCATTTTGATGGTCTCCACCACATATTACATCTTAGGATTTGTTGAACTTGATGAGCTGTGTGTGTTTTCTATGATCCCCCATGTTGAATTTGTTGAGGAAGTTGGCCTATTTGTTTGGTCAATGCCTCTAGTTGTTGAGTCAAGAGCTTATTCTATGCTAGAATGGCATTTTGATTATCAAGCTCCATTATGCCCTTCCTTTGAATCGGAGATCTATCATGGTGAAATTGGTAATCACCGGCTGCTATGGAGTCAATGATTACAATTACTTCCTCCGGGCTCTTTGACATCATCGTACCTCCTACTGAGGCATCAAGAACCATTTTTGTCTGAGTCCTCAAACCACTGTAAAAATGAGTAGCTACGCAACATCATCAAAATTGTGATTTGGGTATCTCCATAATAATGATTTAAATCTCTCCCATGTTTCAAAAAGAGGTTCATCTGCTCTTTTAGAAAATGTTGCGATTGCTAATTTAGCATTGGTGAATCTTGATGGAGGAAAGAATCTAGCAATGAATTTTTCCTCCAATTATTCCCAAGTGCTGAGACTTTTGTTTAGTTGGGACTGAAGCCAAGTCTTAGCTTTGCCTGTCAAAGAAAAAGGAAATGCTCTAAGGTAAACAGCTTCAACGTCTTCGTCTGAGGCTCCCATAGTACTTCATAACTCCATGAATGTGGACAAGTGTGTGTATGGATCTTCATGGTCTAGTCCAGCAAATGGGTGTGAGCCAATGAGACTAAGTAATGTTGGTTTCAGCTCCACAACTTTATTGTTAAAAGGAGGGATGACTATGCTGTTGTAGTGCTTTGGTTCTTGTTGGTATGCATAGTCACCAAGAGTCCTCCTTGGTGGTCTATTTTCTTCTCCCCCTCTGTCAGCCATATTATCATGTATAAGTGGTTTTGAAGGAGAATCGATAGACGAAGTTTCACCCGGTGGCTAGGCTCCTTGTTTCTTTTTCTTTCTGTTTTATTAATTTCTGGATCAAACAAAGGTTTATCTGTAGAAAACTTACCATGCATAAAGGAAAAAGAACAAACTACAAGATACTGTAAGCACCAAGGTTAACAAAATATAAAAGAGAATTTATACAAAATTAAAATAACGAAAGTAAAGAAAAAAGTCCTATTCAACTGAAAAATTAAATTTGAAAGAACTAAGTGAGCGACTCAAGTCCCTGGCAATGGTGCCAGAAACTTGTTAGGACTCTTGGCAAGTGAACCAATTTTTCATTGTAAGTTACAAAATTTATAAAAAGTTCGTCTCCACAGGGACTTGAGTTTACTTAGTTAATTCAAATAAAATTCAACAGTTTAATAATTATATACAAAGAGTGTAAGCGAAAGTTCATTTGATTGTGCAAGAACAGAAGTACGAATAAAGAGAATAAAATCTAACGGATTTTGCACGTTGATTTTATAAAAACTACGGAAACAAATAAAGTGAGGTTAGTTAAATTCAAGAAAAGTGTAGGATTGGATTGCATCATTCTTACCTTTAGTATTCAATTAATTTTATCATGCATGAATCATTTTTTATCCTTATTGATGCACACATTAAATTACCCCAAATTGATCCCTCGCATTTGCGAATCCTAAGGATATTCACTAAATATCTGTCCCTCGCATATGAAGTAAATACCCCAGCATTATAATCATAATCGCGTGCTATTTGCAATCAAAATGCTATGCCCTATTCCTACCAACGTAATGTGATTTGTAAAATCACTCAGTTCAAACCCTAATAGTACTTTCCAGTCAAACTTAGGATTAACTTTCATGAAACTAGTGATCAAGTAGAATCAAACATTAAGGACAGAATGAAATTACCAATAAGGAATAGAAAAGATTCATGCATAAATAAATATTAAAAGAGATGCATAGAGGTTGGAAGATTACATCCAATCCATAAGAGAAGCTAGCCAATCATTATGGAGAGCACCTCCTTAATGGAAGAATTGATGAAAGGAACCATCTCCTCTTCTTTCCGGCAAAGCCTCCATGCTAATTCTCACTTCTCTCACTCTCCCTAACGCTATCCTAAGCTAATCTCTCTTACAAAGCTCAAAAATTTCGTTCAGAGGCAAGGGAAATCGAGATTGGAATTAGAATCCTTCACAATTACATGGCTATTTATAGGTTTGGCCCTCCTGCTTATTGAAGAAAGGTCATGGGCCTGGACGAGTTTTGGGCCATTTTGCTTTTGGCACCTTCCAAATTTGATTCTTATGCCCCTTTCGCTTGCTTTGCTTGCTTGGATGCTTTGGATACCATCAGAACCTATCAAAATACAAAATGTGATTGGACTAATCTTCCAAACTGTGAAAACAACATTTTCATAAGTACTAAACACGGATCAACTAGGTTTAGGGAAAGTTTATAAACAAATTTACTATGATCAAAAGATAATTGCCACATTGTAAGCCTGAATTTTACTAAAATAAGGCACTTATCAGTGACTAGCTCTCATATGCCATGGCCATGTATCATTAACTTTACTAACTAGGCAACTAGTGTTGTGAATGAATGCATGTTCAATAGAGAGAATATAGATGTTACCCTTTCTTTTAGCAACATGGATAGTCTCACTTGTTTGACCATCACATATCAAACAACAATTGTCATTGAAGGAAACTTGAGTCCTTTGTCACATAGTTGACTTATGCTTAGGAGATTGTGCTTCAAACCTTCCACATAAAGCTCATTTCTTATCTTTGTTTTGAAGTTGTCTCCTATATTTCCTTCTCCAATGATCTTTCCTTTATTATTATCATCATAAGTGACATATCCTCCATCTTTAAGAGTCAAGTTTGTGAGCATGGACATGTCACATGTCATGTGTCTAGAGCAACCACTATCAAGGTACCATAATGCTGATTTTGCTCTTAGGCACACCTACAAAAATCAATTTAAGTAGCAAAGATAGGTACCTAATGTGGGTTGGGTCCATAAGGGTTAGTTGGCTTTCTTTTTCTTTTAGGCACCCAAATGCATTCACCATTAGGCACGTAGTATTTTCTAGCATAGCACCTATGGGATGTATGACCTTTCTTCATGCAATAATTGCAAGTGATAGTTTTTGATGCTCTTTCAAAATGAGTCAATTGATGATGCTTTGTTTTTGAAAGGCCTTTTTAATACTTTTGTTTTGGAGGCACAAACCTTGTTTTTCCAAAAGGTTTTGATCCATGTTTGTACCCCAAACCAGAAGTATCTCCAACATATTTTTGTACACTTAGCATTTAATCTAAAGTGCATTTGCCTCTATAAAGATTTTTCAAAAGATCAACCAAATAGGATATTTAAGTTAGCAATATCATGTATCTTTCAGATTGACTCTTTTTGAAATCATCAAATTCCTTTTGTAAAAGCTTGCATTTATCAACATTTGAAGATGATGAGGAACATACACACCCATTAGCTTTGTAACTTGAAACAAGCTTTTCATTTGCTTCATTCAAATTGCAAAGTTTAGATTGCAATTAAGAAATTTTGGTAACATGCCATTTAAGATTACTTTTCAGCTTATTATTGGATTGTGCAAATTTTTGGGTCTCTTCATGCATCTCATAGAAATCATCAACAACATTATCATATTCAGAATTTACCTTTGATTCAACATTTGAAATTCTTCATCATCACTTATTGTAGAAGTGAAGCACATACTTGCTTCTTCATTCTTACTTGTTGATTCAGAAGTTGTTGAATCATTGTCTTCCCATGCAATGTATGCCTTCTTTGGCTTCCCCTCTTTCTTTGTCTTCCTCTCACCTAATTGCTTCTTCAAAAAGATTGGACATTCTTATTTAATGTGTCCAGGCTTACTACATTCGAAGCAAGTAAAGTTGGTGGAGTTGTTATTGTTGTTGCTGTCATTTTTCATGTTACACTTTGACAACTTTTTGTTTTTGTTTCTTCTCATGAACTTGCTGAATTTCTTCACTATTAGGTTCATATGTTCATCACTTTCATCTTCACTTGAGTCTTCTTCCTTTTCCACATTAGATGATGCAGTTTTCAAGGCTATACTCTTGTGTTTCTTCTTTGTATCCTTTGCATGTGTTAGTTGTGACATTTCAAGTTCATACTCAAGAAGCTTACCAAAAAGTGAAGCCGTTGACATCTTGGATAGATCTTTTGATTCCTTGATTGTTGTAACCTTTGGTTGCTAAGGTATTGTGAGACACTTCAGGATTTTGATGTTCAATTCTTCCGTATCAAAAGTCTTCCCAAGACCAAGAAGATGGTTGACAATGTGAATGAACCTTGTTTGGAGCTGAGATATGTTTTCTATGTTGCTTTTTTGAACATTTCATATTCATGAATCTAGGCATGCTTCATTGATCTTCTAACTTCATCTGTTCCTTCATGAGTGACTTCCAACATCTCCCACATCTCCTTTGCGCTTTACACCTAACAGTTCTAAAAAATTCGTCAAAAGAAAGTGCCGAAGTAATCATATTCTTAGCTTTAAAATCATACTACACAACTCTTTTTTCTAAATCTGTCATCTCATCCCACTCCGTGGGAATTCTTTCATTATCAATAGTTTTTATAGGGATCAAAGGACCTTTTTCAATTGCATTCCAAGAATCGGGGTCATTTGATTGAATGAAAATCTGCATTTTATTTTTTCAAAAGCTGAAATGCTCTCCTTCAAATATCGGAGGACGATTGAGGGAGGCACTCTCCTTGAAGGTAATCTGTGTGGTATTCATTTTCTTTAAAAAAGATAGTGATCTTGAATAACACTCAAGAACCAGCTCTGATACCAATTGAAAACAAAGATGAACACACACACTTAACCAAGAGGGGGGGTGGTGAATTGGTTAAAATAGGGATTTTAAAAACTTCTTAAAAAAAACAACTAGCAGTGGAGTAGAGATTATATCACAAGTTTTCCCTTGTTAAAACAAAAACTTTCAATCAATCAAGATTCACCCTACACTTCAAGCAATTGCAGAAAATATTCCAATTGATCTTGAAAGAGATTAACCACAAGATAAGCAAGTTTAAGATAGCAAGAATTAGAATCAAGAAAACACCAAATGTATACTGGTTCACCCCTCAAAAGAAAAGCTACATCCAGTGTCTTCTAACCAAACATGATTAGAGTTTCATTGAAACAAAATCTGTTCTTTACAAGCTTTACAAGTGATTACCTTTATCAAAGCTAGATAAAGAAACTGAAATTTTAAACCCTATTAGACTTCTAATCACAAAGAACCAGAGAACACCACTCTATTCTTTCCTCTAGAGAACACTACTCCAGAAAAAAGCTCTTAAGAAAGTCTTTGATCTTAGTACTTACAAGAATTAAAAGAAACAAGTCAATTCATAGTAAGAGTTCAAGAGAGATACAACCTTATGATCCTCATAGGATGAATGAATGAATTTTACCAAGCAAATTCAGATTGAATGAATGATAATGTTGAAAAGCAGCTCTCTTAAAAATCTCTTGAAGAATCTTGTTCAAAACAATATGATCAAATGAAACAAGATGTATGAGACTCAAAAAATATTTTTCTCAGACTTGGAAAGCTTTGGGAGTAATGAGTGATTCGTAAAATTAATTTCTTAAGATTATTGCAAATGTTTAGACCCAACAACATTTTATAGAAAACAAATTTAACTGCATGTAATCGACTATTTTAACCAACGTAATCGATTAATATACAAAATAATCGATTAAAGTGTTCTTAGCACAATCTGGAAAAGATTTATGAACTATGTAATCAATTAAAAAGACCTGTAATCGATTAAGGTAGTCAGTCTCAGAATTGAAATAAGACTATGTAATCGATTACGATTGAGTGGTAATCGATTAAGGCACTTAGGCATATTTTGTGTTTATGTGTTGTGTAATCGATTACGATTTTCTTGTAATCGATTAAAGTGTTCTTCATGGCTTTGTAATAGATTACACAAGCTGGTAATCAATTAAAGCACTGCATAAATGCATTTTCCCAAACTTAAACCATGAGAATTTCTTTCTAAATGCAAACATGTAACCATTTATACTTTTCTTAAATCATGTATGCATGTTTATGATTATGTTAATGCAAATGCAAGGATCACAAGAGAAGCCTCTTGAACAAGTTAGCCAACTACAAATGCCTTCAATTGAATGGCATGTAAAAAGCTAAAATCCTTTAAGCAAAGGGCTTCATCCTTGATTTGATCTTCTTTCCAACTCCCCCTGTATCCAGCAGCAACATCTTAGGGAAGTTGAATCCCTCATTGATGAACCAGTCAAGCTCCAAATACTTGAAGGGTAGAACAAGTATGGTGGCATGAAATTGCATGTAGTTATGCCTTTCAGTCTCTGTAGAAAACCAGGCATATAACCTGTTCACAGTAGCCTTAGAGCTTTTGCTTGTCTTCTGCTTGTTTGTCTTTTGCTTCTTTGAGGAGGATAGTTGAGACATGGTGAAGAGGAAGAGTTTCAAAATAAGAAGGGGCAGAGATTTGGTAGAGAGGAAGAAGACACAAAGCAAGAAAAACAGAGTTTTGCTTAAGGAGGAGGGTTGATTTTGGAGTGAGGAGAGTAGGCTCTTGGAGAGTGAATTTATAGATCCAAAATAGGTTAAAGATTTGATGTTTCAAATTAGAATTGCTACAAACACGGAGCCCAATGTAGGCTAGGTTCAATGAACATGAATTAAAAAGATAAGAATTTTGAATTTGCATTAAAAGCTGCACAAATTTTGTAGAATTTGCAGCCGTAATCGATTACAAGCCCCTTGTAATCGATTATCCCAAGGCGAAGAAATTCCCTTGAACCTCATGTAATTGATTAATTCGTTGGATTACATCAGTGGATTTTTTTACACTTTAATCGATTGATCTGTGGATGTCATCGATTATGTCAGTTTGTAAGGCCAAGTTTTGGCCTTTAGTAATCAATTTCCATATGTGGTAATCGATTATCACAGTGAATTATGTAGATTAAATAGTGATTTTTATTAGAAAATGAATTTTGCAAAGTATGATGCATAAAGTACTTGTGAATTATGTTTCATGGTATCAAACACATCTTTTTCATGCTAATAAATGTTGGATTCATCAAGTATGCCTAGCATGTTTCTAAGGAGGAAGAATGTATCTCTTGCAAAGGGGTTTTGTGAATATGTCAGCCAATTGATTATTTTTATCAATGAATTCAATTGAGCAATTACCCTTCAGTACATGATCTATGAGGAAATGGTGTCTAATCTCAATGTGCTTTGTTCTAGAATGCATAATTGGATTCTTGGAGAGGTTGGTGGCACTGGTGTTGTCACACAACAATGGAATTTGACTCATTTCAACACCATAGTCCTGAAGTTGTTGCTTAAGCCATAGGCTTTGAGCACAAAAACTACCAACTGCAATATATTCCGTTGTTGAGAGTGCAACACAGGACATATTTTTTGTAGTGCCATGAGATCAAGGAACTTCCTAGTAGACGGTAAATTCCACTTGTGCTCTTCCTATCTAACTTGCAACCTGCAAAGTCAGAATCTGAATAACTAATTAAGTTTAGAGATGCATCTTTAGGATACCATAGACCAACTTTTGGAGTTGATTTTAGGTATTTAATGATCCTTTTGACTGTTGTGAGGTGTGACTCTTTTGGATTGGCTTGATATCTTGCACATAGGCACACACTCAACATGATGTCTGGATGACTTGCAGTCAGATACAGCAGAGATCCAATCATTCCTCTATATCTTGACTCGTCTACCTTTTTAAATTTTTCATCAGAGTCAAGATAGGGTATGGTTGCCGTTGGAGTTGCAACATCCTTGCTTTTATCCATTTCAAATTTTCCAATCACCCCATTGTAGTATTTGGCTTAACTAAGAAAGGTGACATTCTTCAATTGTTTCACTTGAAGTCTAAGGAAGAATGTTAGCTCTCCCATCATTGACATTACAAACTCATTCTACATTGAAGATGAAAATTCCTTGCACAAGGATTTGTAGTAGAACCAAAGATAACGTCATCAACATAGATTTGAACAAGTAATGTATCACTAGAAAATTGCTCATCTTTATACCAGGACCTAGGTGCTTGTTTTAAGCCATAGAGGGTTTTCTTAAGCTTGAAGACATGATTTGGATGTTTGAAGTCTACAAAAACTAGGAGGTTGATCAACATAAATTTCCTCATCTATGTAACCATTTAAAAAAGCACTTGTTACATCCATTTGAAATAATTTGGAGTCCATCAAACATGCAAATGCAAACAACAACCTTATGGCTTCCAACCTAGCAATAGGGGCATAGGTTTCTTCGTAGTTAATGCCTTCCTCTTGGTTGTAACCCTTTGCAACCAATCTGGCCTTATTTCTAACTATGATGCCACTTTCATCAAGTTTGATTCTGAAAACCCACTTGGTGCCTATTGGCCTATTAGAAGGAGGTCTAGGAACAAGTTCCCATACTTCATTTCTCTTGAACTGGTTTAGTTCATCATGTATAGCAAGCATCCAATGTTCATCAAGTAATGCTTGATTAATATTTTTGGGTTTAATTTGAGATACAAAGGTCATATCACAACATAAATTTCTAATAGATGATCTAGTGGATACTCCCTTAGATACTTGACCAATAATGTTGTCTAGGGAGAGATCTCTTGTAGTTCTCCAGTATTTTTGCCTCTGAGTTGGAGTTGAAGGGTCAACTTCTTCATTAGTTTTATCCTTTTTCCTCTCATCAGTTTCATTGGTATTCACATTTTCTTCCAATGGTCCTGCATCATCTTCAAAACTCTTTTCCTCTTTCCTTTTCCCAACATGGATTACCTCACCAATTTTGCCATCACATACCAAGCAACAATTGTTATTAAAGGATTCCTTTAATACTTTGTCACAAAGCTGGCTTATGCTAAGAAGATTATTATGCTTTAGTTCTTCAACATAAAACACATTTACTATTTGAGTTTTGAGGCTATCACCAATGTTGCCTTCTCCAATGATTTTCCTTTTGTTGTTGTCTCAATAGGTGACAAATCCTCCTTTCTTTAATTTCAAATCAGTGAGCATGGATTTATGACCTGTCATGTGCCTAGAGCATGGACTATCCAAGTACCATAGTAAGGCTTTATGTAACACGCTGAAATTTCGATAACAGAAAATAGATGTTTTATGTATTTGTTGTGTTAGTTGGTTGATTGATAAGCTTGGATTAGTTGATTGATTGTGTAGGTTAACCTTGTGAAATTTCTTGGTGTGAATCTCAAATTATGTGAACTTTGTTTGATTTATTTTTGTAATGCGAGAGTGATAGTTTAACCCATAACCTACTTCGGTAAAACTACCATCACATATTCGTTCACTGTTGGATCGTCCTAAATTTTGGACAGTAGCTTAATAACCCTTTTCTACAGCATTTGACCATTGGGGTCTTCAAGATAACTATTTTTGGATGTCGCGCTAAGCGAGCCAATGTCGCGTTGTGCCCAATTCCAAGATATTTCCAGATAGAGGAGAAATTGCACTGAGCAAGACTATCGGGTTATAAATATGTCCAGTAGTGCGTAGAAACACGTTTTTTGCATTTTCTCTCTCTAAAATCACCAAAAGCCCTAGGAACTTCTCTCTCTACCACCCACGACCAACATCAACCACCACGGGTCGTTGTTGCTTGCCACGAGACCACGAAACGAAGAAGAACCTCGTAATCGGAGTGGAATCTTCGAAACTCCTCTCAAAGTTTCAGTAGAGAACGAAGATCCCAATCCTTTTTGTTGGTTTCCTTGAGATAATTTTGGTTTCCTTTGTCTTCTTCTAACTATTTTAATCTTCTCTTAGTGTCTCTTGTGTTTTGGGTACCTTTGTTGGGAGTTTTACCACTTTCTTTGAAAATCCTTTGAAAATGAGATGTTGTAAAAATCTCCTTTTTTATGAAATTGATGTCATTTATGTGATCCTTGTTGAAGCCTAGTCACATTGGTGTGATTGGAATTTCACAATGATGTCTTTTGATGTGAACTCCTAAAACACCGCTTAGCCCCTTTTTGATTTGAGTGGGTATTTGACCCCAAATGTTAATATTGATCTTACCTTGGAAATCTATACTAAATTGTCTTCAATTTGGTACATAGAGCTCTGTGTTTGGACGAAAATTCGCTTATTTGAAGGATCTCAAAACAATACTGTGAGTCTTTAACGGGAGAACTCCTAGTTAGGTAAGGGGAGTTTACTATGTTGGCAGTAATTTAGATACCATAGTTGGGGGCCAGGGAGTCCAACTATGAGGATAACTGCCTGTCCTTGTTGTGTGCTGGTTTTTCGAGAAAAACTATGTTTTAAACTAATGGGACGCGACATATTTATGATTAATGCGTGTTTATATCCGTGTGCTCATTTTTAAAGTAAATGATGTTTTTAACTAATGGATGCGATGTATTTATTACTGATGTTGTAGATGATAGTGAAATTGAGATATCATGGAAATGATTGATGATGTTTATGTGGTTTGTGTTGATTAAAATGATAATGCTTATGTGATTGGTGATGTTTGAATGAAACAATGTTGATATGGATGTTTGGGTTGATGATGTTGAAATGAGATGAGTATAATATGTATGATGATGATATTAGGTGATGTGATGTGGATGTTGATAATGACATTGATGAGAGATAATGTTGATGTGAACAATGTCATTGTGTGATGTATGTATATATATATATATATTGATACCTATGGGGGGTGCATGACGGGTTACCCTTGCGAGGAAGGATTTGTTCCCAGCCACTTCATGCATTGATGGTGCCCATGGTTATCGTTGTGTGATGTGGATATACATGGATACACATGGGGGTGTATGACAGGTTACTCTTGCAAGGAAGAATTTGTTCCTAGCTAGGTCATACATTGATGGTGCCCATGGTGGTAGGCTGTGTATGTACACGTGGAGTGCAGTGAATGGTTGGTTACGCTTGCGAGGATGGATTTGTTCCTAGCCACGGTCAGTGCATTGATGAACCCACATTGGTGTGTTATGTGTGTACATGGGGTGCATGACGGGTTACCCTTGCGAGGAAGGATTTCTTCCTAGCCGGGTCATGCATTGATGACGCTTATGCTTCATACTTCATTTGCATGGATGGAAACAGAATGAAGACACTCGCATACTTGTGGGTTTCTCTGGGCTGAAAACGCAGGTACTAAGGGTTATCAGGTTTGGAATTCCCTAACGATGTTGGCTGATCACCGAGGGGGCATGGCCAATGCACAATAGGGTGGCCCTAATAAGCGGTGAATCATTTTTTCTGTGAGAGGCTATTTCTGGTATATGGTACCACATTGCATGATGATAGATGAGTCAGGTGCATGCATCATTCTGAGTATAATTGTTTGATTTGTGAAATGAACTAGATGATTGGTTATCGGGTGTGTATTGGATTGATGGATTTTCGGTAATGACTGTGGTTGTTAATGTTGTTTCCCTTCCAATTGTTGTTATCTGATGCTTGATGGTTTTATATAATAAAATCACCCTTGCTTTTGTTGTACCGTGTGTTTTGTTAATCAACTCTTTCATAGTTAGTTTTGTTGACTTTTTTGTTAAATATGTAATTTCAGGTGTATATTCCTGTAAAACTAAATTAAGTTCTGACATGTGAATGATATGTACTGATTTAATATATATGTACATATGTATTTAATTATGTAATTATAATCTGCGTATGATAGTTGTATTATTGCGAAAAGTTTACTACCATTTTCATAATCAAATTAATGGAGTTTTCATTAAAATTCGATATTGAATGATTAAGAGTTAATGATATCGTAGCGACGAGGCAGGTCGTTACACTTTAGCTCTTAGACACACCTGCAAAAATCAAATTAAGTTGCAAGGGAAGGTACCCAACTAAGGTTGGGTCCATAGGGGTTAACTACTTTACTCTTTTTCTTAGGAACCCATATGCATTCCTCATTTGGTACAAAGAACCTTCTAGCATAACATTTGTGTGAGATGTGACCTTTCTTCACGTAGTAGTGGCATGTTATAGATTCTAAGCCTTTTTCATAGTGAGTAATTTTAGTATGCTTTGCTTTTGATTTTTTTTTTGATTCATCCGTTTTGGGGGTGCAACCTTGGTTGTTTGAAAGGGTTTTGATTGATAGTTGTATCCCAATCCAGATTTATCAAAAGCATACTTTTGCACACTTAGCATTTGGTTTAAACTACATTTCCCTTGATAGAGCTTTTTCAAGAGATCTACCAAGTAGGGCTTTTATGATTGCAAAGTTGTGCATTTTTCATAATGGATCTTTTTGAAATCATCAAATTCCTTTTTTAAGACTTTGTGTTCATCCACTTATGCAAAAGAAGAGGCACACACACAACCATTAGCTTTGTAGCTTGAAACAAGTTTTTCATTTTCTTGTTTCAAGTTGCAAAAATTTGTTTGCATTGAAGCTAGCTTAGTGGTATGCCATCTAAGGTCACCTTTGAGCTTGTTATTGAAGACAACAAGTTTTTTGGCCTCCTTATGCATTTCATTAAAAACATCAACTAATTGATCAATTTCAAGATTTACCTCAGATTCTGCACTTGACTCTTCTTCATCAATGGTTGATGTTAAAAAAACATTGGCTTCTTCATTCTCACTTGAAGAGTCAGAGGTTATGGATGCATTATCTTCCCAAGCTATGTAGGCTCTTTTGGGTTGCCCTTCTTTCTTTCGTTTCTCCCTTAACCGCTTCTTCAAGAAGATTGTGTTAGTATATGGATGTCCTAGAGATAATCTTTTCATTAGATTAGGACGTACATGTACTTTTCATATTGTCATGAATAAATTATAAGCGCTCTTTATCTTGTTTCATATTTTGTCTCGATATTATTATTAATATATGAGTAACTGGATAAAACCCTTGGAATAGAATAGGTATCTCTTGAATATCAGTGATGGGATCATGATCATGAGGATTCATGGATACCAGA